>CM031940.1:41886424-42208452 GCA_018703725.1 Brassica juncea
TCCGTGTTGATTGATGGAAAGAGAAGGCCGTCGATCGATGGCAAGAGAAGGCCGTCGATCATTTTAAAAGTGGCTATGTCGATCGAGGTCGACATGGCTTCGTCGGTCGATGTCTTAGGAAATCGTCTCCTCTGGTTCATCTTCCTCTCTTCTTCCTTCTTCTTCTTTTTTTTCTTTTTTTTTCTCTGCAAGTAAAAGTTGAAAAACGAAAATAAATAACTAAAAAGAATAAAGCTAAGTAAAATTACCTAATAGTGGGTTGCCTCCCACTCAGCGCTTTGTTATAGTCTTTTAGCTTGACTTTTGGAGGTGGTTGGGCTAGTGAGGTGCAAAGCAACTACTTGTTGGAAAACAAGTATCCACAATATCTCTGTTCATCTGGAACCATGTAGCAATGAAACTTCTTGTGGCATCATCCCCTCTGGTCCATCTCTCATTCATCTTGCTGCTGCATCTGTGATGATCTGTAGCCTCTCTCGAATGTTGTCAATGCTGAATTCGTGCTTTCCAATCTTGTCATAAGCATAATATGATAATTCCTTTAGTTCTTCATGCATTGAATCGAGCATATTCAGCTTCTCTGTTAGTAGCTTGGCGTGGACTGATTGTAATTCTGCATCGATCAATGTTGATCTCGTTGTGTCGATCGGCGTCGTATGTCTCTCGTCGATCGATTTGTTGTGACCTTTGTCAATCTATACTGATGTTGAAGGTTGACTCGCAAGTTGCCTCTGAACGACCTTGAGTTCCTTCTGCAGTGCATCCATTATGGAAGTGAGACCATCTTCTTCTTTATTCACTGGGTAGCGGATTCCATCAAGGCTTTCTTCATTCTACGCAAGCAAGCATTCACTGTTCTTAACTTATCGTCGATGATCATCTCAGTATGATCATATATAGAGGTGAGTGTCTTTGTGTTATCTGCATGCTGTTCCTGAAGTGTAGCTATAGACTCTTTCATCTCATATGTGTGTGTTGTAAAACATGATACACTGTAGTTGAAAGGAAAATAGATATCATCGAGTTCCTTGGTGAAGTGGTACTCTGTTGTTCCCAGATCTTTGTAGATACTCTGGATAAGCTCATCAGTCTCCTTCTTTGAGTAGGTTGTCGACTGGTGAGACTGCGTGTCGATCGATGGAACAGAGTTTCCTTCGAGCGATGTTGGTCGAACTCTGTCGATCGATGGTGGTGTAGGATGTTGATCGTTTGGCTTGAAACAACCGTTTACATTACCAGCTGCATCAGAGGTGTTGTTGGTAGCTTCTTGCTGGTGTTCTGGATTGCTGCGTTGTTGCTTGAAGAGGTTTTCTAGTCCGTTAGCCACTTGACAGATGTCTGCAATGTCTTCTCTTGATACTTGAATAATTCTTCCATCCATTGCTCGTGCATGGCCATCTGGATCCCTGAAAATACCACTCATTCGGTGTTAGATTTCCAGAATATATAGGGTCTTATTTTCATACCTCGGATCTAGGGTTTGGATTCATGTCGATCGATGTGGAAGGGTGGATATCGATCGACGTTAAAGCAGTCTTGTTGACTGATGGTGAAGGTTGGATATCATCTTCGCCATTGAATTTGAAGAAGTCCTATGTGGTGAAACCTCTGCTCATCTTGTCTGCTTCTAGGGCGTCTGATGTTTTCTCTACTGCAAAGCCTCTTTATAGCAATCATCCCAACTTCCAATTGAAAAGTTTCCATTTTTATCCATGTCGGCCGCCTTATTGTCGATCGATATGTTGTAGTGTGTGTCAATCGATGTGTGCAGTCGGTTTGGCTGGTGATGATGACTGTCGATCGATGTAGAGTATTCTCTATCGATCGATACGGAATTCCTTTGTCTGCAGGAATGATGTGGAAGCCTTTCTACTTCTGCAAGAAGATCATGATACTCTATAGCTTGTTCCTTCCTGCAATCTTCATTATAATCTTCGTGTCTAGACGCGGATGTGGAAATATCTATAGCAAAAGTGGAGTGATAATAATCACTTTCCCAACTGTCATCAGAAAAATTACCATCTGGGAATTCTTCGAACTTCGCGTCGATCGATGCTTGTCCTGGCATGTCGATCGATTCTGATGGACGAGGATCGATCAATGTGTCCATTCTGTCGTTGATCGATTCATCATACTCTGTTTCATACTCGACTTCTGAATCGATTTCTTCTCCACAGAAATATACTCCAACGAACCTTGTATCATACCCAATCTCTGTGCTGGGCTTCTTGGTCGTGACAATCTTGACTGGATCATAGTAGACACTTGGGTCTATGAGAGTCAGACATAACTGGTTAGTCTACATGTTAAAGATCGCTCCTGTTGTAGCCAAGAATGCTCTTCCAAGTAGTAAAGAAGTGTTCCAATTCAGCTTGATGTCCAGGACATGGAAGTCAACTGAACTAATGCATTACCAATCTGCACCTCAAGATCTCTTATGCTTCCTTCTGAGTTCCTTTGAGAACGATCCACAAATACAACTGAATCGTCTGAAGGCTCTATCTTCAGTCCTAGATGGTCTGCCATTACCTTGGGTAAGATGCTTACTGCAGCTCATGTGTCGCAGATGGCACGTGGGAAAGTGATACCTTGCACTATACAAGGTACTGTAAACTTCTCAGGATCACTCTTCTTCTTCAATGTGATCTGCTGCTTCACGGCATTGCACGAAGTACTCGACTCTGCTGATGGCGTCGATCGATGTTCGTCAAAGCTCGTCGACCGACTCGGTGTAGAGTCCATCGATCGATGGTCACTAGTCGATGTCGGTCGACACCAATGTGACTCGCCGATACTCATGGAGCTTTCTACTTTGAAATCTCCTTCTTGCAGCTTCTCAAACTTAACCACTTGCCATAAATCATCATCTATGATGGCATTCACGTGGTGGTGCTTTGTTGTTTCTTCACATATCCCTCTTGTTAGAGCTTCTTGCTTCTTAACAACTTCTCATGTCTGAACTACCCGAGTCTCCAACTTCTTCACATGAGTTCTCAAAGCTTCAAACTTTGTGTTCAGGTTGGTGTAGACAGCATCAATCTTCCCATTGAAATCCACAGTTAGCTTATGCTGACCTTCAAGAACCTGGTCAAGCATGACTTCTATCTTGTTCTCCTGAGTTGGTGGTGGTCGATTCTTGTAAAATGAATTTTCATAGTTCATGTTGTTGTTGAAGTTGCTGATGTAGTTGTTGTTGAAGGGCTTCTGTGAATTCTGGTTGAAGTTACTTCTTTGTCCAAAGAAGTTCATGTTTCCTCCCTGGTTTCCAGACCTCTGAAATCCAGTTCCACTAATGAAGTTCACATCCTCTTCTATATTATCATCCCCTGCATCTACAGCTTCTGCATCTTCTACTGAGCAAACTTGCTTCCTTAGCAGCCTATGAACACTGTCCAGCTTTGCTTTTACTTCATCCATCTGCTCATTTCCAAAGAATGCTGCAGATTTCCTCCTGTCAAAATCAGTGTTCTTGGTGTTATTGCTGGATGACAAGTTCTCTATAAGTGTCACAGCTTCCTCTGGATTTCTGGTATTGAAGTTGTCTTCACTAGCTGTGTCCAGAGCCATTTGATATTGTAGTGCGATGCCTCTGAAGAAAGTGCTGAGTAATTGGACTTGGTTGAATCCGTGGTGTGGACAATCTCGCTGGTATTACTTGAATCTGATCCAAGAATTCTTGAATGACTCTCCAGGTTCCTGAGTGAATGTAGCAATCTTGCTCCTCAAGTCTTCAGCGTGTGCGTCATCAAATAAGTTACGCAAGAATGCGTTCTTGATGTCGCTCCAGGATGTAACAGATCTTGGTGGTAACTGCTTAAGCCAATGCGAAGCTTCTCCAGCAAGAGAGTACTTTAAGAGCTTGCAGAGAAGATAGTTCTCAAGGACTCTGTTGGCTTTGATAGCAGATATGAGATCTTCGAACCTCTCCAGATGGTCCATAGGATGCTCGTGAGATAACCCACAGTAGGGTGTCTGTCCCACAAGTGTGTAGTACTGCAGCTTCAACTCGAAATCCCCTCTCTGAATAGCTGGAGGGCGAATGGCTGATTTGTTGGCATATAACTGATCTGGACGGTTGTACTCAGCCAAAGTTCTTGTAGTTGCAGCTTCAGGTTCAGGGATTACAGTCACCTGAGCATCTAACTTCTGACTTGCTGCATTACGCAAGTGACCTTCTTTATCACGTAGGTCCCCATTTTCGTTCTGTCTGAGAATCAGTGTTGTAACCATGTCTCGCGGCTGAGTATCGATCAATCTGAACGACAAACGACAGTTACTTTCTAGCATTACGTGTTAGACTGTCCGCCCTCGAGTTTTGCGTCCGGGGTTTATGAATGATCACTTAATTGTGGAAACTTCTTTTGAGTACCTTGATATCTTCTAAATAACTTGCAAAAGGTGAATATTCTTCTGGTTCCGATACCACTTCACCAATTGAAAGCAATATGTTGTAAAAGTAACATTAAACAGTTTTAAATTCCTAATACATTATATTGCCCAGATGAGGGCCTCTATTTCTGAACGAATAGCTGGAAAACTGGCTCGGTATTCCTTTCCCCCATTAAACCATCAAAAAGCCTTATAGTGTACTATACCACCCTTGTCCCGAGCAATTTTCTTGAGATTTCTATGACCCATATATAAAACACCATTTACCCGGTATCAAAGGTAAAGATAGCACCTTTGTCGTCCTATGTTGGGCAGACCTCTGTGTAAGTGAACCTTGTGCCTCAGCTCAAAGTAAAGATTTCGTTTCCGCCACATTTAGCATATCTCTAGGATACATATCGATGTAACTAAAAACTTTGTTTTTTGTGCTTTCCAAATATACCATAAAATCCATACAAATTGATGATCCTCCAATGCGGTGATACTCGCCATAACAAGTGATCCATATTTGTGAAGAGTGATCGAGTTGGGAAATAAGCTGAATTCGATGGGATCTGTGAGCCCATACTTGAACTGCCGACGGACATTCAAAAAACACATGGTTTATTGATTCCTCAGGTACTCCACACTGTTCACACAGTATATCACTTTGAATCCGTCTCGCTTGAAATTTTTTCTTAACCATTATACATCATGACACTATTTACCATAAATGTGCTTGTTTTTTGGTGGGTACAGTACTTTCTAGCATAATACCTTTAATACAATGTTTGTATTTGTTCTCTTTTAGGATAAATTCACTCCTCCACTTGATATCCAGATTTATTTTTATTCATTGGTTAGTAGAATAAACCATTATATAACACGTTGCTAGAATACCCAACATGGATTATGTTTCTATAGAAAATACCCAACATGGATTATGTTTCTATAGAAATTCGAGAAAATAAATTATTTTAATTCAAAGTGCGTTATGTTTAATACAAAATTTAGAAAATAGATCGATTAAGTTTATAAAATTGGTAAACAATCTGTATTTATAAATATTTTGACTTTAAATTTTAATTGAATTGATATATATATTATTATTTTATTTGAATTGAGAAAATCTAGGATGGTTTAATAAAATCTAAACTATAAAATATAAGTTTAAAACGTAAATGTTTTTATTGACTATTATTCTTATGTTTTTTGAACTTATATTATTAATGAGATTAATTTTACTTAGACTGTTATTATATATTTTTATAATCCAAAAACTTGTCGATACCCTCTCGTTTGTGTAGAGAGCCAAAATGATTACGAGACAAGTATCAATGTTGTTGCATTTACTCATCACTTATTATACAATTATACACCAAATTAGCTTCTGGCTTTTGAAGTGACTGAAATGTCATCACCATTTACAAACAAGGCCGGCTCAACGTATTAATGGACCGTTGAAATTATATTGTATTACACTTTATACTAAATTTTTACTATATAAAGTTTTATAAGTAATATTTTAGATATTTTTTAATAAAATTATTTTTTGGGCCTTTTTATTTTGTTAGAAAAATATTTGTATATAAAAGACTAAAAGTCTGTATATATAAAAATCGAGATCCTTAATTATTATTACACAGGAGACAATAGGATTGGATCCAGGGCGATCGTATCCATTGTCGTCCCATTAGAATCGGCAATGTTTACATATTCATTTCTTTTATCAATCCAACTATTAGACATTAGTAAATTTACTTTTCAAAAATAAAAATATCTCTCTTGGTCTGAACATCTTATTCTTCTAAACTATGTTTCATCATAGGTCATTAGTGAGGGATGTGCTCATTTCCACTTACGGGGCCTTGTATGGATTCTGATTTTCCCAATGGCGCCTGCCTCTTCTGAAAGTAGATCGAGCCCTCATGGATGATTTCTAGAACTGAAGCTGTTTGGGTTGATATAACCTTGATAATATCCATTACTACAACAACTCCTTCCACAGAGCTCAAGCACTCATCACTGGAGCATTCACTCCCTGTAAGACTCGTACAAGATTTAATATCTGATATTTGGTTGGTATAACCTCTTATTTAACGTTGGGTGGAGAAGCTTCCTCTGCATTTATTACCCGCAAAGTATAAAGTCGCAAGCTACAATTAAATTCTGCATTATGTCGCGCCGATACAGCAGATCTGAGAAGGAGAAATGGCAAGCTCCCCCTGAGCTACCTCCCAGGAAACCTCCGGTGCGTATACCGGCAAATGACAACGAGAATCTGATCGAGTCCAACAGATTAACTCTTATTGGGAGATTAACTAACACGGTGATACAGAAACCTAGGGCTGTGATCGATTTCATGGCTCAAGTGTGGAACCTAGAAGGGAGAGTTACTGGAAGACCGCTTGGGCTTGATAAATTCCAGATCAAATTCGAAACAGAGCATGAACTCACCCAGGTTCTCGAGAAAGGTCCATATCATTACAAAAGGTGGATGTTGTTACTACAACAATGGGAGCCAACAGTCTCAGACCAGTTTCCTTTCAATATCTCCTTCAATGTCCGTATTCATGGCATCCCGCTCCACTATTGGTCAGAAAAAACCATCCTCACGATTGGGAAGCAGCTCGGGAAGTGCATCATTAAAGACGAGAAAGAAGCAAAAATTTGGGTGGAGATAAATGGTCTGGTACCGTTAACAATGAATATGGAGATAGAGATTCCTACCGAGGGCACCACGGAAGTTGAGTTTGAATACATTAAAATTGAGAAACACTGTTTTACATGTTTCTCCCTCTTTCATGAGGAATCTGGATGCCCTTATCGGCCAGTGAATGCACTCCCCCCTAAAGAGAGAAAGCTGGGTATTACGCAGCGTATTGCGTTACAAAGGATCGAAGCAGAAAAGAAGCGTCACGACGACAGACGAGGGTATAGTAGACCCGATTACCCTCGAAGCATCTCAAGCTCAGCTGACGATAGCTTCTTACATTCAAGAAGAGGTGACAAAAGAACAGAGGTTAACAGATACAGAGCTGAAAGAGAGGATCACGGTCGTGACCGGTCCATTTTATCAAGAACAGCACGCTCAAACTCGTCGTCTCATAGAAACAATACTCCCTCATTCCAATACCGCGTGGTTGAAAAGAGCAGACCCAGCTCGGGTTCAGTTACCCCTCATCAAAGCTTAGGAGAGCGCCGGGAAGGTCTCGAAGCCAGGGTTTCACAACTCAAACCGGACAGGGATCAACCAGACTCTACTAGGTGTGAGATTACACCCACTCGATCTTTGCAGGGAAGGTTAGGACCTTCAGCAGAGCATAGAGGCTCTAACACTGGTTCGAAAGAGCGCAGGTCAGCACTCGAAAGATTAGCAGAGCCTACTGGATCAATGGAACGCTCAGCGAGGAAGCCTCCTAGTTTTGATTCAGGTCGTCTACAAATGGTTGAATCCAGACTGGGTGAAAACATAAGAACTGGAATAGTGGATGGGGAGGACATTCCTACAACTGACAAACTCCCAGCCTCTCTACGACTTGGACGCATTACAGATAATTCAGGGCCGTCCAGCAAGAGAGGAACTATTCCAGTGGCTCCCCAAAGCAAAACAGCGATCAAACGGAGAGTTACCAAAAATCAAAAACGCGTCGTAAGGAGTCCTCTCCAGGTCCCAAGCTTATTGAAACAAACTGGGGCTAGAGTTGCTACATCGACCAGAAGAAAGCTAATTGTGGACAAAGACAAGAATGTACCTTGTGATAAGGCAGGAACGAGCAAAGCAGTGCCTAGTTCACATCGAAAGAAGAATGGTCAGTCGAAAACGGTGATTATACCGGGGATTACCAGGGGTGGGGCGGATTTTCGGTCCCATCAAAACTCTCTTCCTTAGTCTTTCTTAGCTGGAATTGTCAA
The DNA here is from genome assembly GCA_018703725.1 of Brassica juncea. Lineage (NCBI taxonomy): Eukaryota > Viridiplantae > Streptophyta > Magnoliopsida > Brassicales > Brassicaceae > Brassica > Brassica juncea. The sequence continues at coordinate 41,894,708 of CM031940.1, forward strand.
GGACTTGGGAGCGTCCAGACAATCCGGCGAATCAAGGAGATCCATAAGCATATGGCTCCTAATGTAATGTTTCTTATGGAGACCAAGAATGACGATGATTTTATCAATAAGAAACTACTCTCTTTGCGCTTTTCACGTTATTTTTCGGTACCACCTGTGGGCTTGAGCGGTGGGCTCTCTCTTCTGTGGAATGATGATACAGATATTACGATTCTCGCATCCTCTCCCAACCTAATAGATACGAGAATTGGTTATCAAGGAACCTCTTCCTTTGTTTCCTTTGTATACGGTGCTCCCGCAACGGAAAACAGAGCAGCTTTTTGGGATAAGTTAAGCGCAGTAGGACAAGGAAGAGGGGACGAACCCTGGCTAATTACGGGGGATTTCAATGACATATTGAATAATGCTGAGAAGATTGGTGGACCCGCCCGTGCAGAGGGATCTTTCACTGCGTTTCGATCCTTTGTTGCACAAAATGGACTATGGGATCTTAAGCATTCAGGGGAGCAGCTGTCTTGGCGCGGTAACCGGCATACCCATTTCATACGGTCTAGACTCGATAGATCGATGAGTAACTGCGCATGGGCTGAATCTTTTCCCTTGGGCAGATGCCGGTACTTACGATTCGAGGGGTCGGACCATAGACCTGTATTGACTTACTTCAACACTGATAAAACTAAAAGGAGAGGTTTGTTCCGGTTCAACAGAGCTCTAACGGAACAAGAAGAAGTTTTGGAAGTAGTCGATTCAGCTTGGAACTCCTCTCCATTGGATTCTGTGATCTTAAAGCTGAATAGATGCAGGAGAGGTATTATCCAGTGGTCGAAGGAGAAGCAAGTTCAGAGTAACCTGGTCATTAAGCAAAACCAGGAGGCGCTAGAGGTGGCCCTTTCGAGTGCTACGCCTGATGCTATTCTTATCGAAACTCTAAATTCGAAGCTCCGACAAGCATATTTGGCCGAAGAACAATACTGGTTACAAAGGAGCAGGATCCAATGGCTAAAAAAGGGAGATAGAAACACCGGCTTCTTCCACGCGGTGACAAGAACCAGAAGGATGATAAATACCATACCAGTCATTGAGGATCCACAAGGAGGGGCAGTGTACGAAGAGAAACAGATTGCTAGAGTGATCTCGAATTATTTCACTCAAATCTTCACAACAAACGGCAATGAATCCTTCTCTCAGATTCGAGGACTGCTTGCAAAGAAGGTCACCCCAGAAATGAATGAGCTGTTGATAGCTATACCGAGCGATTCGGAGATTAGAGAGGCGGTGAAGTCCATTAATGGGGGAAAGGCACCGGGACCGGACGGATTCTCAGCCGCATTTTACCAATCCTATTGGCATATAGTGGGACAGGATGTCATCACCGATGTGAGACGTTTTTTCACCTCGAACCACCTTCACCCACAACAGAACGAGACTCATATCAGGCTTATTCCGAAGATTACTGGTCCGAAATCAGTGGCTGATTATAGACCCATTGCCTTGTGCAACACCCACTACAAGATTATCGCCAAAATCCTTACCCGCCGGCTCAAACCACTACTCCCTCTCCTCATCTCCAACACACAATCAGCTTTTGTAGCGGGAAGGGCGATAACAGATAATGTCCTTATTACTCATGAGACTTTGCACTATCTGAGGACCTCGGAGGCTAAAAAGCGATGCTCTATGGCCGTAAAAACGGACATGAGCAAGGCCTATGACAGAATTGAGTGGGGCTTTGTGAGAGAAGTTCTACATCAGCTCGGGTTTGATCCGATATGGATATCCTGGATCATGAGCTGTGTGGAATCAGTATCTTATTCTTTCCTGATTAATGGTGCACCACAGGGTTCAGTGAAACCATCTCGCGGCTTGCGGCAAGGCGATCCGCTATCACCGCATATCTTCATTCTGTGTACGGAGGTACTATCAGCTCTATGTGCAAAAGGGCAGGCGGACGGATCCCTCCCAGGAGTCAAGGTTTCTCGCAACAGTCCAGCGATCAACCATTTACTCTTTGCCGACGACACCATGTTCTTCTGCAAATCGAAGCAGTCTTGTGTATCAGCTTTGAAGCACATTCTCGTGGTATACGAGGCGGTATCGGGCCAAAAGATTAACCCACAGAAATCAGCTATCACCTTTTCTGCAAAAACACCAGCTGCTGTTAGAGCCCGGGTGAAGGATTCGCTGGATATAGCTCTGGAAGGAGGTATTGGGAAATATTTGGGACTCCCCGAACAGTTCGGACGGCGAAAAAGAGATATTTTTGCCTCTATTTTGGATAGGATAAGACAGAAGGCGCATAGCTGGACGGCGAGATATCTGTCCGGAGCAGGAAAACAAATTATGCTTAAGTCGGTCCTAGCTGCGATGCCCTGTTATGCCATGTCATGCTTCAAGTTACCGCTCTCTCTGTGTAATCAAATACAGTCCCTACTGACTCGCTTTTGGTGGGATACAATTCCGGATAAGAAAAAGATGTGTTGGGTGGCCTGGGAAACTATGACGCTACCAAAGTACGCAGGCGGACTAGGCTTCCGCGACATTGAAACTTTCAATGATGCACTGCTGGCAAAAATTGGATGGAGGTTAATTAAGGAACCAGGCTCGCTCCTAGCGCAAGTCTTGATGGGGAAGTATGCTAAGAATGGGAGTTTCCTAAACTGTCCAGTGCCTCAAACAGCTTCACATGGATGGAAGAGCATACTGGCAGGGAGAGATATCCTGATAAGAGGGCTTAGCTGGGTGGTTGGCGATGGAGAGACGATTCGCTTATGGGAGGATCCGTGGATAGCTTTTACTTCCCCGACAAAGCTTATAGGACCCCCAACAAAGGAAAGTCAATCCCTCAAAGTTAGTGAGCTTTTATGCCCGCTTTCAAACAGATGGGAGCTGGAGAAAATTCGCAACTTGATACCTCAGTATGAGGTGATGATACTGAAGATAAAAACAAGTGCAGCACCTTCTTCGGACTCTCTGGTTTGGCTTCCGGAGAAATCTGGCAATTATTCTGTGAAATCAGGGTATGGTATTGGCATAACAGAGAGGAGAACGAGAGAGTCAGAGGATGACCCAGTGAATTGGCTTAAGCACATATGGAATCTAAAAACAGCACCTAAGATAAAGGATTTCCTGTGGAGAGTGGTTCGAAAAGCTATACCTGTTAGCGCCAATTTAGAAAGAAGAGGAGTGACGAGTTTCAAATGCAAATCCTGTGATGGCTTTGAGGATGATCTCCATGTGTTCCTCAACTGTCCACTAGCGGTAGAAGTTTGGAATCAGGTTCCAGTTCGGCAACGACCCTCACCCTCCCTTCCAACAGTTGCTGAATTGATCAAACAAGGAATCACCTATATCCCTTTGCCACCATCCGGAGTGACTAACCCACTGTGGCCATGGATTTTGTGGAACTTATGGAAGGCCAGGAACCAGCTTCTTTATGAAAACAGAGTGTTTACGGCAGCAGAGATTGTGCTAAAGAGTATAAGAGACTCCAAAGAATGGAATGATGCACAATTGGAAAATGAGGTGAGAATACCTCCTGAAAACTCTTCCCGCCAGAACCAAAGCGGAGCTACACGCCCCCCCCCATCGTTCCCCCCCGGAGTTATGGTTGTCAAAGTCGATGCGGCCTGGGACGCAAAGACTGGGAACTGTGGCATTGGAGCAATTTATTCAGGAGAAGCTTTGGTGCAACTACCTGTATTATCGGAAGGTCACAGTCATGTTTCGTCGGCTATCATGGCAGAAGCCATTGCTGTTCATCGCGCGGTCTCAAGCGCTGTCTATTCAAACGTCCGATCCCTAGCGGTTCTCTCTGATTCTCTTTCCCTAATCAACTTGTTAAAGGCGCGAGAATATCAACCTGAACTGTTCGGTATCATGTTTGATATCTATCGATCTATTCCTCTCTTTGATGTTATTTCTTTTACTTTCATGTCTCGCAATTTTAATATCGAGGCAGATTTGGTGGCAAAATCTGCGCTTGATCGGTTTGTAATTAGCTCCACTTCTGGAGGCTAAACTCTGATTTGAATGAATTAGTTCGTTTGCCCAAAAAAAAAAAAGGATTCTGATTTTCCCTCCTTGCTTTCTAATAAAAAGTTCAAAGCTTTCAAACTTGACACTCAAAACTCGAATGTAAACTCTACTTGTACAAGTGGCTGAAAAAACATAAATTTGTAAAATCACCAAGAACAAAACATTACTCGGGTTGTACTACAGCAACGGTCTTAAAAAAGATTGCTACTTTTGGTGCAATTGGGATAAATAATGAAGATTATTTAAGAATGGTGCTTACTTAGTTACTTTATCAATCTCCTTTTGGACAGACAAAGATGTAAGTGTATCTAAGTATCTTTGACATTTGCATTAACAAAAAATGTTGTAAATAGTTTTAATACTTGTAAGATATACAAACACACATTTGCAATCAGAGCTTACTTGTGTAAGATTGAAGCTTCTTATCAGCTTTACAAGCTAATACCGGTCTAAAAGTGATAAACAAAGCTTACCATCATCAGCAAATCCAATCAAGAAACAACAAAACATGGCAGATTGGAAATTAAGATTGAAAGGTTGAATTTTGTCTCAGCTCATGAAGCATCTGTTCATAAGTACCAGCTTGAGGGATGACATGAAATGAGAGCTATGTTGCTGAACTTCCATACTCGCGTTTTCTTTGACTGTTCCTGCCATGCTGCTCGTACCACTACTTCCCTCCAACTTGTGCTGCTCATGCCACTTCTTTCCAAGTTCTAGAAACACATCTTTCGTCTCTTCAACTTCACTGGGTTTCCAATATTGTTCGGTCAGTGAGGCAAGACTTTCTGTCATGTTATTAGTTCCATCAGAATAACTCCAAAGCTGTCTACCTCCAGTTTTCTTGTAATCCTTCCTGTCACTATAATAAAAGAGATATCAATTGTCACAAAAGTCAAATACTGTATATTACAAATTGGTAAGATGTTTATATATTTAACTTGAGAAAAAGTAAAAGACCACACTTGGTTATCTTCTTCAAAATGCAAAATAATGAGTTTTTGTAGATAATCTAAAAATTACGAGGTTTCTAGATAATCAATCACTGTCATAATCTAAATTTGATAATCAATTAATGACTGAAACTTTCATAGCCTTTAAATCCACAATCTTTTCTTCTAAAAATACTATTTTTGCTTTTGGTTTGCTTTAATTTTTTTGTTTTTTTTTTTTGTTTTTTTTGGTTTTGCTTTTATTTATCTAATTTTTTTTGATTAAAGTTATTTGGATGTTTTTTTATACTTTTTATATTGATAACGATTAGGTGTCGATGAAGTTAGAAGTGACGTGGACGAGGGGGTGATACTTATGAGGTTCAGGTGAAGTACTGAAGATGCTTTATGCTTGCCTAGTGAGTTGAACTGCCTCATACTTCAGATCATCCATTTTTATCGTTGAACTTTATCAACCCCTCCATTTGTAGGAAGATTTAGGTTGATTCAAGGTTAGACCTAAGAAAACAATCATACAGCTGGATTTTTCTCTACCAATCTGGTAATAAAGTCATCATCCTTAAAGCAATAGTCAATATTAGTTTACTTTGATAATGACTTTGATATACATGGATTACCTACTGGTCATATATGTGTTTGGCCGTGCTTACGCTTTAATTAAAAAAAAAAGACATTTGCCTTATTTTCCGTTTTTTTTTTTGAAAAAAACAATGTGTATTGTAAATGTTTTAAGGTATTGTATTTGTTGACCATAAGTAAAAGGACCGTTCTACAACAATTCATATTTTCATTCTGTTGTAACCAATTTTCTAGCAAACAAATGTGTGTGGAATTATCCTTTGAAACTAATTACGATTGCAAGAAGATATGCAGCCACCCTGGTAATAATTCATCTGTCTTGTTGTGCTGGGCTTACCTCTACTAACTTTCTTTTTTTTTTGTCGATTCATTCCTTTCAATTAATTTATGATGATCACCGTGCTTGCTCGGCCTGACACCTGCCTTCCCCCCCCCCCCCCCCCCCCCCCTTACCCCCACATCATTTCCAGGGTTAACGAGAGCGGGGTTAGAAACACATGTCTAAACAATCAGATATTTCTACTGTGTTCTGTTGCTGATCCTAAAATTTGCCAGACGCGATTTCTTCTTTATAAGCACCAACCCAACCATATCCACTATTTCTGCTTACAGTCATGCATACAGAAGAATGATAAAAGTGTATAAATAAATGGGTCATTCAGTGAATCAGTTCTAGAACAGTCTCTGCAAAAACTTTTATGCTACTTAATACGGAATGAGAACTGACTTAGTCACTAATAATCAAACAATCATCAACAAATGATCTCAGCCACTTCCACACACAAATAGTGATTTAGACCTCTATTCCTTTAGACTCATGAGGATTTATCGCATGTGGACCTGTCTCCGCCACGAACGAACTAATAGTTTCTCCAGCGTTGCTAAATAATACCGCATATCCATGGCTTCTCCCACATTGTTCCATTTCTTTATTGATGGTTCGTTTTGCTCTACCTAATAGGCGTCATTTCGGCCTGGCATTTTAGTGCCCCGGTGTCTTAGCACCCCGGCATTATAGCGCCCTGGCATCATAGTGGCTCAGACATAATAGTGCCTCCACTTTATTACTTACTTTCAATCCTATCTAGATTCATTCTTATTCTCTTTCATTCTTAACAAACTTAAATATCATGCATAAAAAATATTCCCTACAAAACAAAACAACGAATAACAAGCATATAAAGATCCTTAAAGTTAAAATTAATAAAACTACTAAAAGTTGAATACAAAACCAAACTCTATTGATATCTACTAATCACATTTTCACAAAAAAATATTAACAACATTAAATTTAAGCAAACAACAATTATCAAAGTGAACACATTTTAACAAAAATTGAACATAAAAGTAAATCTGCGGTGTAGTGCGGATATTTGCTTAGTTGTTGTCAATATCACAACCTAAAAATTTTCAAAATTAGTGAGTGGTACAGGTACGAGTCTAAGAAATGGGAACTGCTACTTAAAACAAAGAGTTAATTATGTGTAAACCCTAAATAAATAGTGCTAAGAGTAGATGCAAAAGATAAATATAATAAATTTGATTATTTGCTATTGCATATTGTAACACTTCGAAAAGGAAATATCCTGCAAATATCAGACTCAAATGATGCAAAAATTGTCCACAATATCATAGGCAAGACACTCCACATTTGACTAGAAATAATCCACAAACAAATAAAAATGAAACATGGGAATGAAACACAGACAGATCCAAGTCTGGTTCTGGTTTGAGTTTTTGTTTGGGGATGAAACTCAGAATCTGATGAACCCTTTGTCTTGCAAACTCTCTACAGTCTCCTTTATGCTAACCTCCAATGGCACAAACTCAACCCCAAGAGACTCTGCTTTCGCTTTAGACACTTTGTATGTTGGAATATATATCTTTTCATCAGCACACCTGCAATATAGAAAAAAAATTAGATGGATTCGTTTCAGAAATCTTAACAATTTCTATAAAAGAAAAACAGAGTTGCTCTGTTTTGACATTAAAAGAAAGACTTTACTTCTCTGGGAGTTGAAAATCAGGGTAAAGATCATGCAAAATGTTAACAACTTCAGAGTAATGAGCAACTCTCTCCACTAAACAGTATCTTCCATTAGCATCTGGATTCTCAAACGCTTGAATGTGAGCGTTCGCTACATCTTTAACGTTAACCCACCCGAATGTCGCATTAGGAAACGTCTGAGCTCCTGAAGGTGCAAATCAGTGTTGAGTCTTAGTACATGTCTGAATCAAACCAATGCTATATCGTTTCTCTTTACCTTTGATCAAGCTTAGTACTGCAGCAGCACTAGTGTTGAGCGTTGGCTGTAAAAGAGGACCAATCACCATTGCTGCGTTTATCGAAACCAACTGTAAATCGTTCCCTTTCGCGAATTCCCACGCTGCGTTTTCAGCTAATGTCTTGGAGAGTACATACCATAGCTTTTACAAAAAGAAAAACAGTGTTTCAAAAAAGAACAGTGATAACTTTATGATCACAAAACCCTAAGTTATTTTTTAATTTACCTTGGCAGCTCTGCAATATTCAGGATCGGCGAACCAAGTTTCATCAACAATGGTTTCGGGTGTTCTAGGCATACCATTGAAAGCAACAGATGCTATAGATGAGGTTAAGACAACTCTCTTAACAGAGGGAGTCTTCAAGCAAGTGCTTAGAACATTGATTGTTCCTTTCACCGCTGGATCAAGTAACTCAGCCTTAAAAGAAAAAGACACAAATCAATCAAAAATGGAAGATTTGATCATTAAGAGAATGCCAATAAATTGACAGAGACAGAGAGAGAGAGAGAGAGAGAGAGAGAGAGAGAGAGAGAGAGAGACCTGAGGATCTTTGACATCGTGATAGAATGGTGATGCGGTGTGGAAAACCCCTTGGCAACCATCAATTGCTGAATCGAAAGAGCCTTCTTCTAACAAGTTTGCTTTGAACAGTCGAAGCCTTTCCTTTGCACCTTCTAATGCAAGCAGATGCTCTGTTTTTCTAGGATCATCTGTATCATTGAACCATTTATACATAACCAGTCTATGAATCTTGAATCGTCCGAGAACTATTAGATCTAAACATCTATATATCATTTTCTATTCTTTCAAATTTCATTAAAAGTTCATCTTGAACATGAATCTAAGACTAGATCTGTTTGTATCGCAATGAGATTGAATAGAGAGAAAAGAGACGGACTCGGATCGCGAACAGAGGCTTTAACGGTGTAGCCACGGAGAAGGAGAAGCTTGACGATCCATGAAGCAATGTAACCTGACGCTCCTGTCACACACACCGTCTTCTCTTCTTCGCTGCTCATTCTTCTTTCAGATCTTCTCAACTATCTCTCTTTTTCTGTGTGTTTTGAAATGTTCAAAACAGAACAGAGAATTTTTTTTCTGTTTTATTTTTTGTTCGGTTAAAGCGCGCCAGTTTTGGGAAAGTTTGTTAGAGTTTTCAACTGGATTTAATCTCAACCGTACGTTTATTAATGAACTAAGAAGAAATAATAGTTTATGGTGAATATGAATTTGAGATTATTAAACCAAGTTTTCATGAACTCAATTTGTAAATTTATTAACCAGACAAAACCAGAAAAAACATCTAGGTTTTGTCGGAAAAACAAGTTTTCTCTGCATTGTAGCTGCCACTAAACCGTTCTTAATTTCTCTAAATGGCTGTCTTGAGCACGATTTTCTGTTTTCTTTCCTTCACCGAACTTAGACCAATCTACATTATTGCTTTGTTCGTTTTCTTTCAACCTACAAATCAGTACTCTCTTCCCTTCTCTGACTCTAATGACAATTCTTTGTCATTCTCTAGTTCAAAATTATGTTCCTTCCTCAATCTTTTGATCTATTCTTGTAATCCGCAAACCTCCTCTTGCAGTTTTTTCAGCTTTGCTTCAGATGACAACGCTTTTCTCTCCATCCTTCAACCTAGAAAAATTCTTGAAAAGGATTTCTGACTTTTGGGTAACTCGTCTCGAATTATGTTATATTTAGTTGAATCTATGGTATGTAATTCTATCTTACTAAGGAATGTAGACTCTGTATCTGAGAATCTGATTGGAGAGCGCGGGTTTGCCAGAAATCACGAAAAGATTGAAGTTCCTCCACTCATTTGTCACTTGACCCAACGTTTCCTGCATTTGTGATCATTGCTCTGCTTCTGCTCTTACTTCATCTGCGAATCTTTTTGAGCTTACTATTACAAACCTAGTACGTAAAGCTTTGGCAGCAAAATCTTTACATTTTTAACCATATTTAGGTGGATGCACATTACGATACACACAGGCCATATGATATTATTGGGATTAAATCAGATAACCTACCCCATGATTAATCAGTGTCTTCTGAGGTTTGGTAAAAATAAAACAGCTGAAAGAAGGCTGCCAAGTTTAGGAGAAGACAATGCTAGTGTACATCTGGTTTTATTCTTCTTCTGTATACTAGTCTATTGGGCTAGACAATGTTACCCTCATCTTCAGCATCAAATCCTTCCTCAACGCCTTTGGCATGTGCTTTGCACAAGTTATGTAATTGTTGCTATAACCTCACCCAAGTTCTGTAGTTTTGCATCATTTTACCTTACAGTATAACTTTCATTTTGAGATTGAGTTTAAGACACTTTTTCCTGTTCCATGCTACTCTGTATAATATGATTCTCGAGTCGTTTAGTTTCACTTGCTTCAGAATTAGCTGTCTCATGTGACTTCCATTAACACTTTCTCCTTGACTTCAGGGACTTATCGCTAGTTGTTCATCAGTTTCAAGCTATTGGCGCTTTTTCAGTTATGCGACTAATTATGCATGTTGCACTCTCTCATGATGTTCTATTTTTTCTGACGGCTTCATGATGTTATATAGACTACACTAGGGGAGTCCGGCGCTACGTGCCGGATTTCGATGATAATATATATTCCAATAAAATTAAAATGAATTTTATGGTCTTGAAAAATAAAGTATTTGTCTAACTTATGAAGATGCATATTTTCTTTCTCACCTGCATCATTGTTTCTAAAATAATCTTAAGAGAAAATAAAATTCCAATATAAGGATAAGAATATATTAGCATTTTATATCAGAGTATTTTGAACATTTTGTATTATATTTGTTGATTTTGAACTAATTTGTAATAATTAGATATAGTGTTCCTACATTTTACAAAGAGAGATATGTAGACTTGTAATAATTAGATATAGTGATTCTACATTTTAGAAAGAGAGATATGTACACTGGCTAGACACATCTCATTTAATTTTTGAAGATTCATTCAAAAGTTAAACATGGATTGATTTTGTTACAGTGAAGCTATAATGCGGTAAAGACCAAGCAAACATTATTATATATAATCACATTTTTCTGGCCAAACTACAATTCATTATATTAAAAGAAAGTTTACCCGACAAGTGAAGGGCAAGTTTAGAGATAAGAGTGTTGAATTTGCCACTGCATCAGCCTCTGCATTACATAATCTAAGAATATTATAAAAAGAGCAAGCTTTTAAGAAGCTGCTGAAATGTTAATATCAAAGAAAATGTCGCTAATCTTCTTGGTGAATCCTTATCTTGCAGCATTCTAACTAACATCTGCGAATTAGACAAAAAGGATGCCTTAAAATCGAGATAAAAATATGAAGAATACTTTGTTTTTCATTAGGAAGAATATAATACCTATAAAACATACATAAATGATATAATATTCTCTTATATAAGCCGAGAAATTCCTTAGAATCGAGACTAAATAAATCTAAAACATATTTTGTTTACACTATTTGGCAGAACACTACTTTCAAAAAAATAAAAGAAGCTGCTTCTTCTCAGATTCATACGTGTTTTGGTTTTACGTGTTTGTCTTTTTTTATTAGTTTGTGATGATCAGGTGTTTGTGTCTGAACCCAACAACAACATGATGTATGGTTATTAAGAGTTCCGAAGTTGAAACATTTCAGGATTTTTATTATATTTATGGTTGTGCAACTTGTGTTGTTTGTTTCATGTCTATGATTAAGTGATGAAGTTTTGTGGTTATATCAAGCCTTAACTAAGCCTTTTAACCATGGTGTTTTGTGTCTAAGATAGATTAGTATAAAGATTGTGGATGATGTAACCATCACCTTCAAATGATCATTTTCTTAATATCTCAATAACTTATTTTAGTTTTCAAGTATTCCCAAGATGCAAGTGGTAGCACGTAGAAAATTCAAATGTATATTAAGTGTTTCACGTTGTTTCACCCTCTCAAGTCAAAGTAGTTTTTATTCATGAGTTTGAATATGGTTAGACTTTAACAGCAAAACGTCAAGTTCAGTTATATTGAAAATATTCAACAATAACTTGACACATTATATTACCAGACTCTAGGAAACCCCGCGGAAGCAACCCATTTCAGACATATCAGAGATATCACGACATGGCTGCCTTGTCCACTTGTTTATTGGCAAGTTATGCAACAAATTTCTTCAGATGTTTAATGAAACCCGGATAGAGTTCAAGGTCACAGTGCCCACCTCATTTTATCCACAAAGGTTGATACTTCTCTTTGCTGAGTTCCCGGAGCCACCGTCCATGAAAACAAATAACCTACTTCATCTGCAGTTCCATGAAAGACCAGCAAAATAGTTTACAACCACATTCATAAACTTTGAAAGTAATTGCATAATAACCTCTCTTGTGAGAAGAGCTGTTAATTCAACCACTGTCATTAATAAAAAGGGAGGCAACAAAAGCCAATGCAATGAAAGTAGTCAGACTAAAGAAAAATATGATTTTCTACTTACATGGATCACTAATACATGGCATGTTACTGCACCGATCTTGTCAATATTCTGTAAAACATGGAAATGCATAGGTGAGCAGCCAACGGCTGTAAACTATAATCAGAAACAAAAATCTAACAACCACTTAATGAAAACCAAAAATATAAATAGATCATCTTTCACTCTGTATTTTTCCTTGAGGCATTTATACAATGCTTCTATATCAGCATATGTGTACACCCGCTTCCCTAATTCAAGTACAAAGTCCTATAGCAAACAACGCATGGATGTCTACGGCTTATTATAATAAAGAATATAGTAGATGTCCTATTGACTGACCGTAACCAGAGAATCATACTTGGCCAAAAGAATAACCTAAATACGCATTAGAACAAAACATGACATCAATTAAAAATCTGAGAAATTATTAGGGTTAAGAACGATTACCTTCACATCAACGGACACCACTTCAAACACCCATCAGCTCTCCTCCTTTCTTCAAATTTCTACCTCCCAAAAACGCGGAAGTTGTGTAACCATCTCTCCTTACAACTTTTTGTCTTCAAGAAGGCGAGGTGAATATTGGCAACAATCATCTTTTAGACGTTTTTGTCTTCAAGGATTTGTAATACGAACAACTTGCAAAGGGTCACGGTGGACGTTCACGGTGGATATCATCAGGGTCGACTGGAAAAAAATAGAAACAAAATCAACAAACGCGGTCGTCGAAATAATCTTAAGTAGATAAATTGAAGATTTATTGACCCATTTATTTTTGATAATTCCGAGTTTTACACTGGATTTCGCTTTTTAAAACAACTATAATCGATAATTTGTAACACCAGAATTGCATTAGCATTAGGGAGGAGTATATCTACACCCATAAAAGAAGTTGAAAGGGTTTTTAAGGATCTGTGAGAATAATGTTCAAGGAAGAAAACTTATCTTTTTATAGCTGGAGTCCCATCGCCTGCAGAGAGGGAAGATGTAATGAATGAGGAATCGTGGTTGGAGTGTGTTGGACCCAAAAATCGATATTTAATAAGTGGGCCAAGGCCCATCGACGTCGACAATACGATTCTGGATAAAGAAGTCGACCAAGAATCTCTAAAGCCCGGATCAGCCAGAAGAGTAGTTCGAGCTAAGGGTCCACCAAGGAACCAACAAAAATTTGGTCTTAGTGACACCGAAGGAAGAGAAACGGACTCCGGAGATGGAGGAGGAGGTTGAACGAGATCGCTGAGTCAAGGAACTATAAGAAGGGATCTAAGCTAAGAAAGGAGGAAATGGAAAAAAACCCTAGAGAGAGAACTAACAGCAGATCGATCTCTTTTAGCTCGCTTTAGTTATGTATTCGTTTCAGTCTCATTTGCAATTCTCGATCTCATTTCTTCATTGTATTCAACTTACTCAAATCAATAAAAGTCCATTATTGTCAACCGGAATCTAATTTATTCGTTGTATTCTAAAGAAGTCGTTGCTCACATTCCTTTTCTTTTCTAGTTTAAACATCTCAAACACTACAAAATAATTAGTGTAGATTTTAGGATCTACATTTTGGCACCGTCTATGGGGAGAAAAAACGATCAACATCTTTGCTAAGAATCCGATCTAAGGTTCCTAAGCACGATAATGGATCCCAATCAAATCCGATCTGGAAGCTCGCAATCAGGAGTCGCTGACTCCAATCTCACTGGATCTAATCCAAGAAACGACGTGCCCCCTGTCGGACTAAATAGTACGACTACAGCGGACGCATCCCAGCAGCGGACTCCATCTGCGGGAGTCACCGGAACAACGAACCAAAGCCAAAACGGTTCAAGAGTTTGGACCAGAACCGGACAGAATCCTTCTGGCGACGATCCGACCTCTCGAGCAAAATTGACGAGACCGATTTTGCCAACCCCTCTGGCTCAAACCCGAGAACAGGTGGCTGAGATCCGAGTATGGTTGCAACGCTCGTTGATAAATCCCGAACTCAAGAGCTCGCTTACCGAACCATTGCAGATTGACTGGAGCAGACCGAAAAGGAGCTCTCTGAACATCGAGCTAATGCTCAAGCCGGGAATCGGTCAGATCCATTAACTCGAACACCGACCTCTCGGAACGATGGAGCCTTTGGCACCCCCGATTATCCAAGCTCCCGGTCGGTACGATACCAAGGAGAAGGATCCCAACAACCTTTACGATAAAACCCAGCTGCAAGAGGCCTGAATTACAACGCGTCCGGAGAGATCCCACCAGGTCCCCAAGGACCGCCAAACACGCCCTCTACGGCTCACAACACCTCTACCGCAAGACCGGAAGAGATACGATCGCAGATCTCACCGACTAATATTGGATTTTCAAGAGACAGATCCACGCCCAATAACAGAAGCGGAATCGATACTCCCCTAACCCATTTCACTGAAGAGCCTAGACAGGCTCGAGGTTATACGTTCCAAGATTTTACGAATACCGAACATCAACGAGAAAGATCCGCGATGCTAAATGAATCTGGCGACTTCCAAGAATATATTGAACGGAACGATGCCAAGCTCAGAAGGATACACGCTATCATGCATAAAACAACAAGCTCAGCCCCCGTCATCGACCAGGTGATCGAAGAGACTAGGAGAGCTCCTTTTACTAGCCGGATCACTAGCGTTCGATAACATGATATTGGTAAAATCAAATTTTCCGAGTACTCAGGAAACTCCGATCATAAAGCGCACATTCGAGCTTTCCGACTATTGATATCCCGAGCACATTTGAACGACGAGGAGAAAGAGGCCAGATACTGCTGCTTCTTTGCCAAAAATTTAACCGGCCCGGCCCTCGAATGGTTTGCTGGCCTCGAAGGAAACTCAATCGATAACTACACTCAGCCTGTTTCGGCTTTCTTAAAACAATACTCGGTATTCATCGAAACTAGGGCGACTGAAGCCGACTTGTGGAACCTCAAACAAGCCCCTTTTGAGTCCTTGAGAACTTACATTAATAAGTTCAGGGAAATCAAATCAAAAATCTCCAATCTAAACGAAGTAGTCGCAATAGCAGCTCTAAAGAACGGAGTCTGGTTCTCCTCGAAGTTCAGGGATGAAAAGGCGGTAGGAGCTCCAGCATCGTTGGACGATGCCTTGCATCGGGCTTCTTACTTCGCGACTCATGCGGAAGAGGTCGCTGCCCTGAAAGAACAGTTCCTGGCAAGTAAAAATGGCATCAATAAGAAAAACGTGACGACAAAATACCCTCTCCCACGAGGACAACATTCTTACGCTATCAACAACTCACCAAACAGACAGTCCGCCTTTGACTCCACCAAGTTCTGTACCTTCCATAAAAGAAAGGGGCACTCCACTGAAGAATGTCGCGCCGCATCCAACTAAGACGAAAACAAAGAAGGTAGCGAGAGCCCCGAAGAGGAAGAAGAAACGTCATCGACTCCAAAAAACAATGAAAAGTCAAAATCCTCCTCCAGAAAGAGGACGAGGGAGGTTGAAAAAGAATCACAGAGCTCGCCTCCACCAGCACCCAAAAAGAGGGTCGATATGATTTCATAGGAAAGAGAACACGAAAGATCGCGCCAAAACACTCAACAGAAGGGAGAAGGACCACACATTGAAATATCGATCACTATCCACGCCGAAAAAGTCTTAACGAACCTAATGACAACCGAACAATCGAACACAAGAACAGCAAATCTATCAGTAAGAGAACAGAACTTGAGTTGAATAATAGACTCCGGAAAATCCA
Organism: Brassica juncea; assembly: GCA_018703725.1. NCBI lineage: Eukaryota > Viridiplantae > Streptophyta > Magnoliopsida > Brassicales > Brassicaceae > Brassica > Brassica juncea. Next base: position 41,910,755 of record CM031940.1, read on the forward strand.
GAAACGGATGGGACTACCAATGACTCGAAGATAAAGAAAGCAAAGAAAAACAGCACGCGGTCTGACAACCGCAAGCCGTTTGGGGGGCAAGGACACTATCAGCCAATATTGACCAAAAAATGGCATTTTCCAGCAAGTCAAAACCAGATACCTCAACGGATCGACTTCATCTACGGGGGCTCGAAGCTTTGCAATTCAATCAATTCGATCAAATCCTACCAACAACGAGCCGAAAACAACATCGGAGTCCGAGAACCTATATCTGGACCAAGCCACGAGATCACCTTCGACGAGGAAGAAACCGCCGATCTCGACAAACCTCACGACGACGCACTCGTCATACATATAGCCGTAGGAGGATGCGAACTATCTCGCGTCATGATAGACACTGGCAGTTCGGCTGATGTCTTGTTCTACGATGCCTTCAAAAGAATGGGGTTCACCAAAGAATTATTCAAGCAGGAAATAACCCCCCTCATCAGTTTTGCCGGTGAAACTACCTATTCCCTCGGATCAATCGAACTCGCAGTTACAGCCGGAAACATCAGAAAGATCATTGAGTTTATCGTCATCGACCGACCAGCTCCCTTCAACGCCATCCTTGGGCGACCATGGCTATACAACATGAAAGCAGTACCATCGACCTACCACCAATGTGTAAAATTCCCAACACTAAGAGGAATAGAAACTATCCGTGGAAGTTAAAGGAATTCAAGAACCTGCTATCTCTCGAGCTTCAGAGAGATCGAGTCAAACCCCTAAAAAGATGGATCTCGACAACATTTCTTTAAACGCATAAGGTACGATATTACGTACAAGAACAACAGAACTCACGACCCTGTATCAAGGAAAAATAATTGAACTACGACTTGACTTGATCCCTCGTCGAGGGTACGTAGGCAGCTCCAACTACGAGCTCAGTCACCCATAACAAAATTAAGCCTTCTCCCTCGGAGCTTCTGAACAACGTAGCCATAAGCTTGGTCAAAACCAGACCTTTTTCAGAACAAACAGCCCGCTCTTATTTTGGCGAATGATTCTAGCTAGTTCTTCTTAGAACATATTGTAGCCCTTCCTCTATTTTATAAACGAGTATATCTATACAAAAACCCTTTCCTTTATCAAGCTTATAATCATTTGCCTTAAAAAGCACACAACGATTAACTGTACTTTCAGATCCTGATCAAGTCTACGAATGCTTTTATTCCCGCTCAAAGTTAAAGCGCAACCAAATCGGTATAATATCTTAAACACGCCAATACGACCATCGAGACAGTATCTACTAAATCGATCTACGACCAAAGGCTCCAACAGTGATAAGCAAATAAAACAAGAGAACTCACTGTTCTCCCACTTTCTTATTTCAACTAAAATGACAAATAAAGGCATAACAAGACAAAACGACTTCGAAATAAATAAAAAAGAAGAGGGCACATTGATCTCAACCATCCGCGTCGAACTCGCCATCCTCCGCCCGATCATCCTCGCGATCTAGACCATCACCTTCAGCTGGCACCTTCAGGAAGAATTCTTCTGGAATATCCTCCGAAGCTTGCGGGAGATCCAACTTCCCAACCGAAAAATCAGATACCACAGTCACATCAAGCTCAGCACCAAGCTCGATCTCCTTCGCCCTCAAACGTGACAGCTCATCGGTGGCCAGCAAATTATTGTTCATTATCTCGTTAAGGAGATCAATGTTAGCCATAACTTCTCGAAGACGATCTTCTCAATTAGCAGCCACCTTTTTTCTCTCCAATTTATCCTTAAGAGACACTAACACATCCAGGTAACTATCTGCCAAAACCTTCTTTGCTTCATAGGTCGCATAGCGGAGATCTACGGCATGCTTAGCTGGGGAAGACTCAATCCTAGCTTCCAAATAAGAAAATTGTTCCAGAGCCGACTTCTTTTCGTTCCCGATCACCCAAACCAAGCTTCAAGAGAAGCAGCCTGATTCCCGAGCTTTTCGGCTGCAGCCAGCTGAGCAGCAGTAGCTCGTTCTCGATCTTGCGCCATCTTTAAACTGAGCTTCAACTCCCGAATGACCTTCTTGATCTCGTATAGTTCGTCCGATCTAGGCACGTCCTTCAAACGTTTCTCCAAAGTCCCAGCGAACTCATTATTCACTTCTATAGCCTAAGGGAAAACCCAGAAGATCAAGAAAAGTTTTTTTTTTTTTAAAAAAGGAAGAACAATCTCGTGTTGGCAAAAAGAGCCAAACCGTGGTGTGAGCAACAGCCATCTTCACATAGGCATCACGCTCAGTCATGTTCCTCAAAGAAGGAAGGGGACACCCAGCGGGCTTGAAATGCCTAGCCAGATGAGCAACACTATCGGGATCTTCCGTGATGGGACAATCCTTAGCATGAGAATACTGCCAATGAAATGGTCTCACAACAACACAGTCACTTGAAGAGCTCGATTTGTGATCGACACCGGCCATCTTCGCCTTTTTCTGAGGTCTGTCTCGCCCTTCAGAGCCGGTAGGGCTATTCGAAGAAGGACGGCTCGCCACCTTTTTTCCATCGACTTCTTTTCCTTCTTTGAAGGAAGATTCACGAGGAAGACAGGTTTCCTCGCAAAGAACCTCGGTGAGAGCTTCGCTAACATCTCTGGAACGGATTCGTTCCAAACAGACTCCGCCAGCCCGGTTCCGCGTTTTGTCACAGTCTCGGGAGTTCACTCTTCTCGACGCCATCGACCTAAAAATCCTAATCGATTTCGAAACTTCAATAAGGAGAAGACTTAGGATCAGAACTATTTAAAGGGGGATATGATCAGATCAAATCTCAACAAACCGGGGAATAAAATTCCTAGAGTTCTTAAGGGAGAAAAGGATTCTTTTTTCGAATTTTTTAGTCCGCAATTATCCGATTAAAAAGAGGGCAAAATTTAAAAATCTTCTCCCGAAAAGAAAGTCCAAAAGATAAAGTAAGACAATAAAAAACGTAGAAAAAGAGGAAACTAAGATCAACTCGAACTTGTTTCTTCTCCAACGCCTGAAGACTGATCACTACCAGAAGAATCCTTGGAGATTTGCGGAAGATCGAGATCGGCGACGGACCAATCCGTAGAAGAACATAAATCTACGATAGCCGCGCAATCCTTCTCCATATTCTTTAAGCGGGTAAGCTCTTCCTCCACGATCAAACCTCCGTCCTTGATCTCAGTCAAGAGATCGATATTCGCCACGACCTTTTGAAACTGAATCCTGGCGGCGATCTCCTTCTCTTTACTCGCCCATTTCTCCTCCAGAGACGTTAGAATCGTTTTGTACGACTCTGCGATTTCACGACGGGCAGTACGTGAAGCTCGGCGAACTAGTCGATCACACCCAGTCTCCAGCTCATCGATCAGAGCCTTTTGCGAAACGACCTCCGCCTCAGAAGATGCTCTCTTGGGATGAGCTCTCTGCAGTTCTTCTTTCAGTTTCAGAATTAACCTTGCTTGTGTCCTCTTCCCCTCGTCGGACGCCTCGAGCTCCTTTGAAAGCTTTTCGATCTTCTCTTCACGAAAAATACACCCTCGCTCCATGATAAGGACGTACTCGTTAACAGCATCCATAACCTGCAAAATAAGATACGGATATCAGGGACTCAGCACAAACAAATTTCGACCTATATGAAGAACCAACTCAAAGAAAGATAAGCTATTTCCAAGGGCAAGTCAGTCGAATACCTTAGAGTTCACCTCGTACACGTTGGAGTAAGCCTCATTCTCCTCGGACGAATAGAAGAATAAGGGACGAGAACCAGAAGGTCGATCCTTATGGTCAGGACCGGCATGCCCTTTGGGAGAGCTATCTGCCCCCTTCTAAAGCTTCTGCTTCTTCCCTTTCTTCTTTGAGCTCAAAGGAGAAACGCTCGATGTTGCTCCCTCCGGAGATTGATCACGTGCCCGTTTACGAACCTCAGGCTCATCCTGAGAGCCAGATCTAAGAGTAACAGTCAACGCGGCAGCCACGTCGGCATCAAGAACCGAATAAGACGTTCTCGTCACTTCACCCCCGGTTCCCGATTTCGGAGATCGGAAAGACGAGAACCTCCTCGATAAACGCCTGTTGAGACAACTAGAAACATGAGGAGGTCCGGAAGGAGTACCCGCTTCTTCACCAGATCCCACAGCCGCAATCGCCTTGATTGGATCGGCAACCAGAGGAGCTGCTCCTACACCAGAAGGAAGCAAGAATGTCGCACGTATTCTTTCCTTGCTAAATGTCGACCAGTCAGTCCTACCCCGCCTTAGAACAACCAAAAGACCTTGGAGGTAGTCAGACATCGACGAGCTCCCTGAGTGAACTGTAGAAAAAAGAGACATATATATCTGAATATATTCGAAATAGAAAGAGGAAAGGCTCAAAAAGAAGGAGCTCGGAAAACTAACCTGTATCTTTGGCCCAAAGTCTCGGAAGTTTAGAGAAATCGTAATCTCCCATAGACGCCAAATTGACCTTGAAAACAAAGAATTGCTTCCTCCAATTGTCGTCACGGTACGGTGATCCTTCAATAACATGACGGCCCAGACAGGGAGACACCACGAAAATCCCTGGGTTCTTTGTATTGCGTTTCATCATGTAAAGATGACAAAACTCATCGAGACCAAAGGAAAGATTCTCTTCTCTCGCCCTAACCAAGATGGCCAAGAGATGACGGAGCAAATTTGGGCTCAATTGAGTGAACGATAGCCCAAACACCGATAAGATTTCGAGAACCGGCTCCAGAATCGGAAAAGACAGACCGCATGTCTCAAAGAACGTCACGTAAGCCCCGCAATAACCCTCTTGAACATTCTCAGGAGTCTCAAAAGCAGAGGCTAGCTCAAGGGTAACAGAGCGGTCCACACCACATTCTGAATACAACCTCTCAAGATGATCGCTGGTTGTCGTCAGAAGGGGAAAAGAGAACGAAGCAATAATAGAAATCGCGAAGAGAGAAAAGGGATCTTCGAATCACAAGAGATGAAAAGAAAGGCAACTGAAGTCAAACAAAGCCATCATTGGGTATATATAGGAAACCCTCAACGGGTTGAAACGGCTCTATTATAAAACTTAAGAAAAATCATAATGACCTAGGTCACATCCCGAAAGCCGATATAGCCGTTACGACTAGAAATCGAAGAGACGCGCGGAGCGGCGGCAGGACGACACGTGTCGTATCTTAACCAATTGAGGTCGACGAGAATAAGATATATCATCTCTGTTATTTTTGATCAAATAAAGAGATTGGAGGACAAATGTTGGATCCAAAAATCGACATTTAATAAGTGGGCCAAGGCCCATCGACGTCGACAATACGATTCTGGATAAAGAGGTCGACCAAGAATCTCTAAAGCCCGGATCAGCTAGAAGAGTAGTTCGAGCTAAGGGCCCACCAAGAAACCAACAAAAATTTGGTCTTAGCGACTCCGAAGGAAGAGAAACAGACTCCGGAGATGGAGGAGGAGGTTGAACGAGATCGGGGAGTCAAGGAACTATAAGAAGGGAGCTAAGCTAAGAAAGAAGGACACAGAAAAAACCCTAGAGAGAGAACTAACAGCAGATCGATCTCTTTTAGCTTGCTTTAGTTCTGTATTCGTTTCAGTCTCATTTGTAATTCTCGATCTCATTTCTTCATTGTATTCAAGTTACTCAAATCAATAAAAGTCCATTATTGTCAACCGGAATCTAATTAAATCGTTGTGTTCTGAAGAAGTTGTTGCCCACATTCCTTTTCTTCCCTAGTTTAAACATCTCAAACACTACAAAATACTTAGTGTAGATTTTAGGATCTACAGAGTGGATCGAAGAAGTTAAGAACGTTGTTAATTCAATGAATAAATGCTTCCCGTAACGGTTCAGAGGAGATGAAACCTCATGAAGTAAGCTCTATCCAAGGATCCGTCATGCAGGTGCGTCTCACAGAACCCTACCAGAACTCCATTGGCAGTTTACATAAGCAAAGATGGAAGAAGACGATGGACCATTATAGAAAAAAAAAGCGGTGAACCCTAGTAGTACTCGATTGTTGAAGAAGATTTGATATGGGTTGGGCTTTTGTGTTTTGACAGCTAAAGTAACAAACCGTGAAACCCATTCTTTTAATGAAAAAGACATATGTCAGCATCAGATTTAATGAATTTGTGATCTAGAATTTTAGGTGGCAGCACCGAAAAAGAGTAAACCTTCTTTTATATAATAAGATATTGCTTAAAGATCCCACAATCGAGACATCTGTTCACTCTTCTGCTAGAAACCGGTCTTAATCATTGCTTATGTACAACTCAATCACGACAACCTGTTATCCTGCAATTAACTTTTACGGCTAAATGACAAACTTGCATTTTGTTGTAGGTTGAGTTGGTCTTGTTTACGCATCTAACCATATTTGGACTTCTAACAACTCAGTTGATCTTTTACGATCTTTTGGATAGCAACTAGTCAACTACCATATATTATTTCAACATCTTAATTCATTTTCCCCTACCATTCTTATTATTATATGATGTATTAATAAGAGGATGGATGGGTCCAATAGACAAACCCACCTGGCCATAAATTAGCGGCACTAAAATCTTAAACTAGCTACCCGCTAAAATGTTTTTGAAAATTTCTTAAGATTGCAATCAGAGGCGTGCTTACCTTTATAAAAATAAGGTAACCACCTCAGGTCCTATGTTTTAAAATCAAAATTAGGACCCCACTTAGATAGACGATGCACCATAATTTATAAGATATTGCATATATACATTTAAATATGGAGTGATTATTTATAATAATATATTTTTATATTTTAATTTAAGCTCTCGTTCTGAGATTTTAATTATAAATATATTTACGATATCACGAAGTTTATTATTATATGACATGTCATATTTATGCGTTACAAATAACCGCGAAGTTTATAGATTTCTTTCTAGTATTAGCATTGGAGAGTCTGTGAGTTTTAATTGAACGGATGCACTTTAAAATTCCACTACCACAACTACGTAAGGTGCACAAAGTTGCGAATTTACCAATTCAATTGTTTGTAAATCCAAACAAGCATACATTCTCGAAAAGAAATTCAAAAAAATTGCCTTAGGCCTCTTACACGGCTCGCACGGCACTGATTGCAATTAAAAAATACTGTTAATTTTGATCTTTATGAAGATTTACGAAAGCTAGGCCAATCTTGTTGATTTTAAAGGATTAGTCTGATAGCTTAGCTGATAAGTCCTTTTTACAAGCTATTGTTTGCAGTTAGGGATGAGTTCAGTTATTCAATTTAGTCAAATAATTTGGGATTCTAGATCTTACAAAAATTTGACCAAAAAAAAAAGAATCTTGCAAAATAGGTTCCATTATCATTTAGATTTTAAATAATTCGGTTCTTTGGTGTTATATATATATATGTAGATAATTATTGTAAACATATAAATATTTAAAACATTAAGTTATAAAGTTATTTTAATAAAAATATTTAATCTAAAATACTTATTTTAATGAGTTTTCTCTGATTGAAACCATATTCAATTTGATGAGTTTGGATAATTCAATACAAATTTTTGATTATTTTTAAAATTTATTTTAAGAAACGCATGTGGATTTTCACCAATGGTGTTGCTCTTGGCAACCCACTAAAAAATGTCTATTGAAAAAGTTTTGAGATTTCTTTTTGAAAGATATTATATCTATTTGATCTCTACGAATATTTACACTTCCGTACTTAAGGGTATCTCCAATCCAATTCCATATTTTCCTCCGAAATGGAGTAAAAATAAATATGGAGTAACAAATGCTCTAATCCAAATCTATATCTTACTCCATTTTGAAGTTTATACCATAAATGGAGTAATCATTTTTTGTTTATTCATTACTCTATTATGAAGTGAAGAATGAAGTAAGATTGAAACATTTTTATTCCATATTCACTTTTATTCTATTTTGGAGGAAAAAATGGAGTTTTACATTGGAGATGCTCTAAGATAAGTCAATCTTCATTTTGGTGTAAAAGACATCTCAATCTTGTTAATTTCTAAGGCTTAGTTTCATAGCTTAGCTATTTTGTTGATTTTTAAAATGCTGTTTAAAGTTAGGATAAAAATTCATTTATCCAGTTCAGTTTACATTTGATTATTTAGGGTTTTTTGAAGCTTAAGATATAGTATTATTATTGGTTCTATTTTAATAATTTGGTTCTTTGATTTTATATAAACATATTTTAAAATATTAAAACATTGTAAATTTTCTATGTATTTAAATATAATTGAATAAACTATTTTATATTTTAGTATTAAAATTAGGTTGGAGAATTTTGGTTGAAATTGTTTACCAGGTTCATGAATTTTGCCTCACATTATTATTGGGAACTTTTAAACCTTTTTTGTGTAAGGTAACCTTTAAAACCCAGAAAGGAAATGGAATAAATAATTAATTCAGTCGGGGCTTTTGGGCTAGGAAAGGGAAAGGAGTAAGTTTAAAAAGAAACACGTGGCAAAGAGAAAGAGAATCTTTCCCGAGAGAAGTCTTTTCATTTCCTTCTCTCTCTCTCACAATCATCATCTCAGCTCATCAGTTCTCTGTTTTTTCTTCTGTCTCCAGATTTCTCTCAGATTCCGACCCAAGTCAACTCGTCGCCGTTCTTATATTTGCTGTTTTGTCGGAATGATAACGCGGATCCTCTCCGATCTCATGGATATGCCAACGGCGGTTGCTGCGGGTGAATCGGTACTGGGAACAATCAAGATCGCTGTGATGCCGATAGCTAAAGTGTTCACCATGTGCTTCTTGGGTCTTCTCATGGCCTCCAAGTACGTCAACATCTTGCCTCCCTCCGGCCGCAAACTCTTGAACGGGGTAATCTTTCTTTCTTTCTTTCTTTCTTTCTTTCTTTCTTTCTTTCTTTCTTTCTTTCTTTCTTTCTTTCTTTCTTTCTTTTCTTTTTGTTTCAGCTCCAGTGTTTGTTCTCTCTCTCTCTCAACAAGTGTGTGTCATGTTCCAGTTGGTCTTCACGCTTCTGCTTCCATGCTTAATATTTTCCCAGCTCGGACAAGCCGTCACTCTCCACAAGATGCTTCAGTGGTTTTGTTTCCTTTTTCCTTCTCTTATCCGTTTCTACAGGACCCATTACAGTCTTATTCTTTTGATTCGTTTCAGGTGGTTTATTCCGGTTAACGTAGTACTTGGTACAATTTCTGGATCGTTAATAGGCTTCCTTGTTGCTACCATTATTCGGCCTCCTTACCCTTATTTCAAGTTCACAATCATACAAATCGGAGTTGGTTAGAACACTTGTCTTTTCTGATTTGATCTGTCCTCTCTGGCTTGTAATCTCAGTTTTATGTTGTCTTTTGTTTTGTTTTCAGGTAACATTGGCAATGTCCCTCTTGTGTTACTAGCGGCTCTATGTAGGGACAAATCCAACCCTTTTGGTGACTCTGAAAAATGTAGCATTGATGGCACTGCCTATATCTCTTTTGGTCAATGGGTACGTACGCTTTTCAACGTGTAGCATTGATGGCACTGTTTGTTTCCATGATCATTCAGGGACTTTAATAAACTATTAATGGTCAGGTTGGTGCCATCATCCTCTACACATATGTGTACCAGATGTTCACTCCTCCTCCTGAAGGTTTTGACGGAGAAGAAGAAAATATTCCTTTGAAAAACGTACCTCTAGATGCTGCTGCTGCTCCAGAGCAAGTCCCCTTGCTTACTCATAACTATCCTAAGGACATTCCATACGCTCAAGCTCCCCTCCCTGTACAGCGCGCTGAACCTAGAGGAAGAGTGGATTCAAAGATTACACAGATCTTTGTTTACCTATATGATAAGTTGAAACTAAAGCAAATCATCCAACCTGCAATAATTGCTTCAGTAAGTATCTCTCGCCTGACAATCCGATGAACAAAAGAGAGGCTGTAACTAAAACAGACATGTTTTATTTGTTTACTTGCAGATTCTTGCCATGATACTTGGTGCAATACCTTTCACGAAGAAGTTGATATTCACAAATGGCTCACCTCTTTTCTTCTTCACAGATAGCTGCATGATTCTTGGGTAAGCACACTCGTTATTTGTCTTCTGCGAATCAATACAGTTAGTAACTCTTTAAAACTTCAGGGACGCCATGATACCGTGTATCTTGCTGGCACTAGGTGGGAATCTCATTAACGGTAAGGATAGTTTCTCTCTCATATTCATTCATATAGGTCATTGTTTTGAGCCCATCTTACTGTAATGGAACTTTCTTGTATAAAAAAAATCATTTTACAGGACCAGGAAGTTCAAGACTTGGTTTCAAGACAACAGCAGCGATTATAGTTGGTCGGTTGGTGTTGGTGCCACCAGCCGGACTAGGGATAGTGACATTAGCAGACAAACTTGGGTTCCTTCCAGCTGATGACAAGATGTTCAAGTTTGTGTTACTTCTACAGCACACAATGCCGACCTCTGTGCTCTCAGGAGCTGTTGCCAACCTTAGAGGCTGCGGAAGGGAGTCAGCTGCTGTGCTCTTCTGGGTTCATATTTTCGCCATCTTCTCAATGGCTGGGTGGATGGTATTGTATATCAACATACTGTTCTAGATTCTTTTTTTTTTTTTTTTTTTTTCTTTCTTGTGTAATGCAACATGAGCTGTGAGCGACCTTCCTCTTGTTTGCTCTGAATAAATCAAAGTATAGTATAGTTTCTGATCTGTGCTTTAAATAGGTTTAAAACTTCTATTTAAGCTAAACTAACATGTGCGAACAACAAAAAAGTCAATATCCATGAGATGAAACAGTAACAAAAAGCATCATCAGCTGTCAGAAAAATGGCATCCATCTTCTGGTCCTGCTCTCCCTTTGGCTGTGAGAGATTACTATATCCCTCCTTTGTGGGTTGCTTAGCAACATTGCCAATGCCAAACAACTCCCACCAGACTCAAAACTGGTGCAGCAGCCAGAAACAGCCGTCTTCCTCTCCTAACTTGGCTCAAACCATCCTCACAAATCGGACAGCAAAAAAAGCTTGGTTAGACAATAGACGTAGGAATATTGATCCGTTAAACGTCTGTGTTACGGCGAGGTTTTGAAACGGACCGTTACCATTATCATTAACCCAAGAATTGGTTGAACCGGCAGAAGACCGAACCAAATTTCTGCAACAGGTACCGAATCAATGAACTTTAGCATTAAAGTTTCTAAAATGCTAAAAAGAAAAAACTCTTCGAGCCTTTGAGTCCGATGCATTATATGGATTTTAAGTTTATAAATAACTACAATGGTATATATTGACTCACATGGTTATATAGAGAGCTATGCCTAAATCTAAACAAAAAAAAGAAAAAGTTAAAAGAACAAAACTGGCCTAAAACACAGAGTCTTCAACCTCCTCGGCTTCTTTAGGCAAGATCAGCAGACATCTCGCGGAATTCGAGTACCGTAGTGCCGCTCCATGTCCCTTAGAGTCTTCAGGAGTGAGTACCTTCTGTCTTGTGTTGCAGAAGATAATAGCTTGATTGATAACAAGCCTCCCATAAAGATCGCAAAGTGTTATCGAACTTCCACTCTTCTTCCCCAACATCAACATAAAATTGTTTGATTCCCTGAAAAAAAAAGTAAAAAAAAAATGTTGCAGTCTCAAAACAAAGAGTTAAGCATAAGAAACACTCACTTCAAGAGTCAACTCATCACGCTTCACAAGTATTCTCACAGGATCCGTCATGAACTTGTTTGTCATCTCCAATATTGTTTGAGGGTAAACTGGTTCGAGAACAATATAAAGAGAGAAGCGGGGTGAACAAAGGCGTTTTATAGATCTGAGGTATGTAATTACAAACGGATGGAAAGAGTGGCTAAACAGCCGGAGAAATACAAGGCGGCGAGTATCTATGAACTTATCAAAACCCTAGATCTAGCCGCTCGAATGGGTGTGTAAAAGTCTCGATGGCCTCCTCGTCGTCGCCTCTTTTCCTTTTATAGGGCGTGTCTTGCCGTTCGCCCTAGCACGTTTGTGCTTCGTTGGGCTTCCCTTTCTGTTGGGCCTTATTGGGAGCCCCTTTAGAGACGTGTTCGGACATCTCCCTTTCAACCTGTCTAGCCGGTCGGCTAAGGCCGCCTTGAGTCGATGGGCCGACGATCCTGGATAGTCTCCTTTATTTGATGGGCCTTGAGGAGGGGTATAACCTATCCCCTACAATAAGTCCCCCCCAGTTCATTTGTGAGCATCTCTGTGGTCTAAATGAATTTAAGGGCCAGGTTTGATCAGATGAAGGAGTCTTGTTGCGTGGATAGTCGACCTCTCATTCGTGAGCGTTTGGTCGTACGGCTAAATGCATCTCATGGATGGCGCACTTAGTCGCTCAGCTGTTTACTCCTCTGGTGGTGGCGTGCTCGCCTGCCACGGAGCTCACGATCGGTCAGGTTTTGATCAGGCGAAGGAGTCTTATTGCGTGGATAGTCGACCTTCATTTTTGGGCGCGCGTTTCGCCGTGCGACTGAACGCGTCCTGGAAGTGGCGCGCTTAGTCGCTCAGCTGGACACCTTTTCTGTAGTGACACGCCCGTCTGCCGCGAATCCAATAACCGATCTATCTCGAGTCTTGGCCGACCTCCGGTTTAGGCCGGTTTGGTGTGGACCGGTTTGCCGCAGCAGAGCGTTGGTTTTGTCATAACCGAACACTGGTTCGGGCGGTTGGTTTTGTCGTAACCGAACGCTGGTTCGGGCGAGAAAACGAACCGCCGCGAGTAACCTAATGGGTTCTTAAGCCCAATTAGGCCTGTTTAGGCATAATTAATGCCACGGGGTGCGTGCCCAACTTTTTGCTATAAATAGTTAACTCTCCTCTGATTTCGTCATTCTTCTCTGCAGATCTCAGGTATTTTTCCCTTCTCTCCCTTCTCTCTTCTTTCTCTCTCTAGATCTCGAGTAGGGTTAGTCCGAGTCTTTCAGCTGTTCGAGTGAGCGAGTTGGCGAGTTATGTCTTCGAAGAGTCGATTGTCTCGAGAGGAAAAGGGGAAAGCTGTCGCCGTTTCTTCAAGTCCTGCTAAGGACGTCACGGCCCGTGGGAGTCCCTTGGATGAGTTTAGCTTGATCCATCGGGACGCGATGCGAGACACCGAGAACCTTGACATGTCTCAGCGCCTCCTAGTCGCCGACGCGCATAGGTTGATTCGAGAGGGCGAGTCGTTTTCCAACGAGGAGAGCGATAAGGACTGCTCTAGCCCTGCGGGTAGCCGGTCTGAGAGGGGTGGAGAAGAAAGCAGCTCTAGCGGCGCGGGTAGCCGGTCTGATGACGAGGGGAGTGATGATTCCGACTCTTACGTTACGAGCCAACAAGAATTGTGGGAGAGGCACAGGCGTGTTCGTTTCGACCAGATCGACTGTAGACCCACCGTCTATCATCCAGGCGGGATCTTTGAAGAACTAGCTGCTCTTCCCGCGAAGCTCCTGCGGGATCCATGGGCTGAAGGTCAGCGCTGGGGGAACGTGTACGGGACATGCTCCACTCATAGTTCCGTGAGGGGTCTTCTGCGGTGCTACAGGGGAGCCGGCGTGACGTACATCATTCCGTCTGCCGAGCAAAGGCCTTGGTCCCCTCCGATTGGCTACCAGTGTTTGTACGAGTCGTACTTCGAGGACGACGCTAAGTTATGGTTCCCGATTCCTCGGCTGATCACATCATACGTTAGGAGACGCGGGATTGCGATCAGTCAACTGAAGATCGGCTCAATTCGTAATGCAGTCATGTTGATGGTGATGGGAGCAGACACTGATGTTTCGATGTCGGTCAGGGTTTTCGAGGAGCTGACGACTACCAAGGCCGAACCGAACTGTCTATTCTCGGTGAAGATGCGCCCCAGTTACAACGTCTTGACTGGGCATCCGAGGAAGACGAAGAATTGGCAGCGTGCATACTTTTACGTCAAGGCAGACGAACATGCCTTCGCTGAGTCGTTAGAGGATGATTTTTCCGTCTTGTGGTCTAAGAAGATTGGTAGAGAACGACAGTCGCTGCCTAGTTGCTTTTGCCGTTTGCTGACCTCATTTTCCTTTTGTTTGGCAGGTCGTCATCCGAATACGATAGCATACCCGGAGAACTTCTTCGAGAGTGCGCAGATCATAGCCACGCACAGTCATCTTCGTTGGCCTGACCTGAGTCGGGAGTGGATTCGTCGGCAGCAGGCTCGAATTGCGAGAGGTACCCTCCTTCCTTTTATATATCCCTCCGCGACTTTCAGAGTTTACGCGCGCTGACAGGCTTCTGTTTGCTTCGCATGCAGTTGATTGGGAGTCGAGACAGCCGCTGATAATCGGACCGAGGAAGTCCCGGTTAAATCTTTTTACGCGGAAGCAACAGAGGATACTCAAAAAAGCACGCGAGATGGAAGGGACCCCGGACTTGAGCGCCTTACTCAAGGGTAAGCTCCAGTTGTTGAAGAAGTCGGCTACCAGCGCTTCGTCGGCTAACCTGGTCGTAGAGGATGTTTCTCAGGAAGTAGATCGTCCCTACTCGGCCGACCAGACTGTTGATGCGGATCCACTGGGCCCCGCGTCGAAGAAGAAGGTGCAGAAGAAGAAGAGCAGGAAGGTGCTTCCCGGGGAGGATGCTCCTCCCGAGGAGGAGACTGTTCCCCCTGAAGGGCCCATGGATGCTCCTTCTAAAAAGAAAAAGAAGAAACCGAAGAGGCCGCGCGAGGAACCTGACTGTCGCGGGAACCTTGCTGAAGATTCATCGAAGGAAAAGCCGGAGGAGAAACCGAAGAAAAAGTCGAAGAAGAAGGCTTCTATTCAAGAGGCGCAGCGGTCTCCTGGTTCTGACGAGGCGCCAGCCATGCAGGGGTCTCCGCATGTTGGTGTGGAGGTCGCGATCCGTGATTCACGGGAGGGGGTTCCATCCGAAGGCGTTCTCGCGAGAACTGAATCGTCTGACGGACCGCGTATCCTTCCCACTCAAAACCGAGAGAGTGTCCCTCCGCGCGTCAGCTCATCTGAAGGCTCCCTCGGGAAGAGGCCAAGGATCGACTTCTCCGATCGAGTGGAGTTCGTATATAACGAGAAAACTCCGCTCGTGTGTAATCCCGGCCGGTGCGCCGATCTCTCTCGGCAGATCCGAGGCAGTCCCAGGGAGATGCCTATGGTCGAGGATCTTTTCTTCAAGGACGACTACATTGATGCGGCGCTGGCGAGTAGACGGGTAAGCCTCCCAACGCATATTTCCTCGGACAATTTTCCTTGCTTCGTACTAATGCTGTAAGTTTTTGTGTCGACTACCAGGCCGATGGATGCATGAACGTGCTGGTCGAGAAGTATGATACCGCGTTGAAGCAGACATTGACCGAGCTGGGCGCCTCCTCGAAGCTCGCTAAGGCGCGGCTCGGGGTTATTGAACGGCTTAGAGCCGAGCAGAAGAAGGCCAGCGAGAAAACTCGTGAGGAGAAGGAGGTTCTCCGAGCAAAGTTCGAGGAACTGGAGGCTGCGCTGAAGACTGATCGTGCGGCAAAGAAGGAGCTTGCACACGAGAAGGCGATTCTCGAGAGCGCCAACGCTGAGTTGGAAAAGGAGAAAGCGGAACTTCGGGCTGAACGGGATGCCGTCACTCAGAAGTTGATCCAGGAGAGAAAGCGTCTTAGAGATTCTCGGAGTCAGGAGGTTACCCGAGAGAGAGTCCGGGTCCAGTCGGCAATGACGGACAAACTTAGCCGCTGCCTTGGCCGCGTTCGCGCTTATCTGGCCCAACGCGATCTTTCCGAGAGGGAGAAGAATCTGGCCGGTCAGGCCTCTGGGACGAGGAAATGCCTCGAGATGATCAAAGAAGAAAAGCTGGAGATCACTCAGGAGCTTATAGAGGTATTTATCCAACAGGAAGAGGAGCATAGCGCCGAAGTTGCCAGGCTGGGGATTGGACCGCTCCCGGAGGATGAGCTGACTCTTTCTCCCCTCACTCTTAGGTCCAGGTTCGTCAACGAGGAGTTCCTGGCTACACTTGACCCGTATGGGTCGAACGACGACTTAGTTGGGTCGGAGACGGCCTCGCAGCTTCGAACGCCTAGTGAGGTTCTCGGGGGAGAATCGGTTGTCCGGTCGGGCGAGAATCTAGTGGATGGGGAAAGGGATACTCTTGTCGACGGCGCGATCGGCGAGAAAGACGATGCCTTGGCTCGGGAGGATCGTCCGCAGGTTAGTGATCCGACAAAGATCGTCGAAGTTCCCGATTCCTCTTCGGGGGAGGAAGATGAGAATGTCGAGACGGATGAGTCGCCATCCCCTCCTCTTGTCGTAACGGAGGAGACCTCCAGGAGGCAAGATGAGTTGGATCCCGCGGGCAAGTTATCTACCGCAGCGCCCGTTGAGCAGACGACTTTGTTTGAAGAGGCTGAGGGGGCGAATCAGGCGGCTCCAGAGGGTGTCCCGGAGAATGTCGTTCCTTTGGAGGAAGGCGAAGTCGAGCCTACTGGTGCGGACGATTCCTCCGCTTAGCTTTCTCGCTTGCTGTTGTATTGCTACTTATGTTTTCCTTTGCATTTTTTTTTTTGTTTACGGAGCCCTTGTTGTAAAATTAGAACACATGATTCGTTTAACCGGTAAGCCGCCGATTTGAGCGGGCTTTTAGCTATCTTGCTGTTTTAGCATTCATTTCGAACTCAACTGAACTCAAGTGGGTCCATGAATTTGTTCGAGTTGACCAATCGTTAAAAATGCGAACATATTAACGTGTTTAGTTGAGAGTAAAAGTTCCAGTCCAGCTGGCTATTGAATAGCGAGTTTAGTCGGCCAAACATTCACTCGTTGTTCAGACAGTGGCTCTGAATTTTCCTCTCGAGTCGGTCAATGTACGTGGTTACATAGGTGACGCACGACTCGTCGGTCCCTCAGCTAAGTGTCGGATCAGGACAAGGCTGATTAGTGGATGCGAGTGTCGCGTCTTCGTCTGTTGACGAGAATACGGACATCGCTCTGGTCGCTTGTTGGACCGTAACCAATTTTTGACTTTGGTGTTGTTACAGGTGGACCGGTTAGGACTGCCTACGTACCTCGGGAGAGGATCAAGCCGTTCGTAGTTCGATTTAACCGAGCAAAAGTGGCTTTAAGGGCGCATTTACTCGGGCGAGTAGAAGTGACGCAAGGTGTGCATCTACTCGGTTTTTTTTTTTTTTTTTTTTTTTTTTTTTTTTTTTTTTTTTGGGTCGTGTAGAAGTGACATGGGGACATCTACCCGACCTAAGAGAATGAGCGTTTTTAGTCGATCGGTTAGAAGTGACGCTTGTTCATCTACTCGATCGGTAAAGAAAGTAAAGGGTTTGGCGGTCTGCTCCCGACAAAGAGATTAAGTAAGGTGATGCTGGATCCTTACTTAGTCGGGAGAGTGATGGGTCTTATGAATAGTAACGACGCAGGTGCATGGAGTTCCATGCCCTCGGGACGTTTTCTCCGCTGGATGTCTGAAGTCGGTAGACGCCAGGCTTAACGACTTTGACTATCTTGTAGGGTCCTTCCCACCGTGCTCCGAATTTTCCAGCGTTCAGTTCCTTGGTGTTCTCGAAAACCTTGCGCATGACTTGATCGCCCAGCTCCAGTGGTCTTGCCTTAACCCTCCTGTTGTAGTAATTCTCAATCTGGTGCTGGTAATTCTGGATTCGGAGCAGAGCTTGATCTCGGCGTTCCTCCAGTTCGTCAAGTGCGTTAAGGAGCATGTCTTCATTGAGCTCGGCGTGTTGCGGCATTTTGGAATGGCGGAGGCTACTGACGTTGACTTCAGCTGGGGCCATGGCTTCGACTCCATAGGCGAGAGAGAAGGGTGTTGATTTGGTCGCCCCCCTTGGAGTCGTGCGATGGCTCCAGAGGACTCCGTCGAGTTCGTCGGCCCAGTGGCCTTTCTTCAAGTCCAAGCGTTTCTTGATTCCATCCATGATGAATTTGTTAGACGACTCGGCCTGGCCGTTCCCTTGCGGGTATCTTGGTGTGGAGGGGCTTAGCCGAATGTTCCATTTTCCGCAGAACTCTTTGAAGTTTCCAGACATAAATTGGGAGCCGTTGTCGGTTACTATCTCGTACGGGAGACCATGGCGGCAAATGATGTTTTTCCAGACGAAACCGCGGACTTCCTTGTCGGTCACTTGAGAGAAGGCTTCTGCTTCTATCCATTTCGTGAAATAGTCGGTTAGGACTAGGATGAAGCGGCGTCCTCGAGAGCACACCATAGGACCGATGATGTCCATAGCCCAACGCATGAATGGGTAGGGAGCGGTGGACGTCTGCAGCACTTCGGTTGGACAGTGGATAATGGGCGCATGTCGCTGGCACTTGTCGCAGCGACGGGAGTATGATTCGCAATCCGAGTTCATAGTCGGCCAGAAAAGACCGGAGTTTCTGATCTTCAAAGCTAATGCGCGTCCGCCGGAGTGGTTTCCTCCCGCACCATCGTGCGTTTCGGCCATTACGCGTCGGATCTCGTCACCGTGGATGCATTTGAGGAGGACCCCGCTTGCGTTGTATCTGTATAGTTCGTCGTTCATGACGGCGTAATGAGCGCTGCGCCTTTTTAGTCGTCTGGCTTCCCATTTCTCGGACGGCAAGACACCATTCGAGAGGTAAGTAATGAACTCTGAGCGCCAGTCAACGGGCTGTTGGTCGGACTGGGTCATCTCAGTGTCGTTGATAGGGGCGACGATGGTAACCGCCTCGGCTGAAATGCTGATGCTTGGTTCGTCGATGTGATGTATTGGGATGGTCCTCTTGACTTGATCACGGAGCCTGCTGCCAAGGGCTGCTAGTGCGTCCGCGCAGGCGTTGTCGCCACGAGGCACCTTAGTGAGCTCGAAGAATTCGAATTCTCTTGCTAAGTCTTGGACGACACGGAGGTAGGCGTCCATTCGGTCGTTGCGAGCGTCGTAATCTCCGTTGAACTGACTGGCTACTAGCTGTGAATCACAATACGCACTTAGACGTTTTGCTTTGACGGCCTTTGCCAAACGAAGGCCGGCTATCAATGATTCGTACTCGGCTTCGTTGTTCGACGCTGGGAAACCAAAGCTGAAAGATTGTCGTATCAGTTCACCAGTTGGGGACTGGAGTTGGACACCAGCGCCTGAGCCTTTGTTCGTCGAGGAGCCGTCTACATGCAGTATCCAGTTCTGGTTTAGTGGTTGCAAATCCTGCTCCAGTTCTGGTGCCAACTCGACAAGGAAGTCGGCTAGGACCTGAGCTTTTGCGGCTGTTCGATTTTTGTAAGTAATATCCAGCTCGCCGAGCTCCACAGCCCACTTGGTGAGGCGACCAGCCCGGTTTGTGTTCTGCAGGACGGTGCGGAGCGGCTGATCGGTGAGTACCTCAACTGTGTGCGACTGGAAGTATGGGCGCAACTTCCTCGCTGCTTCTACTACGGCTAGGGCCATCTTCTCGAGGGTTGGATAACGAGTCTCCGGGCCGGTCATGCGCCTGCTTGTGTAGAAGATCGGCTTTTGCTCCCCTCGGTCCTCTTTAATGAGGACGCTGCTGACCGCGGCGCTGGACACCGCAATGTAGAGTGACAGGACGTCTCCTTCGTCTGGCTTGGCAAGGACGGGCGGGGTCGTGAGGTACTTCTTCAGTTGTTGGAAAGCCTCCTCGCACCTCTCGTCTCAAATGAACTTTTTATTGCCACGGAGAAGGTCGTAAAAAGGGAGACATTTATCGGTCGATCTGGAGATAAATCTGTTAAGGGCGGCGATGCGACCAGTTAACCGTTGAACTTCGCGGCTGTTCTTGGGGCTAGGAAGGTCGAGGACGGCGGATATGATGACCGGCCTTTTCAGGTCCTAATCAAATGTTGTAGAATACAAGATGTCAATCCAATTCTAAGAGATTCCAATGCAAAGGGAATGCAAGTTCATGCTTAATCTAAGTCTAATCAAGATGAGAGGATGATTTAGAAACTAAGACAATATTAAAAATGCAATAAAAGATTGAACTTTCTTTCTTATGAGGAGAGTGAGACCCATGGGTATAGGGACTTGATATCAAATGATTAAGCTTCAATCCAAGATGCTAACTTTTCAATCAATCTAATCCTTATGCCTAGACAACAAAACTAAGCAAGCTCTATCCCTAGATGAATGCTCTTTTGCAATGATCACCCAAGTACACCAAATCCCTTTGGCTGTAATGATCAAAGCAAACATGGAGAATGAGTCTAATAGCAATCCTAGCTCCTTTGACAACTAATCCCTTAGGCAAAGCAAGCTAAAAGCATAGATGAGTTGGTTCAGGCATTTCATAGAACACCTTCCGGGCATGAAATGCCTATAGCTCTATGCTTGAGAGGCCAACTCAAATATAGCTTTAAAAACACCTAATCTATGCAAGGAAATGATAGATCTAACAATAGACACCTTGGATCTAACTTAATCACTCTCTATCACCCTAACCCATGGATCTTGGAAGGATCTACTCACTAATCCACATGCTTGCTCTTAAATCCATGATAGATTCAAGCTCAAACATATAGAGAAAGAAAGGATATGAAATCAAACAATCAAAAACACAAGATGAGATGAGATTAAGAATCAAGATGAAACTTTACTCAAGAGGTTTAATGTGTTCTTTGATAGATAATGAGATAAGTCCCTCAAAGGGGATACAAGAGTATTTATATGGGGCTTGGAAACCCTTAGAAACATAAAATAAAAATTACTAAAAGGTCCTTGGCCAACTTGATTTTCAACCAATGAGAAGCTAGGAAGAAAGGAAGAAGCTGAGCCACCCTGGCAGGCTGGACTGGTCCATGGCCGGGTGTGACCAGCCGGGTATGTCCTGCTCGTCCGGCGTCCAGGCCGTGCGGCCTCTTTAGGCCGGGTGTGTTCGGCCGCGTGGTGGGCGTCCAGCTGGTGGCAGGACGTGCGGGTGGTGCTGGCCGGGTGATACTAGTCGGGTGTCTTCTGGTGCGCGGGTAGGAGGACTGTGGGACGTCCGAGTGTCCTGTGTGTCCTTGACCGGGTGCACTCCATACGCGGGTAGTGGTGGCCGGGTGTGTGGAGCCGTGCGGGGATCTCATCTCGGGTGTGTGAGGCCGGGTACACTCCCTGGCGTCCATCATCTCTCGCCCAACCCGTGCGGGTAGGTTAGGTCGGGTGCCCAGGTCGGGTGTCTTGACATGCTTCCAATGAATCGATCATAACTTCTCCAATATGGCTCCAAATGACTTGAAACCACCTCCATTGGAAAGCTAACTCAAAATGCTGTATCTCCACCAAATCTTAGCATCAGAAGATATGTCTAAGGCCTCCGTCCATGCTCATCTTTGTCTTGATCAGATCATGGATTGACTTCTCTTTTCATGGCCAAACTTGATTCTTCACCTCTTTTTGGGCCATAAGGCTTCCAAACACCTCAAATCACACCAAAGCATACTCCAACACCTGATAAGGACAAATGAATGCAAAATGGACCTAAAGATGCCTAATGCCTAACCTAAATGAGCAAAAATGCATAAGATATGATAGCTAAAAACATGTAAATATGCAAGACATCAACTCCCCCACACTAGACCTTTGCTTGTCCTCAAGTAAACTTTTCAAACACAAGGGGGGTGGATGCAAAGATGGGAACAAAGCCACAGGAAACACTCATAGCACTCAACCTGACATCCTAAAGAAACATAGCAAATAGCATGAGCAAAACTTTCTTATTATGCTCTAGCTTCACAAGGCCTATCAATGACTCTTATGCCTCTACACAAGATGCAATGCCTATCAACCAACATGTTCTCTTAACCAGCCCTCACATTGATTCACACACACACACACAAGGTGAAGTCTCACAAATGGGCACATGATCTCAATCATTTGGCTAGGTGATCAAATGGTCTAATATGGATGAAAAGGAGGGTTCAATGCATCATTTCAAGGTGGCAATCACTCAAAAATCAAGGAGCTTGATCATTATGCAAAATTTATCTAAGACTAGGAGCAATTCATGCATACATGGATCCATCCTCATCATTCTACCCAAATCCTAAGTGATTACAAGTTCTACACCCCTCTTAATTCATCCCATAACCCAAAATGAAAACATACTCACATCACTCACCCAATGAACATTTTCTTTCTCATGATGCTACCTCTAAGGACCTCTATTCACATTCTAAACTCTAACTCTTAAATCTTTCCTTCCCCACTATCTTATTGAATCTCTTTTTTTTTTTTTTCTTTTTCTTTTCTTTTCTTTTTCTTCTTTTTTTTTTTTTTTTTTTTTTTTTTTTTTATATATATGCATGAGGGGGAAGGTCAAAGACTTCAACTAAGAGCTTTTCATTTTTTTTTTATTATTTCTAGGTCCCTAGGGCTTTTCTTTATCAAAACTTTTTGCTCATCAATCTCAACTTTGTCACATCCCCAAATCCAAAATGTAAACAATTAGGCAACAAGCACTTCACTCACCATCCTAGAAGCTAGCTCAAATGATGACCCTATGCTAGCAAGAGATGAGAACAAATCCATGTCGCTCCCAATACTCTCAAGATTTTGCACATGACAAGCTATCAAAAGAGGCCTCACTCAAGCAAATCAATGTAGGCTTCAAAGAATGGATAGGGTTCAAGGGTAAGGGAGTGCCATTTGGGTTAACAAAGGGTGGTACAATGGAAAAAGATAACCCAAATGTGTATGAGATCCATGATCAAGTATGCAAATGCCCATATGCAAGAGAGATTAAGTTCATTCAAGTCTAAGTTCAGGATGGAACTGGTCTTAAGAACAATGCCAATATCAAGCAAGCAAGCAAGTTTCAAGAAGAGTTTTCAAGGCTCAAAGCATGCAAGCTTTTTCAAAAGGTGCTCAAGCTACTTGATATGTTTAACTAGGGTGCCAAATTCAGTGCAAACGAGTGTTCTTTACAAGGCAATGCTCCATATGCAAATGAATGCAACCTATATGCTCTAGACTCAATCTTAAGGATGCAAGTGATGCAATCTACATGGTTCAAAAATTTTAAATTTTTTTTTGAATTTTCTATGCACTTATGAATGTACAATGCAATGCATGAGACTCAAGATCACAAAGCAAACAGGATCAAATATCCGGTACCTCCCCCACACTTAAATCACACAGTCTCTGTGTGAGTAAGAGAGTAAGAGGTACCTCAACAAGGCAAAATCAAATGTATATACAAAAGGGTTGGAGGAATACCACACAAGGAGAGTTGGGCATGGTGCTTGTGGCATGACTAGAAGCTGGCTTGGTTCATAGCAACTAGAGGAGGCTGCTACATGGATCATGGGGCTTAGGTGGCTGACCACCTTTCTTCTCTCCTCTAGTACTTGTAAAAACCTGAAAATCTTGACCACTTTTATTAAAAACTTAAAAGGAAATTCGAAATTGAAAAGCTATATACAAGGATAACCATGGGACTTCCTCCCAAGTGAGCTTGTTTTGAGTCACTTAGCTTGACTACCTTTTCTCTTTGACTAGTGAGAAGGAGGATCCTTCCCACCTTCAAGTGTGATGGTGAGGACTTGAGAGAGAAGCTCTTGAAGCTTGATAGGGTCATCTTGGAGCTGAGGAGTAATGATGGCTCTAGCACTTGAGAATGGTGTGGACCTACCCTTATGCTTGATCTTGTACTCAATGGCTCCATCCTTGAGCTTCTTTGGATGGAGTGTGAGAGTGTGTGAGAGCAAATCAAGAGGTGGAGGATGAGGCTCTTTCACTATCTTTTTCTTGCCATGAGTGGCCTTTGAGGTTCCACCCATCCCCTCTCTTTTAGCACTTTCCAAGTGCTCAACACACAACTTCTTAGAACACTCTCCATCAAGACCTTCTTTCTTTCCAACAACCTCTTCATCTTGGGGCTTCTCAACAGCTTGTGCAGCACGAGTTATTGTCCCACAATAGTCTGATTCGAGTGGGGGCTGGAGAGGATAGGAGACAGCTTTGTTTACATGCATGAGGGTGACCTTCTTGTTGGGAAAGTCTATGCAAGCTCCAACTGTTGTTAAGAAAGGAGTGCCAAGGATCAAAGGGACTCTTTCTTCAGATGTCATCTTCAAAACAGTGAGGTCAATAGGTATGGTGCAGGATCCAATCTTCAAGGGAAAGTCCTTGATTATGCCTAGTGGGGTTGTAGAAGAGGAATCTCCAAAGATGAGAGGAGGAGTATTTGTTTCCATGCTTTCAATCCCAATATGCTGCACCATATCCAAGGAGATGACATTCACACTAGCTCCACTATCAACAAGAGCATCATCCATAGTTAGTTTACCAAGAGAGCAAGACAATGTGAACTTCCCTTGAGACTCAAGCTTAGGGAGGGACTTGGGAGGGATTGGTGGATCAATCTTCAGAAGTGAGATGTCCAAAAGCTCAGCCACTTTAGCTTGGTGGGTGAGAATGTCTTGTATGAGCATCATTTGGACATGAGCAGCATGCATATTGCTGATCTCTGGAAGCTTGACTCCAATATCACTAAGATCCTTCCGGAACTTTGAGATCACTTTCTTTTGAGCTTTGGTGGGAAACCTTTGAGGGTAAGGGAGCTTATCATATGGTGATAGCTCAACCTCATTGTCTTCTTCCTTCACTTCTTTCAGCTTGGGGTTAGCACTCTTCTCAACTTGTGTCTCAACCTTAGGCTCATCAATCCTTCCTTGAACCTTCTTATCAGTTCTCTTCACAACTCTAACTTCAGCTGTGGCCACAACCAGTCTCTTATCATTTTCAATCTGATTTCCAAGCACTAGCCTCTCAATCTCATCAACATCATTCTTAT
This sequence comes from Brassica juncea, assembly GCA_018703725.1. Classification (NCBI taxonomy): domain Eukaryota; kingdom Viridiplantae; phylum Streptophyta; class Magnoliopsida; order Brassicales; family Brassicaceae; genus Brassica; species Brassica juncea. The sequence goes on from CM031940.1 coordinate 41,935,436, forward strand.
GATCACTCAATGCAATCCCTGAAGAAGTGGAGATGATAACATTGCAAGTGTCCTTAGGGTTCTTCTCTGGTTTCCCTGGTAGAGATCCCATTGGATTCTTGGAGGATGAAGACATGGATGGAACTTGGCTCTCCAAAGCTTTGAGGTGAGAGGCAAGTTGCATGTACTTGTTGTTGAGGTCAGAATAGGTTCCATCAATCTTAGCATGGATTGTCTTGAACTCATCACCAATGGTCTTAGCATTTCTTTCTTGAGCTTCTAAGAGTTGCTTGAACATGGACTCCAAATTTGAACTTGGAGCCTGAGCTGGAGAAGAGCTTCCTTGGGGCTGAGTAGGCTGGTTTGCTTGGTAACCTCCTTGGTGATTGTTGTAGTAAGGTCTTTGCTGGTAGTTGTTTTGGTATTGGAAGTTAGGCTCCTTCCTATACCATGTGCCATTAGAATTGATGAAACACAGCTCCTCTTGTCCTTCTACACCATGAACTTCAGTAGTTCTAGCAGGCTGTTTCTGTTGCTGGTTCCCAATGGAGTTAAGCTGCTCTTGCTTAGCCTTCTCTACAAGAAGCTTGTCCAACTTTTCTTGGAGAGACTTCAGGGTCTTTCTTGTGTGCTGATCATCTTCATCAGTGCCTCTGTTGGCCCTATCATGCTCCTCACTGTAGACTGAGTCACTCCTGGCCATGTTCTCCACCAGCTCCTCAGCATCCTGCTCAGTTCTGCCCAAGAAGAACCCATTGCTGGCTGTGTCCAATCTGCTCCTGAACTCTGGTAGAGCACCTCTGTAGAAGGTACTAAGCAAACTCTCTTTGGTGAAGCCATGATGTGGGCATTGAGACCAATAGCCCTTGAACCTCTCCCATGCTTCACTAAAGCTCTCAAGGTTCTTCTGTTGAAAGCTAGAGATTTCATTTCTGATCTTGGCTGTTCTTGAGGTAGAGAAGAATTTCTCTAGGAATGCTCTCTTGCACTCATTCCAAGTAGTGATGGAGTCACTTGGAACAGCCTTCTCCCATAGATGTGCCTTGTCTCCCAAAGAGAATGGAAACAACCTCAGCTTGAAAGCATCTTCAGAGACTCCATTAATCTTGGACAAGCTACAGTAGCTATCAAATGTGTCCAAGTGATCAAGGGGATCCTCCACAGCAAGGCCATGGAACTTGTTGTTCTCAATCAAATGCAGCAGGCCTGCTTTGATCTCAAAGTTGTTGTTCTCCACAGCTGGTGCTCTGATTCCCAACCTAGGACCATGAATGTGAGGTTGGTCATAGGCTCCAATGGCTCTTGCTTGGCGTGGTTGGTGATGTGGCTGGCGTGGTGGTCTAGGATTGTCAGCTCTTGGACCATTGTCCCCTTGGACATTACCATCTTGAGGCAGATTCTCCATCTCAAACCCCAACCTTTGAAGATGAGCCTGTTGCTCTACTTCTCTTCTTTGTCTAGCTATCTCCCTCTCAAGTGCAGCAATCTCTTCAACAGTAGGAACCAAGTTGGATGCCCCTCTGCTTCTTGTTATCATACACCTGAAAGTCAAAGATAGAAGAGGCAAGAACCAATATCACAAGATACAATAAAAATAAAAATGACTTAGTCTCAAGCAAATAACTAAATCCCAATGTCAAAATCAACTTAGAAGTTGGCAACGGCGCCAATTTGATGACCGGCCTTTTCAGGTCCTAATCAAATGTTGTAGAATACAAGATGTCAATCCAATTCTAAGAGATTCCAATGCAAAGGGAATGCAAGTTCATGCTTAATCTAAGTCTAATCAAGATGAGAGGATGATTTAGAAACTAAGACAATATTAAAAATGCAATAAAAGATTGAACTTTCTTTCTTATGAGGAGAGTGAGACCCATGGGTATAGGGACTTGATATCAAATGATTAAGCTTCAATCCAAGATGCTAACTTTTCAATCAATCTAATCCTTATGCCTAGACAACAAAACTAAGCAAGCTCTATCCCTAGATGAATGCTCTTTTGCAATGATCACCCAAGTACACCAAATCCCTTTGGCTGTAATGATCAAAGCAAACATGGAGAATGAGTCTAATAGCAATCCTAGCTCCTTTGACAACTAATCCCTTAGGCAAAGCAAGCTAAAAGCATAGATGAGTTGGTTCAGGCATTTCATAGAACACCTTCCGGGCATGAAATGCCTATAGCTCTATGCTTGAGAGGCCAACTCAAATATAGCTTTAAAAACACCTAATCTATGCAAGGAAATGATAGATCTAACAATAGACACCTTGGATCTAACTTAATCACTCTCTATCACCCTAACCCATGGATCTTGGAAGGATCTACTCACTAATCCACATGCTTGCTCTTAAATCCATGATAGATTCAAGCTCAAACATATAGAGAAAGAAAGGATATGAAATCAAACAATCAAAAACACAAGATGAGATGAGATTAAGAATCAAGATGAAACTTTACTCAAGAGGTTTAATGTGTTCTTTGATAGATAATGAGATAAGTCCCTCAAAGGGGATACAAGAGTATTTATATGGGGCTTGGAAACCCTTAGAAACATAAAATAAAAATTACTAAAAGGTCCTTGGCCAACTTGATTTTCAACCAATGAGAAGCTAGGAAGAAAGGAAGAAGCTGAGCCACCCTGGCAGGCTGGACTGGTCCATGGCCGGGTGTGACCAGCCGGGTATGTCCTGCTCGTCCGGCGTCCAGGCCGTGCGGCCTCTTTAGGCCGGGTGTGTTCGGCCGCGTGGTGGGCGTCCAGCTGGTGGCAGGACGTGCGGGTGGTGCTGGCCGGGTGATACTAGTCGGGTGTCTTCTGGTGCGCGGGTAGGAGGACTGTGGGACGTCCGAGTGTCCTGTGTGTCCTTGACCGGGTGCACTCCATACGCGGGTAGTGGTGGCCGGGTGTGTGGAGCCGTGCGGGGATCTCATCTCGGGTGTGTGAGGCCGGGTACACTCCCTGGCGTCCATCATCTCTCGCCCAACCCGTGCGGGTAGGTTAGGTCGGGTGCCCAGGTCGGGTGTCTTGACATGCTTCCAATGAATCGATCATAACTTCTCCAATATGGCTCCAAATGACTTGAAACCACCTCCATTGGAAAGCTAACTCAAAATGCTGTATCTCCACCAAATCTTAGCATCAGAAGATATGTCTAAGGCCTCCGTCCATGCTCATCTTTGTCTTGATCAGATCATGGATTGACTTCTCTTTTCATGGCCAAACTTGATTCTTCACCTCTTTTTGGGCCATAAGGCTTCCAAACACCTCAAATCACACCAAAGCATACTCCAACACCTGATAAGGACAAATGAATGCAAAATGGACCTAAAGATGCCTAATGCCTAACCTAAATGAGCAAAAATGCATAAGATATGATAGCTAAAAACATGTAAATATGCAAGACATCAGGATATTTGCTTCGGATTGGCTTATATGCCTCGTTGGGTAACGATATAGCCGAGGAACTCGCCTGAAGAGACTCCGAACGTGCATTTGGCCGGATTTAACTTCATTCCGTACTTGTTGAGTACTTCAAAACAGGCGCGTAAATGGCTAAGATGATCTTCCGCGTGCAGTGACTTGACTAGCATATCGTCGATGTATACCTCCATAGTTTGACCCAGTTTGTCTGCGAACATGCGGTTAACGAGCCGCTGGTATGTCGCGCCGGCGTTCTTCAGGCCGAAGGGCATCACTTTATAACAGTATGTTCCTCGATCTGTAATGAAGGCCGTTTTCTCGCGGTCGTCAGGGTGCATCATAATTTGATTGTAACCTGAGAATGCGTCCATGAAGGTAAGCATCTCGTTTCCTGCGGTTGACTCCACGAGGCGGTCAATACTCGGTAGCGGATAGCTGTCCTTCGGACAAGCTTTGTTAAGGTCGGTGAAGTCGATGCAGACGCGCGACTTCCCGTTCTTTTTTTTTACTACTACTGGGTTAGCTAGCCACTCCGGGTAGACGAACCTCTGTGATCGAGCCGGCTCCAAGTAGTCGTTCGACTTCTTCGTTCACTGCCTTTGATCGATCCGGTCCTAATTTGCGGCGCTTCTGGCGGATGGGCTTGAATGCGGGGTCGACATTAAGCTCGTGGGTTGTGATAGCCGGATCGATCCCTTTCATGTCCGATAGGGACCATGCAAAGGTGGATACGTTATCTCTAAGGAATGTGAGTAGTGCCTTCTGCATGTCGTCGGCCAGAAGCGCGCCGACTCGTACCGTCTTGCTGGGGTCGGAATCGTCTATCGGCATTTCTAGGATCTCGTCCTTTTGAGGATAGGTTAAGCTGGTGGGATGAGAAACAGCGTTAACGAGGGATGGTGAGCACTGTAGCTTGACGGTGGCTATCAGCAGGTCCCGCGCGGCTTGCTGGTCTCCGCGGACGGTTTTGACTGTCCCGTCTACCCCGGGGAACTTGATGCACTGGTGGTAGGTAGACGGTATTGCTTGCATCGAGTGTATCCATGGTGTCCCGAGGATGACGTGATAGGGTGCCTTGGTGCTAACCACGGCGAATTTAACCGTCCTGGTAACGCCGCACGCTCGGACGGGAAGACGGATTGTGCCGAGAATGGTTTCTGAAGAACCGTTGAAACCTGTCAGCGTCCTCGACGAAGGTTTTACGCTGGCGAGATCGATTCCCATCTTTTCCAGCGTTGCTCGAAAGATAAGGTCGACGGAGCTGCCTGTGTCGATCAGCACTTTGGTTACATCATATTCACCGATTTCGAGGACGACTAGCAAGGGATTGTTGTGTGGGACGTGAACTCCAGTCAGATCATCGGAAGAAAAGCTGATCGGGGTGTGGCTTGGCGGCTTCGTGGGCCATCGCTTCGAGGCGGTTGCTTGGCGTCGGTAATCTTTGACTGAACGAACAGAGTCGCCACAAGGTGACGAGCCGCCCAAGATGACGTTCAGTCGTGGTCGCGCGATCGTTCGTTTCATATCTAAAAATGCGCGAAGGTCCACAGAGACGCTCTGGTCGTCCGGCTTCGATAGCACCGGTTTTTCAGATGACGTTGGTCGCTCTAGCCGCCTCCTAAGATCTGTTGGCTTGGAACGATTGAGCCGCACGCGTAAATCGGTTTCCTTGGCGTTGAGTTGGTCGCGCAGATCGGTGACTGGCGTATCGGTCGACGAGGTAGGCTCGTCGGTTCCCAGACGTTGTGACTTGCTGGCTAGGAGCTTAAAGCGAAGGTCGGCGCAGTTGACTTCATCGCCTGTTGTGGCCTCACGCTTGAGGAGGTTCCGCAAGTCGCTTGGCGTTGGCGAGCACTCATCCTCATCGTCAGACGATAGGGGCTGCTGAGAACGTATCACTTCGATGCGCTGTCGATTCGCCGGTTGCTCCTCGTCCGCCGAAGAGGCTTCGTTGTCGGCGTCGTCTGCGGGTTTGTTATTTTCTCGGCGTTGCTCCTCGCCCTTACTGCCAGACTTTCGCTGGGCGCGCTTCTCCTTGTTTTTGGACCAACTTTTACCGGTTTTCTGTTTCGGTTTTGGAGGTTGAACTTTGAAGTCGCCACTCTCAACCTTTGAAAGGAATTGGGCGTACGCCATCCGACATTCAGACGTATCGTGCCCTTTGACATCATGGTATTTGCAGTGCTTGGTGAGGTCAACTCCTTTAGAGGATCCAGCACCCGTAGTAGGTGGCGCGGGTAGTGTGGGTGGAGCTGGCGCGGCAGGGCTGGCAGAATTTTTCAGGGCTGCAGTCTCGCGATTGTACACGTTCCAAGGCTCGCTGCGTACCGAGAAGCTCGTGACTGGTCGGTTGTTTTCGTCGACAACGAACAAGAGACCGTTCTTCGGATTGTTTTTATCGGCAGGGGCGTGCTGGCGTGGTTCTTGCTTTGCTTCAGCGGGTTTAGGCATCAGTGTTTTTGCAACGCCATGCTTAACCAAGATTGCTTTGGTATCTTCCTCCATGCGGATGAAGTTGTGCGAGCGGGCGATGGCGTCCTGGAGAGACGTGGAAGGGCTTCGACATAAGTCCTCTCGGAACTTGGAATCCAGGTGCAGAGTGTTCATCAGAGCGTCGATGGCGATGTGGTCAGGGATGTCGATCCTGGACACGACCGATTTGAAGCGCTCCATGAAGTCGCGAAGGCTCTGGTCTTTCGTTTGCTTGAGGTTCCATAAGCTGGAGGCTGTCGTTTCTCGCTTGGCAAACATGATGTAGGTCTTTAGGAACGCCGACGAAAGTTCCCTGAAGCTGCTGATGGAGTTCTCCGAGAGTCCTGAGAACCAAGTTAAAGCCTGTTCGTGAAGTGTCTCCACGAACAGTTGACAGTAGGCAGCATCCTTCTCGTCATCGGGTAGTCGAGCGCGAGCCATCGCGATGTTGAAGGCTGTCATATGCTCCACGGGACAGCCGCCAGTCTGCGGGACGCGCATCTTTTCGATTTTTCGGAAGTTGACGTCGGTCAGGGCGCTGGTAAACGGGGTACGTTCGGTTGAGGCGAGAACGCTTTCGATCTGTGGCGCTGCACTGGTGAACTTGTGAATGGTGGAGCTCATTTGTTGAAAGTTGAGTTTGAGCGCGGCTATCTCACGTATGGTCGTGAGATCTGGACCCGCTGGGGCTGCTTCTGCCGGGGGAGTCTCAGTGGGTTCTAACTCTTCGGGGGCGTCGTCGGCGGCTGGAACCGTAGGGTTAGTGTTGAAGAGCTGTCGTCGGAAAGGTCGAGGGTTACTCGTTTGTCCGGCGGGAGCCGCTATCAGCGCCGCAACGAGCATAGCGAGTTGAGCTTGGGTTTGCTTCTGTATCTCGTCCTGTTGAGCGAAGCGCGCCATGACGGAGCTCATGAAGTCGAGCGGAAGAGGAGTCTCGGGTTCGGAGGGTGGATTTGGCTCCTCCCTGACGTCGCCGGATGTACTCGGATCTCCAGGCATGATGGATCTGTAACGCTACTTTGTTCTAGACCCCACGGTGGGCGCCAAATTGTTTGAGGGTAAACTGGTTCGAGAACAATATAAAGAGAGAAGCGGGGTGAACAAAGGCGTTTTATAGATCTGAGGTATGTGATTACAAACGGATGGAAAGAGTGGCTAAACAGCCGGAGAAATACAAGGCGGCGAGTATCTATGAACTTATCAAAATCCTAGATCTAGCCGCTCGAGTGGGTGTGTAAAAGTCTCGATGGCCTCCTCGTCGTCGCCTCTTTCCCTTTTATAGGGCGTGTCTTGCCGTTCGCCCTAGCACGTTTGTGCTTCGTTGGGCTTCCCTTTCTGTTGGGCCTTATTGGGAGCCCCTTTAGAGACGTGTTCGGACATCTCCCTTTCAACCTGTCTAGCCGGTCGGCTAAGGCCGCCTTGAGGCGATGGGCCGACGATCCTGGATAGTCTCCTTTATTTGATGGGCCTTGAGGAGGGGTATAACCTATCCCCTACAATATTCTCTTGAGGAAGTGTAGCAGAAATCAAGCAAACCTATGTAACTAAACTTGTATTAAGATTTTAAGAAAATGTAAGCCAAGAAGCTATACACGAGCAATCGTCGAACCTGAACATCATGAGGAAGACATCTGTAAACGTGGTAGATCTGGTCTTTCAAACCTTTGCTCAGCATATCATCTGATTCATCAAAATCAAAAGTTTGACAGACTTGGTTTGTAAGCTTCCTCTCTTTATCATGTCAACGACTCGACCAGGTGTCCCGGATACAGCATGTACACCACCACGCTCCAGCTTCTTCATGTCTTCTCCAATGCTCTTACCACCTATGCAGGCATGTGCCTCAATCTTTGTGTGTACTCCAATAGACTGTATCTCCTTCTCTGTTTGTGAAGCCAGTTCCCTTGATGGAGACAAGACCAAAACCTATATCCTTGAGAACCAAACCAAAAGAACGTTATCTGATTATTACATTGGAAATTCCAAGTGAAGTCTTAAGAGATCTACATTCTGGAGGAAGTGTTGACGAGTTGGCAGACAGAGATTGCAATCATGGAGGTTTTACCTGTACCGGACCGAGCCTGAGCGATGACGTCACGTCCTTTGAGAATGGACAACACAGCTCTCTGCTGAATATCAGAGGGTTTCTTGAAACCGTAGTCGTAAACGCCGCGAAGAACTTTATCATTCATACCCATGTCTTGGAAACTCGAGATGGGTTTGATCCCTTTGGTCGTTTCGAAGACCAGGTTCCTCATACAAAGCTCCTCCGATTATCCGATCCGCTGCCGACATAATTCTCTAATAATATCTGATTCTTTTAGAGTTCTGTCAGAATCAGGACAAGTCAGTGGTAAAGACTAGTTTCTTGAAGAACAAAAAGAAAGAAGAAGACTAGTTTCTTGACTGTTTGTAAGATAGAGACGACGAGATGAGTGTGGGGACGGAGGAGACGGAAGAAGAGGGCGCAAGTATAAAAAAACTGTAACCACAAGCCAAACCGAACCAGAAAAAAATCTATTGGTTAAAATGTTTACGATTTAACAAACCCGAAACTCTTTGGATGTAGATGCCGATGTGTTCGATCATCAATTGAAGAGTCTTATTGGACCAATTCATTACTGTATTGCGTGATTTATTTTACTAGAGGCGGAGCTCCGCGCAAGCACGAGGATGTTAGATATGGCAATGGAGTTTTATTGTAAAAATGTTGATGGTGATGAAGTGCAGAAGAGGAAGAGTGAAGAGATTTATAAGAAGAAGAAGAAGAAGAGTTTAGAGGTTTCAAAGTATGTGTAAATTTTTTTTTAAAAAAATTTAAATGTAACTGTAGCGATGGGAGAGTAAAAATGGTTGTATATGTATAAACTGGGTGTTGATCTGAGCGATGGTGTTTCATGCTAATAATATGTTGTGGATTTTGTAAGGACGATGTTTAATATTACTTCAACCCTTCTTAAACGATTAGAATGTAGAAATAGAATTCTATAAAAGCTTGAAAAATACTGGAATTATTGCAAAGTCTAAAATAGGGAATGCATAGTAATTTTTAATTTGTGATAGTAAAGGAAGGAGGGTTGGGATGACTAATGACAGGCCTTTTCAAGGGTCCTAATCAAATGTTGTAGAATACAAGATGTCAATTCAATTCTAAGAGATTCTAATGCAAAGGGAATGTAAGTTCATGATTAATTTAAGTGCAATCAAGATGAGAGGATGATTATGAAACTAAGACAATATTAAAAATACAATAAAAGATTGAACTTTCTTTCTCAATGAGGCAAGGGGGTTCTTGGGACAAGGGAACTGACTTTGGGTGATCAGGATTCAATCCAAGATGCTAACTTTTCAATCAATCTAATTCCTTATGCCTAGACAACAAAACTAAGCAAGCTCTATCTCTAGATGGATGCTCCTTTGCAATGATCACCCAAGTACACCAAATCCCTTTGGCTGTAATGATCAAAGCAAGCATGGAGAATGAGTCTAATAGCAATCCTAGCTCCTTTGACAACTAATCTCTTAGGCAAAGCAAGCTAAAAGCACAGATGAGTTGGTTCAGGCATTTCATAGAACACCTTTCGGGCATGAAATGCCTATGGCTCTATGTTTGAGAGGCCAACCCAAATATAGCAAGAAGAACACCAAATCAATGCAAGGAGATGATAGATCTAACACTAAACACCTTGGATCTACACTTAATCACCCTTAGTCTCCCAAGCCCATGAACCCTAGATAGATCTACTCACTAATACCCATGAAAAACCTCAAAATCAATGATGATTCAACGCTAAACATGATTAGAGAAGAAGATAATCTATTAAACACAAAATAAATGAGATAAAAAGGATCAAAGATCCAAACTTTCTTCAAGTTCTTATTATGTTTTGGAGAGAAAAGAAGTTAGATCTCTTAATGAGATTACAAGAGTATATATAGGAGGCTTGAAAGCCCTTAGAAACATCATTAAAAATTACTAAAATCCCCATGAGGTCATTAGGTCTTCAGCCAATCAAAATGAAGCTCAAAATTCGGTCAGGGGAGACTCAGCACCATCCAACCCGGTCAGTGCTCCCCGGCCTGTCCAGTCAGTCCGCGTCCAAGCCGGCCGGCTGCTTGCACCCGGACGTTTCTACCCGGCCGGCCTCTTCCTGCTCGTGTGTTGCTTCTCCCGACCGGGGTCATCCAACCGGCCTGTGTTCCCCGGTCCAGTGCATGCTCTTGTGCTCTGTCCAGTCAGTCCGGGTTATGCTCCCCGGTTCTTCCTCCCCGGCCGTCCGGACGCCTTGATCAGTCTCTTCCCGTCCGGCTTCACCAACCCGGACTTGTCTACCCGGTCTGGTCACCTCCAGCACAAGCAAAATGACCGGGTACCTGTCCCAGGCTCAGTCATCCCGGACTGGACCACTTCCATATATCTGTCCTTTTCCCGGCCGGCTGTCTCTACCCGGCTGTCTCTACCCGGCCATCCTGACATGCTTCAAGTGAATTGATCATAACTTCTCCAATACAGGTCCAAATGATTTGAAACCACTTCCATTGGAAAGCTAACTCAATTTGCTGTGTCTCCACAAAATATTAGCAGCAGGAGACATCTCTAAGACCTCTGTCCATGCTCATCTTTGTCTTGACCAGATCATGGTTTTACTTCTCTTTTCATGGCCAAACATGATACTTCATCTCTTTTGAGGCCATAAGTCTTCCAAACACCTCAAATCACACCAAAGCATACTCCAACACCTGATAAGGACAAATGAATGCAAAATGGACCTAAACATGCCTAATGCCTAACTTATATGATCAAAATGCATAAGATATGGATGCTAGAAACATGTAAATATGCAGGCTATCAACCCCCCCACACTAGACCTTTACTTGTCCTCAAGAATCTTTTCAAAACACAATGAGGAGAGACATAGGGATGGAAGCAAAGCCAAAAGAAACACTCATAGCACTCAACTTGACATCCTAAAGAAACATAGCAAATAGCATGAGCAAAACTTTCTTATTATGCTCTAGCTTCACAAGGCCTATCAATTACTCTTATGTCTCTACACAAGATGCAATGCTTATCAACCAACAAGTTCTCTTAACCAGCCCTCACATTGATTCACACACACACACACAAGGTGAAGTCTCACATATGGGCACATGATCTCAATCATTTGGCTAGGTGATCAAATGGTCTAATATGGATGATAATGGGGGTTCAATGCATCATTTCAAGGTGGCAATCACTCAAAATTCAAGGAGCTTGATCATTATGCAAAATTTATCTAAGACTATGAGCAATTCATGCATACATGGATCCATCCTCATTATTCTACCCAATTCCTAAATGATTACAAGATCTACACCTCTTTTATTCATCCCATAACCCAAAATTGAAAAACATTCTCACATCACTCACCCAATGAACATTTTCTTTCTCATGATTTAACCTCTAAGGACCTCTATTCACATTCTAAACTCTAACTCTTAAGTTTTTCCTTCCCCACTATCTTATTGAATCTTTCTTTTTCTTTTTTTTTTTCTTTCTTTTTTTTTCTCTTTTTTTTTATATATATATAAGTGAGGGAGAAGGTTAAAAACTTCAATCAAGAGCTTTTCATTTTTCATTTCTAGGTCCCTAGGGTTTTTCTTTTTCAAAACTTTCTTTGTTCATCAATCTAAACATTATCATATCCCAAACCCAAAATGTAAACCATTAGGGAACAAAAACTTCACTCACCATCCTAGAAGCTAGCTCAAATGATGACCCTATGCTAGCAAGAGATGAGAACAAATCCATGTCGCTCCCAATACTCTCAAGATTTTGCACATGACAAGCTATCAAAAGAGGCCTCACTCATGCAAATCAATGTAGGCTTCAAAGAATGGATAGGGTTCAAGGGTAAGGGAGTGCCATTTGGGTTAACAAAGGGTGGTACAATGGAGAAAGATAACCCAAATATGTATGAGATCCATGACTAAGTATGCAAATGCCCATATGCAAGAGAAATTAAGTTCATTCAAGTCTAAGTTCAGGATGGAGCTGGTCTTAAGAACAATGCCAATATCAAGCAAGCAAGCAAGTTTCAAGAAGGGTTTTCAAGGCTCAAAGCATGCAAACCTTTCAAAAGATGCTTAAGCTACTTGATATGTTTAACTAAGGTGCCAAATTCAGTGCAAACAAGTGTTCTTTACAAGGCAATGCTCCATATGCAAATGAATGCAACCTATACGCTCTAGACTCAATCTTAAGGATGCAAGTGATGCAATCTATATTATTCAAAAATTAAATTTTTTTTTTATATGCAAATATGAATGAACAATGCAATGCATGAGACTCAAAATCACAAAGCAAACAAGATCAAATACTTGGTACCTCCCCCACACTTAAATCACACAGTCTCTGTGTGAGTAAGAGAGAAGGAGATATCCCAACAAGACAAAAACAAATGTATATACAAGAAGGGTTGGAGTGATACCTAAGAAGGGTGTTTGGGTGTCGTGTTTGGTGTCGGGGCTAGGAGCTGGCTTGGTTCATAGCAACTAGAGGAGGCTGCTACATGGCAATCATAGGGCTCAGGTGATTACTCACCTTTCTTCTCTCCTCTAGTGCTTGGCTCAACCTGAAAACCTCAACCACTTTTATTAAAAATTTAAAGAAAAATTAAAATTGCAAAGCTATGTACAAGGATAACCATGGGACTTCCTCCCAAGTGAGCTTGTTTTGAGTCACTTAGCTTGACTACCTTGTCTCTTGAACTAGTGAGAAGGAGGATCCTTCCCACCTTCGAGTGTGATGGTGAGGACCTGAGAGAGAAGCTCTTGAAGCTTGATTGGGTCATCTTGGAGCTGAGGAGTGATGATGGCTCTAGCACTTGAGAATGGTGTGGACCTGCCTTTATGCTTGATCTTGTACTCAAGGACACCATCTAGGAGCTTCTTTGGATGGAGAGTGAGAGTGTGTTGGAGCAAATCAAGAGGTGGAGGATGAGGCTCTTTCACCATCTTCTTCTTGCCATGAGTGGCCTTTGAGGCTCCACTAATCCCCTCTCTTTTAGCACTTTCCAAGTGCTCACCACACAACTCCTTAGAACACTCTCCATCAAGACCTTCTTTCTTACCAACAGCCTCTTCATCTTGGGGCTTCTCAACACCTTGTGCATCACAAGTGATTGTCCCACAATAGTCTGATTCCATTGGAGGTTGGAGGGGGTAGGAGACAGCTTTGTTGACATGCATGAGGGTGACTTTCTTGTTGGGAAAGTCAATGCAAGCTCCAACTGTTGTGAGGAAAGGAGTGCCAAGGATCAAAGGGACTCTCTCTTCAGATTCCATCTTCAAAACAGTGAGGTCAATAGGTATGGTGCAGGATCCTATCTTCAAGGGAAAGTCCTTGATTATGCCAAGTGAGGTTGTAGAAGAGGAATCCCCAAAGGTGAGAGGAGGAGTATCTGTTTCCATTCTTTCAATCCCAATACTCTGCACCATATCCAAGGAGATGACATTCACACTAGCTCCACTATCAACAAGAGCATCATCCATAGTTAGTTTACCAAGAGAGCAAGACAAGTTGAACTTCCCTTGAGACTCAAGCTTAGGGAGAGACTGTGGAGGGATTGGTGGATCAAGCTTCAGAAGTGAGATGTCCAAAAGTTCAGCCACTTCAGCTTGGTGGGTGAGAATGTCCTTTATGAGCATCATTTGGACATGAGCAGCTTGCATATTGGTGATCTCTGGAAGCTTGACTCCAATATTATTGAGGTCTTTTCTGAATTTGGAGACCACTTTTTTCTGAGCTATGGTGAGGAACCTTTGAGGGAAAGGGAGCTTATCATAGGGTGATAGCTCAATCTCATTGTCCTCTTCCTTCACTTCTTTCAGCTTGAGGGTAGCACTCTTCTCCACTTGTGTCTCAACCTTAGGCTCATCAATCTTCAGAATCTTTCCTTGAACCTTCGTATCAGCTCTCTGCACAACTCTAGCTTCAGCTGTGGCCACAACCAGTCTCTTATCATTTGCAATCTGATTTCCAAGCACTAGCCTCTCAATCTCATCAACATCATTCTTATGATTACTCAACGCAATCCTTGAAGAAGTGGAGAGGATAACATTGCAAGTCTCCTTAGGATTCTTCTCTGGTTTTCCTGGTAGAGATCCCATTGGGCTCTTGGAGGATGAAGACATAGAAGCAACCTGGCTCTCCAAAGCTTTTAGATGAGAGGCAAGTTGCATGTACTTGTTGTTGAGATCAGAATAAGTTCCATCAATCTTGGCATGGATATTCTTGAACTCATCTCCAATGCTCCTAGCATTCTTCTCTTGAGCTTCTAAGAGTTGCTTGAACATGGACTCCAAATTTGAACTTGGAACCTGAGCTTGAGAAGAGCCTCCTTGGGGCTGAGTAGGCTGGTTGGCTTGGTAACCTCCTTGTTGATTGTTGTAGTAAGGTCTTTGCTGGTAGATGTTTTGGTATTGGAAGTTGGGATCTTTCCTATACCATGTGCCATTAGAATTGATGAAGCACAGCTCCTCTTGACCTTCTACACCATGAACTTCAGTAGTCCTAGCAGGCTGTTTCTGTTGCTGGTTCCCAATGGAGTTAAGCTGCTCTTGCTTAGCCTTCTCTACAAGAAGCTTGTCCAACTTTTCTTGGAGAGATTTCAGGGCCTTTCTTGTGTGCGGATCATCTTCATCAGTGCCTCTGTTGGTCCTATCATGCTCCTCACTGTAGACTGAGTCACTCCTGGCCATGTTCTCCACCAGCTCCTCAGCATCCTGCTCAGTTCTGCCCAAGAAGAACCCATTGCTGGCTGTGTCCAATCTGCTCCTGAACTCTGGTAGAGCACCTCTGTAGAAAGTACTAAGCAAACTCTCCTTGGTGAAGCCATGATGTGAGCATTGAGACAAATAGCCCTTGAACCTCTCCCATGCTTCACTAAAGCTCTCAAGGTTCTTCTGCTGAAAGCTAGAGATCTCATTTCTGATCTTAGCTGTTCTTGAGGTAGAGAAGAATTTCTCTAGGAATGCCCTCGTGCACTCATTCCAAGTTGTGATAGAGTCACTTGGAAGAGCCTTCTCCCATAGATGTGCTTTGTCTCCCAAAGAGAAGGGAAACAACCTCAGCTTGAAAGCATCTTCAGAGACTCCATTAATCTTGGACAAGCTACAGTAGCTATCAAATGTGTCCAAGTGATCAAGGGGATCCTCCACAGCAAGGCCATGAAACTTCTTGTTCTCAATCAAATGCAGCAGCCCTGATTTGATCTCAAAGTTGTTGTTCTCCACAGCTGGTGCCCTTATCCCCAACCTATGACCATGAATGTATGGTTGATCATAGGCTCCAATGGCTCTAGCTTGGCGCTGTGGTTGTTGTGGCTGGTGCTGTGGTCTTATGTTGTCAGCTCTTGGACCATTGCCCCCTAGGGCATCACCATCTTGAGGCAGATTCTCCATCTCAAACCCCAACCTTTGTAGAGGAGCCTGTTGCTCTACTTCTCTTCTTTGTCTTGCTATTTCCCTCTCAAGTGCAGCAATCTCTTCAACAGTAGGAACCAAGTTAGATGCCCCTCTGCTTCTTGTGATCATACACCTGAAAGTCAAAGATAGAAGAGGCAAGAACCAATATCACAAGATAAAAAAAATAAAAATGACTTAGTCTCAAGCAAATGACTAAATCCCAATGTCAAAATCAACTTAGAACTTGGCAACGGCGCCAATTTGATGACAGGCCTTTTCTAGGGTCCTAATCAAATGTTGTAGAATACAAGATGTCAATCCAATTCTAAGAGATTCTAATGCAAAGGGAATGCAAGTACATGCTTAATCTAAGTGCAATCAAGATGAGAGGATGATTATGAAACTACGACAATATTAAAAATGCAATAAAAGATTGAACTTTCTTTCTCAATGAGGCAAGGGGGTTCTTGGGACAAGGGAACTGACTTTGGGTGATCAGGATTCAATCCAAGATGCTAACTTTTCAATCAATCTAATTCCTTATGCCTAGACAACAAAACTAAGCAAGCTCTATCTCTAGATGGATGCTCATTTGCAATGATCACCCAAGTACACCAAATCTCTTTGGCTGTAATGATCAAAGCAAGCATGGAGAATGAGTCTAATAGCAATCCTAGCTCCTTTGACAACTAATCTCTTAGGCAAAGCAAGCAAAAAGCATAGTTGAGTTGGTTCAGGCATTTCATAGAACACCTTTCGGGCATGAAATGCCTATGGCTCTATGTTTGAGAGGCCAACCCAAATATAGCAAGAAGAACACCAAATCAATGCAAGGAGATGATAGATCTAACACTAAACACCTTGGATCTACACTTAATCACCCTTAGTCTCCCAAGCCCATGAACCCTGGATAGATCTACTCACTAATACCCATGGAAAACCTCAAAATCAATGATGATTCAAGGCTAAACATGATTAGAGAAGAAGATAGTCTATTAAACACAAAAGAAATGAGATAAAAAGGATCAAAGATCCAAACTTTCTTCAAGTTCTTATTATGTTTTGGAGAGAAAAGAAGTTAGATCTCTTAATGAGATTACAAGAGTATATATAGGAGGCTTGAAAGCCCTTAGAAACATCATTAAAAATTACTAAAATGCCTATGAGGTCATTAGGTCTTCAGCCAATCAAAATGAAGCTCAAAATTCGGTCAGGGGAGACTCAGCACCATCCAACCCGGTCAGTGCTCCCCGGCCTGTCCAGTCAGTCCGCGTCCAAGCCGGCCGGCTGCTTGCACCCGGACGTTTCTACCCGGCCGGCCTCTTCCTGCTCGTGTGTTGCTTCTCCCGACCGGGGTCATCCAACCGGCCTGTGTTCCCCGGTCCAGTGCATGCTCTTGTGCTCTGTCCAGTCAGTCCGGGTTATGCTCCCCGGTTCTTCCTCCCCGGCCGTCCGGACGCCTTGATCAGTCTCTTCCCGTCCGGCTTCACCAACCCGGACTTGTCTACCCGGTCTGGTCACCTCCAGCACAAGCCAAACGACCGGGTACCTGTCCCAGGCTCAGTCATCCCGGACTGGACCACTTCCATCTATCTGTCCTTTTCCCGGCCGGCTGTCTCTACCCGGCTGTCTCTACCCGGCCATCCTGACATGCTTCAAGTGAATTGATCATAACTTCTCCAATACAGGTCCAAATGACTTGAAACCACTTTCATTGGAAAGCTAACTCAATTTTCTGTGTCTCCACAAAATAGTAGCAGAAGGAGACATCTCTAAGACCTCTATCCATGCTCATCTTTGTCTTGACCAGATCATGGTTTGACTTCTCTTTTCATGGCCAAACATGATACTTCATCTCTTTTGGGGACATAAGTCTTCCAAACACCTCAAATCACACCAAAGCATACTCCAACACCCGATAAGGACAAATGAATGCAAAATGAACCTAAACATGCCTAATTCCTAACTTATATGATCAAAATGCATAAGATATGGATGCTAGAAACATGTAAATATGCAGGCTATCAATGACGTTTTGATTCCTTTCGAACATCACTCACGCTGGTGTTTGCATTGTGGGAATTGAAATTCATACCGTGGAGTTTTAGTTGATCGGAGGAAAACCAGGTAAACCTAGTTTTCCCTGAAGGTCCCGGTTATCTGCTGGGCCATACACAACACAATCAATATGACGAAAATAGCAAGGTAGTAAATCGTAAAAGAAAAAAGAGGAAAAGGATCTTATTTCCAAATCCGCGTTTGAGCGTGAATAACAAGTGAGAGCCTTGGCTACGAGAGCTGTCGGCAAGTTCGCTAGTCTAGCAACCTAAGTTCTAACCTAGTTGACTCGCAGCTCGATAGTAAAAACGGAAAAATGTCTAATTTGCTCTAAGTGCTAACTTTGCTCTGAGAAAGCCCCCCCCCCTCTCTTCGTCCCAAGTCCTCTTTATATACTCCTCCTTTTAGCTCGGTCTACCTCCTCTCGGGCCGGATTTATCGTGGAACGGGCTTTTCCATATTTCCTTCGTAATTATCTTCGGAAACTTGACATTTATCTTCGCGGAAACTTGACATTTATCTTTGCGGAAACTTGACATTTATCTCTTCCCGCGAATGAGATAAACCGTCGTCCCAATCTTTGGGCTCAAGTCTCTTAGGATCGTAGGTGGGCCGTTGTCCGCAATTCGGACCCTCTTTGGACCGTGTTGAGACTTAAGCGTTTTTACTCCCGAAGTATCCGTTGGCATAGGTACGATCTTCCTAACGGAACCTCGTCTCTTCGCACAGCCGAGGTGGTTGATGTTAAATTAACCGTAACCCGTCCTATCACGAAGAGTGGGAAACTATTCGAGGGACTTAACCTCCCCAATTTCCCGAAGGCTTTTGAAGATATTTTAGACGGAACGTCGGTGTTATATCCGTGGACCCAAGGATTGAGTTACGGAAACTTCGGACAAAGACGCATGGTCACGAGATAAGACCGGGTTCAGAATAATCGCCGAAGGCTGGTCGTGCTTGCTGGGCGAGATCTCCTGTGCCTTGGCCGTGCTCGCCTGGTGAGCTGACCCATGACGGGGTTGTACTCGCTGGGCGAGCTGACCCACGTCACGGTCGAGATCGCCGGCGAGCTGACCCGTAATGCGGTCGTGTTCGCCGGGCGAGCTGACCCGTGCCACGGTCATGCTCGCCGGCGAGTAGACCCGCAGCACGGTCGTACTCGCCGGGCGAGCTGACCCGTGCCACGGTCATGCTCGCCGGCGAGTAGACCCGCAGCACGGTCGTACTCGCCTGGCGAGCTGACCCGCGCTTTGGTCGAGCTCGCCGGCGAGCTGCCCCTTGCTATGGTCGAGCTTGCCGGCGAGTCTGCCCGTGCTCGCCGGGAGAGCTCGCCCTTGCTATGGTCGAGCTCGCCGGCGAGTTGGCCCGTGCTCGCCGGGCGAGCTCACCCTTGTCTCGGTCGAGCTCGCCGGCGAGCTGGCCCGTACTCGCCGGGCGAGCTCACCCTTGTCATGGTCGAGCTCGCCGGCGAGTCGGCCCGTGCTCGCCGGATGAGCTCACCTTTGCCTCGGTCGAGCTCGCCGGCGAGTTGACCCCCGCTCGCCGGGCGAGCTCACCCTTGTCTCGGTCGAGCTCGCCGGCGAGTTGATCCGCGCTCGCCGGACGAGCTCACCCTCGTTACGGGCGAACTCGCCAGCGAGTTGGTCCGTGCTCGCCGGGCGAGCTCACCCCTGCTATGGTCGAGCTCGCCAGCGAGCTGACCCGTACTCGCCAGGCGAGCTGACCCATGCTCGCCGGGCGAGCTGACCCGTGCTACGGTCATGCTCGCCGGTGAGTAGACCCGTGCTCGTCGGGTGATCCGTTTCGGTTATTAGTTTTTTTGGTTTTTGAAGTTTTGACCGAGATTTGGTTTTTCCGAGGATTTTCGGGTATCGATTCCGTCGTGACCGATTTTGACCCCAACATACGCCCACTAATCATATATTTGATTGAATAAAAGCAAAATAGGCGGAAACAATCGTGAGCATACAAACTAATGCACAAAAAAGACATTTATTAAGTTATCTGCTCATCCAAGTATTATATCCTCATCATTGCATGAAAACCTAAGCATCCATTAAGAACATGTATGACAAAAAAAAGGATTAAATTTTCCAGCCCATAGTGAAGAAAAAAGAGAGACCAGAACTTGATATTAACATTTTTTTTTCTAATGTGAAGAAGATGAGAAAGGAAAAAAAAACTCCTATTTTCTCATCCCAGCTTGGCTTTACTAACCTTTCCTATTGTCACTTAAACACACACAAAAATTAAAGTCCGTTATTCATACATAAATAATATGTTAATCAAAGCTCCTCGTAGCTCCCTTCTTCTTTTTTGGTAGATTCAGATTTAGAAGAATTGGTAGAGTCTGAAGACTTAGATTGTTCCCCCTACTCCTTCAATGTGTTGTCATTCTTGGTTGTTTTTGGCTTTGGCTTTGGAATCCTATAAACCTTCGAAACCTACATTATATATATTAACACCACATTAGATAAAAATCCATTATTGCGATTTCTATTATTAATTTATCAGGCCTCTTATCATGATACCTTATCTTGCAGGTTAAATACTTTGGTGTACACTTCATTGGACGTGAACACTGGTTTTTTTCCACAGAGAACTCCTGTGACCAAAGCTTGCATATGTTAACTCTCTCTAACAAATTTTAAAGACGTTGAAAAGAAAGAGAAAAATGAAGAAACACTCACTTTTTCTGTTCAGCTTCATTCTTCTACAACCGCTTTTTACCTTCTCCGCTTCCTTTGACACCTTAATAAGAAACAGAAAATAACGCAGTTTCAGCAGTGCTCAATAACATGTTTCTAAAGAGAGCTGCGTGGTCTGAGTGTGTGTTCTTTTACTTAAGGATGAGGTAAACAACCTCGTCGATTTTTACTTTCGGAAGCCAAGTTTTGTTCGTCTCCCGCTCTTTTATGATCTGCAATGTGGTTGAAACTCAGCCGAATTGTTTCCAGTTTATCATGAGAAAACTGTAAAATGTATCTCTTTCACGGTTATGTATTTTTAAGCGTAGTCAACTGCTACTGGTCGTGCTGTAAGCTCCTCTGACCTGTACATATATTTTTAAAATGGTTTGTGAGAACATTTTCAGGAAGTTTAGGTTCGATCTAAATATGGGCAGAAAACAACCCGCAAAGATATGGGACTGCAAATGGCTTTTAGTGAGTCAAGTAGCTCCTGAAACTCTGTGGCATTAGCATCTATCCGTCCATGTACAGCCAATCTTGCACCTGAAAGCACACAAGACACTCATCACTGTCAAACACTTAAACTCATCGTTGGAACCCATTGGTATACATAGAGTTAAGAAGAAAATTGATACATGCCTCATATCAAGCTTCTCAACAAACGTCTTGCGCTCTTCCTGGGTGGAAACCTTTTTCAAATTGGGGTGTTTCTAGCTGTACATGTCTCAGTAAAGATATTTCCTCTTTCTTACTCCACTCCATATCTTGACTGAATAATTACGCCACAAAGAAAGCTTTAACAACTACTCTCATACTTAGCTTCTCTTGTGATTCTCATATTTCTCCTCTCTATTTCTTAACTTTATTGAAAATAAAAAATATTTGATTAGTAGATAAGGAGTTAATAGTAAATGATAGATCAAAATCCAAAGAATCATCGTTGAGAAAAAACCATGTCAAGATCATCGATGAACTGAAGGTCAAGTCATGGCCCAAGTAAGATCAATGGACTATTTTTGCTTTTCTTAATTCTTTATATTGTGTTGTGTGAGATGGATTGCATGAGAAAAATTTAGTAGATTTCTTAACTATTATTGGAACAAACTAAAATTATTATTATTTGGTTCGGAACGAAGGTGGGTACGTTCACCAGGGATGTACCATTTGAAATATGAAGCATAAGAGATATGTTACGTTGTAAAATTTAAAGTTAGGGCTTACCCTCATCAGCAACAGCAGCAGCATCGTCATCAATGGATGCACAAGTAGCTAGCAAAGGCAAGTCCGGAACATCAAAACGTTTCATCACTTCACCAGCCTCACCATTGGTCCGCACCTAGACCCATGAAAGAAATCTAAATCTCATGACTTTATTGCAAGTTTATATAAAATTTCAACGCATTTGAACTTACGGAATCAGCAGCGATGACGAGAGAAGGAGGAACAAAGAGAAGCTTCTCTCTTTTTCTTAGGTTCTGAGATGCGAGGAGTCCTCTCTCTCCAGTGTCAACCCATTTTCTGCGAGGGGCCTGAATCGGAGAGCCATCTCTGAAGAGACTGGCATTCTCGACTGAATATATCGCGCAGACCCAAGATATGTCAAGGACATCATCAGGGTGAAGTGCTCAGATGCTCTTAATGAGGCAAAAAGTGATCTAGTATACTCTTACAAAATCTGACATACTCTTATTTATTCTGATACTCTTGGAGAGTGTGGTTAATTTCAAAAATACTCCTGACCGATTTAATGAATAAATTAATCCAAATCAATTCATCTCGAGTATTCATCATCTCTCTCCTCCGTCGTCGTCTCGTCGAGTCTTCTTCTCCAGTCCTCCCTCCTTGTTCTTCCTCGCTATCATCGAATCGCTTGGATGCTGGATCATTGAGCAATTAATTTCGTTTTACAGGGTATGTATCTCAAATCGTCGTTAAGACCGATGTATAGAATCCGGGTACAACATAGACGAACTCATTATTCACAGGGATTCCTGTGGGAACCGAAATTCACACCGTCGAGTTTTAGTTAATCGTAGGAAAACCAAGTAAACCTAGTTTCCCCTGAAGGTTCCAGTTATCTGCTGGGACACACACAACACAATCAATATGACGAAAATAGCAAAGTAGTAAATCGTAAACGAAAAGAGAGCAAAAAGATCTTATTTCCGAATCCGTGTTTGAGCGTGAACAACAGGTGAGAGCCTTGGCTACGAGAGCTGTCGGCGAGTTCGCTAGTCTAGCAACCTAAGTTCTAACCTAGTTGAGTCGCAGCTCGATAGTAGAAACAGAAAAATGCCTAAATTGCTATAAGTGCTAAGGTTGCTCTGAAAGTTCTCCCCCTGCTCTTCGCCCTAAGTCCTCTTTATATACTCCTCCTTTAAGTCGGTTTACCTCCTCTCGGGCCGGACTTGTCGCGGAACGGACTTTTCCATATCTCTTTTTTCTTCGTGATTATCTTCGGAAACTTGGCATTTATCTTCGCGGAAATTCGACACTTATTTTCGCGGAAACTTGACATTTATCTTTGCGGAAACTTGACATTTATCTCTTCTCGCAGATGAGATAAACCGTCATTCTAGTCTTTGGGCTCAAGTCTCTTAGGATCATAGGTGGGCCGTTGTCCGCAATTCGGACCCTCTTTGGGATGTATCGAGACCTAAGCGTTTTTACTCACGAAGTAGCCGTTGGTATTGGTATGATCTTCCCAACGGAACCTCATCTCTTCGCATAGCTGAGGTGGTTGATGTTGAGTTAATCGTAACTGGTTCTATCACGAAGAGTGGGAAACCGTTCGAGAGACTCAAACTTTCCAATTTTCCGAAGACTCTTGACGATGTTCTTAGACGGAACGTCGGTGTTATGTCCATGGACCCGAGGATTGAGTTGCGGAAACTTCGGACGAAGATGCATGGTCATGGGATAGGACCGGGTTCGGAATAATTGCCGAAGGGCTGGTCGCGCTCGCCGGGTGAGCTGACCTATGCCTTGGTCGAGCTCGCCGGCGAGTTGACACGTGATGGGATCGTACTCGTCGGGCGAGCTGAAACACGCTACGGTTGAGCTCGCCGGGCGAGCTGACCCGCCCCTTGGTCGAGCTCGCCGGTGAGCTGACGCTCGCTACGGCTGAGCTCGCCGGCGAGTTGGCCTGTGCTCGCCGGGCAATCTGACCCGCAACACGGTCGTACTCGCCCGGCGAGCTGACCAGCGCCTTGGTCGAGCTCACCGGCGAGCTGACCCTTGCTACGGTCGAGCTCGCCGGCGAGCTGGCCCGTGCTCGCCGGGTGAGCTGACCCTCGCTTCGGTCGAGCTCGCCGGCGAGTTGGCCTGTGCTCGCCGGGCGAGCTGACCCTTGCTATGGTCGAGCTCGCCGGCGAGTTGGCCCATGCTCGCCGGGCGAGCTGACCCTTGCTATTGGTCGAGTTCGCCGGCGAGCTGACCCGTGCTCGTCGGGTGAGCTGACCCTTGCTATGGTCGAGCTCGCCGGCGAGCTGACCCGTGCTCGCCGGGTGAGCTGACCCTTGCTATGGTCGAGCTCGCCGGCGAGTTGACCCATACTTGCCGGGCGATCTGACCCTTGCTATGGTCGAGCTCGCCGGCGAGTTGACCCGTACTCGCCGGAGGAGCTGACCCGCGCCATGGTCATGCTCGCCGGCGAGTGGACCCGCAACGCGGTCGTGCTCGCCCGGCGAGCTGACCCGTGCTTTTGTCATACTCGCCGGCTAGTAGACCCGCAGCGTGGTCATGCTCGCCCGACGAGCTGACCCGTGCGTTGGCCCAACTCGCCGGCGAGCTGACCCGTAATGTGGTTATACTCGCCGGGCGAGTTGACTCGTGATATGGTCATGCTCGCCGGCAAGTAGACCCTCGTTCGTCGGGTGATCCGTTTTGGTTATTCATTTTCTTGGCTTTTGAAGTTTTGACTGAGATTTGGTTTTTCCAAGGACTTTCGGGTATCGATTCCGTCGTGACCAATTTTGACCCCAACAGTTAGCCCCCCAGCTAGCGAGGCTCCGTGGAGTTTTGGTAACAGGTCCTAGCTCGTGGTATAGCTTGTTAGGAAGGTGTAGAGACGTAATCGTTTGCCGAAAACCGAGAGTAAATAGTAAATCTCTTTTGTTGCTTATATAAGTGGAGTAAGTTTTTTCTATCATTCCAAACTTACTCCTCACTAGAACTTACCTCTAAGATAGGAATTTCTCCTCTCTTTCTCTCCTTGCTTAAATAAAGAAAATGTCTTCAAGCAAAGGATCTTCAAAGAGGCACTCTTCCTCTCATTCATCTTCGGGTGACTCTTCCACTAATGAGGTGATCACCGCGAAAGAAGAGTTTGGAGTCGATGAAGACGCAAAGGATGCATACTACAAAGCTCTTTGCGGCTCGCTCCCGCCCCTGCAAGACATTCCGATTCCCAAGAGGCCCGTGAGGTCGCTGAACGCACCCCTCACGCCAAGCATGGTTTCTGCTGACTACCTCGCGACCCCAGAATTTTTACCGGGTTCCAAGTGGAGTCGTGTTTTGGATCCCGAGTGGCAACGAGAGCGCGAGGAACCCTTTGGAAGGTTTCTTCACTTGCTACAAAGCCTTCCTGTCGTATTGCCGCATGTGGTTTCCGATTCCCGGCACCATCATTCGCGTCCTTCACTGCTTTGAGCTTTCGATCAGCCAGTTAAACGTTTCGGCCTTACAGCATTGTCTCGGCGTGTTGATCTCGAGTTACGAGCTAGGAATGGACCTTAACCCTGGCGACTTCGAGGGCCTTTGGTCTACAAGAGTAACGGAAATTGACGGCTCGTACCGCATGGCGCCAAAGAAAAACATGGCTATAATTTAGGGGCATACTTCGCACCCCAAGACATGGTTCGAGCGCTTTTTCTTTGTCCGAATAGACGGGGAGTCTGTCGAGGAGAGCTACCTCCACCTATTCCGTCGGGAGTGGAACTTCAAACGTGGTAATACGACTAGTAACATTTTTCATTTTGATACCTTGAAAACATGTGACGATGATTTTTTTTATTATATTGCAGTGAACAGGATCCTTCCGCTGACTCCTGCTGATCTTTTTGCCAAGCGAGATCTTCTCCGCAGCAGGCCATTCTTCTGGAATTCCTTTACCGTTGAACGGATTCGAAGTGCGACGGAGCTCCATCGATCTCGAGCCGTCTCCCAGCCTCTTGACGTTCCGTACGACGTAGAACTGGTCACTGATGTCTTTGCCCGCTCGGAGGCGGAGAAACAGGTCTCGGAGAGGCAAAGGGGTTGCCTCTGAGAACGTCTCGGGAGATCCTCCGCTGCCAGGATGGAACCCTAGTTTCACTCCAGGGGAAAAGAGTGGAACCAGCGAGGTCCCCCTTCCTAGCGACTTTTTTGCCGACATCCCTCCCAGTTTCACTACTCATGAGTCGCTGAACGAAGAGTCGAGGAGGAAAGTGGTCGCTGAAGGTTCCCGTTTAATCAATGAGGTTTATCCTTTGAACTTTGATCTGAATTTTGATATATATATATATATATTGATCTTAAGTTCATGCAGGGGATGAGGGTGTTTAGTGCAGCGCTTGATGGAAGTTTCCGGGAATCACGTATCTCTCACTTTAAAGCCGAGGAGGCTGAAAGAGAACTCTTTCGGTTTCGGAGGGAGGTCGAGGAACAGAGCCGGAGACAGGCTGAGCTCCATTCTTGGGCCCTTGTTTGTGCGGAGAGGAAAGGAAAGAGAATGATTGTCGCCGAGATGAAGCGGAGGGCCGCTGTTTTTGCCACTAAATTCGAGAGCTTTAAAGATGCTCAGGAATTCGTGGGCGATTTTCGCGAGTGCCGTGGCTCGGTTGCCACCCTCTACAAGTCGCAGAACAAGGATTTCTCCTTTCCTGCCTAGGTCGCTGAGATGTCGGGCCTTAAGGACGGGTGCGCCCATGCCGAATCTTTGGTTCCTCCGATCGAAGGAAGGGTCCGACAGCTTTGGGATTCCATCGAGGTCTCGGAAGACACGGCCGAAGCGGGAGCCGTGTTGGTGATGAAGGTGCCGGAGTCGCGGATGGAGAGGGAGAGGTCAATCAGCTCACGAACTTGTTTGGCGTTTCGATGTTCGGGTATCTCGACCTTGACTTTTGAGGATCGTCGGGATAGATTTCCCTTATCTTTAACTGTATCGTTGAGTTTTTAGGCCGAGTGTGGCCGTTTGTATGAGTGTGTTATGGCCTTACGGGGCCATTTGACTTTATTTGTGGGACTGGCCGTTGGTGGCTTTGAATCCCAGCCGTTTTGCGGCTCCTAATATATATAACAAATGTTTTTAGTTTATACTTCTGTCAAGTGTCGAGGTTGAGATATGAGTAGTCACTTCGTATCTCGACTCGTGTTTTTTCGCTTGTCCGCTGGCCCCCCTTTTTTTGAGATAAAGACATTCGTGAATGCTTCTGAGTTTCTACGAAATTTTCGTTGAGCGTCATAGACGTGGGCGACGAGACATTTTTTGTACCATGTCTAGTAATGTTTGTTGACCAGTAGGACTGGGTTTAGGGCAAGACCTAGGTTTACTTTCGACACTAAGGCTATGCGATGACTAATCGGCTTTCGTTTTGCCTGTTGGCGATTTCTACCTGGTTCTTTCCGTTTTAAAGTCTGTTGCTTGATGCCGGCTTATACGATTTGTATGGGAAGAACCGAGCATCTTCCAGAGACCGTCTGGAGTGCTGACCAAAATTTCGGATTTTTTGTATAGCGCGCTATGATATCCTTGTCGGATGTAAGAGAACCTTTACTTTTATGAAAGGTTTGACTACGAGTTCTCTTTGGAGAACGTTTTTCAGGTATGTTCGCCGGGGCCAATTGACGATCATCATTTTTTCTTTTAAAGTCGCGGATGGACTTTGTGATTAGATAAAATCTTTCGAGGATTGTTCGCGACGTCTCGCTTTTCCCGAAAGATATATCTTTTATAAAATGGTTTCGATCTTCTCTCTTTTTGGAGAAGATGTGTACATTTCAGGTCTTAATCAACCGTGACTGTGTTTTTTTTTTCTTTTTAAAAAGGACTGATTTCCGTCCAAGGATTGTTTGGACGGTGTAGAGGCGTATTGCGAGTGATTCCTGAGATCGGAAAAAAAAGAAAATATTATTAAAAAGTTTCGAAAATTTCGAGTACAAGCACGGATATTTCGAACTTTATGGGAGTATATGAGTATACGTACCCACTCCCCCCCCCCTTTTTGGAGAGGAAGATAGCTGAACTTGTCAATAGGACAAGCTGCCTACGTACCTCTTTCGAGGATCAAGCCATCTCATAGTTCTGCTAGTTTCCGCGGGTGTTCCTACTCGCTGTAGGGGGTCGCCTTAGTCGCCTCAGCTACTGGGGCCGAAGCTGGGTCGATGATATCACTCAAATTACCCTAAGGAGTGACTTTACTCTCTCAAATAAGAGGTTCAGTTGTAGTACTTAGGGATCGAATCCACAAAGAGCTAGTGTACAAATAAGATGCAATCTTAATGGCTATGCTAGGTTGAAAATGGTTTAAATGTAAATTGCAGGTTTTATGAGTATTGGTAAGATTACTCAGTTGAAAGGATTTGGTTTTAAAATAGTAAAGAAAAGAAGTTAGATTCAGGGTAAGTATTCAGGAATTCAGGATTATAGATACTATAAAGGCTAACAAGTTGCTTGCATGATATGTAAGAGCTCAACACTTATTAAATGAATCCATCAGCTCTCGCATTATTTAGACCATCTATTACTTAGATGCTAAATAGTGTTTGCGGTCAGCTATCTTGCTGACAG
This sequence comes from Brassica juncea, assembly GCA_018703725.1. NCBI lineage: Eukaryota > Viridiplantae > Streptophyta > Magnoliopsida > Brassicales > Brassicaceae > Brassica > Brassica juncea. The sequence goes on from CM031940.1 coordinate 41,963,269, forward strand.
TATCGATCGATGGTTCGATAGGAATATCGACCGATACACCTCTAGCTACGTCGATCAATTACTCTATAGGAGTATTGATCGATACGGCTCTAAGAAAGCTTTATGCGCGAGTTGATACAATGCTCACCATGATCTTAGATCAGCTTTCGCATATCTCAAGAGGGTCATAACATGTTTAGGATGTTATCAGGAGTTGCATGTAATAAACAATGCAATCCAAGTTCATGTTCTAGTTAGCTAAGCTACAAAAAGCATTAGTGAACAATCCTAACAATAAATATCACAACTATAGCAATTATAGGCTGGGGCTAATCCTTCATATCATATTTAAACCCTAAATCTAACAAATGAATCTACTCAGACATGGCTAAGTAGTTCATAGCAACAAGGTAATAATATGAATTCATAGATCTATTAGAGGGTGAACACTTAGGTCTCAATCACAAATATCTTTGGATCTATCCTCTATATCTAGAATCCTATAACCTTTGTTAACAAATAAAGAACTGAATAGAACTTTATTGAGAACTTGCAAAGTAATAAAAACAGTAGAAGAAATGAGTAGAAGAAGAAGAAACTCTTTTAGAACTTAGAAACTATTAAAAACTTATGAAAACTTGTATATCTCTGCCAAAATACTTAGGCATATATAAATATGAGTTCATTAAGTTTAAAAACTCGTCAGGGGCATTCTTGTAAAATGTGATATCTTGGGCTTCAAGTTTGGCCAGGTCCAACTTGTCTTTCTGCCGCCTCAGTATCGATCGATAGTACAGGGTGTACATCGATCGATTATGGTCTCGATGTATCGTCCTTCGGCTAATGTGTGTCGATCGATGCACACTCGATATGTAACTCTGGTGTCGACATCTGGTCTTGATCACAGGTGAACTCTCCTTTAAGCTCCAAAAAGGCACCTAAAACATCACTTTTCTCCAAAATGCTTATGAACCTGAAAACATACCTAATAGACTCCAAAACATAGATAATAGTAGTAAAAACACTCATATATCATGGGTAAAAATGGGTAAAATCCATGGTATATCAACTCCCCCAGACTTAACCTTTTGCTTGTCCTCAAGCAAACACAGGCAGTCTTTGTGAAAGAGGTTTTGAAAAGCAGGGACTAAATCAAATTCAAACTTAGAATCATAACCTCTACTTTGTTGCAAACCACATCTAAGAGTCTGTCAATCACAGAAGCACATTATGCAATATCCTAATTAACAACCTTGATCATCTAGCCAACAACTTAGCAATCATGTCTGACTAACCCCTCTACTGATTTCATTTCTGTACATAAAAATAAAAGTGCAGGCTTTACCTTGGGAGTATCGATCACATGATGCAAGGTTGCTCAAACAAGTATCTGGACCTGCAGGTAAAAATTAGTTCCTATCCTCTCTCTCTACTATTTCTCTCCTAGTCAAGTCTGCTTTCATTTGCAAGACATTGACCAAGATTGGACAGGCTTCCATGAATCAAGCCTTAATGGTTGCAGCCACCAAGTCCTGTTCACATCTTTTTGACCTATATCCTAGGATTCATTGCGAAGCAAGTGTTAAAGGGGATAACCACCAAGCCCTGTTCGAACCCCTTACCTATAGAACTCTTATGAATCAAGTCTTGAGGGGGGTAACCGTCAAGTCCTGTTCGAATTCCTTTCTAATTAATAACTAACTAGTCCTAGACATGAATTTAAGTTAATTTTCGATTTTTTTTTTTGAACTGAATAAAATTAAATCTAATTTCGGAAATGAGAGAGAGAAGGTGATAAAATTATCTACACAAGACTTTACCTTCCTGACTTGTTTGAAGCATCCGATCCCATATATACCAAGCCCCAAGACAAGCAAAGAATGTTAGATTAGGTTGGAAATCAGCTTTGGTTCCTCCAGACAATCAATGAAAGCGTTGTCATAGCTGATAGGTGATCAACTTTAGCATCTATAGTACATTCTGCATCAACAAATCTAAGAATGGTGCCTAAAAGATTGGTTAGATAAAAAGTGAAAATTTAAATTATCATTATCCCTTTCTTGACTCAATAAAAACCATTTTGAAAATATTTTTAGATGAAATCAAAAGGTAAACAGCATCAGTAATCATCCCCCCAGACTTAAATCATACACTGTCCCCAGTGTATAACCAGTCTAGTGAAGGCATAGGCAATAATAAAATACACTGATATCGAAAAAAGTTAGAGAGATATACCTGACCGTGATGCGTATCGATCGATGTTGAGTCGCCTTCGTCGATCGCTTTTGATTGGTTCATGTCGATCGATATCGACAGTGTCATGTCGGTCGATTTCAATGGCAATCGTCTAATCGTAACTGCAAAGAAAAACAAATTCGAAAAATAAAAATCCTAAAGATAAAATGAAATGAAAAACTACCTAACAGTGGGTTGCCTCCCACTCAGCGCTTTGATTATAGTCATCTAGCTTGACTTTGGATGGAATGAGCTACTGAGACGAAGTCCAGGTACTTGTTGGGAAACAAGTATCCTCTGTATATTTCTTCTCACCGAACCATGCGTCAAATAGGCTTCTTGTGGCTTCATATTCTCTGGTTCGTTTCTTCTTAATCTCAATCAACTCATCAGTGATCCTTTGAATCCTTTCTTCATGACCTTCAATGCTGAGCTCGTGCCATCCTAATTTCTTGTAGGCATGTTCTGAAAGATCACTGAGCTCCGCTTGCATTGAATCAAGGCGTTGGATCATTTTGTCGTGGATGGAGCTGGTATCGATCGATTCCTTTGTTGAAATGTTGGTCGATGGCTGTTGAAGTCCATCGATCGATGCGCTGGATCCTCTGTCGATTGATGCTAAGGGTGCGGGTCTGCTGGCACGCTGCCTCTGAATGGCTTCGATTTCTTTCTGCATCCCTTCTATGCTAGATTCCATGCTTCCAACCTCGTTAATAAGCGGGAAATATGTCTGGTCTAGACGTCTGTCTTGTGAATCATCCACGCTTGTGATTGCCGTGTAGACTTCATCAGCTAACTTATCCAAATCAGCTCTGGTGCAGATCTCTGAATTCTGTATATCGATCGATGCAACCTGTTGTTCATCGGTTGATTTTTGCTTCTGCAGATTCTCGTGAAGCTTCTCGGCAAAGAGCTTCATCTGGCTATCGGTTTCAGTCAATCGCCTATCGATCGATGTGAGGTTGAGCTCGTCGATGCAATCAATGCAGCCTGATAATCGAGTTGACGTTGGAACTTCTCAGCCTCCTGCTGCATAGTATCCATGCGTAGTGCGAGTTCCTCCACTTCTTTGTCTACTAAGAAGTGTATATCAGCAAGTTTCCTCTCAACTGCTTTCAGACGAGTCAATCCTCCAAAAGGATTGCAAGGTGCAGCGGGGTTCATATCTGCATGTACTTCATTGATAAGGCGGATAGATCTCTTCATCTCTTCTGTGCAGATGCTTAGATCCCCTAGGTTGTGGAAGATAGATTCACAGGTTTTGGTGAGTTTGTTGCTGAGACGAGCTTCTGCTTTCTTCAGTTCTTTCCAAATATCTCCAAGAGACGCATCAACCTCATGTTTTGAGTAAGTGGTCGATGGTGCAGACTTCATATCGATCGATGTGGATGTTACTCCGTCGATCGATATTGATCTTTTCTTGCTATGGTTCTGTGCGTTGCGAAGATCTTCAAGTTCCAGCTCAAGACGTTGAACCCTCTTGATTAATGCTTGGTCTGCACTGAACATCCAGTTCATCTCACTGCGAAGCTTGTCTGTGGCCTTCTCTAAACTCTTTTCCATGGAGAGTTTTTTCCATTTGCGTTCTCCAAGTAGACCAGTGAACATCTCGTTGATCTCGTCTTTGGTGTAGGTTTCTTGCACTAATTCTCTTCTTGTAAATGAACTAGCGTGCTCTGGTAGATAGATGTAAGAGCGCTTGTCCATTGAAGTTCTTTGGAGCAGTTTCTTGATGTCGCCTTTAGAAACTCTGATGACATCACCATCTATTCCTCTAGCAAACCCTTTCTCATCTCTGTAGACCCCATACTCATCTCTCTGCTCCCAAAAGAATTTTCGAATTCCAAATCCAGGACACCTATCGATCGATGTGACACACTCAGTATCGATCGATTTCCGTTGAAAATCTGGATCCTTCGTGTTGAGATGATTATCCTCAGCTTCCTGTGGCTCGGCTGTTGTGTCTGCCTCCTGGTGTTGATGATGGTGGTCTGGTCCGTAGCGTTGTTGCTGGAATAGGTTGTGGGATCCGTTGGCTAACTGTAGGACGTCTGCAATGTCCTCTCTGGATATGTGGAGTGTTCGTCCATCCATTGAGCGTGCAAAACCTTGTGAATTCCTGAAAATACCAAACTCATCCGGGATTAGATTACCGAAATTAAGTACATTTGAATTTATTACCTGGGATGATTGGATGTATGTATCGGTCGATGGCACAGGTTCTGAATCGGTCGATGGTTGTTCAGGCCTATCGGTCGATTGTGCTGGTGCCGTGTCGATCGATGAGACTTCTTCGGGTTGGGTGATGTATGTTGGCGTTTCGGTCTTGACTGCGAAGCTCTCGTACTGGTAGTCGCTTGCCCAGCTCCCGATTGAGTAGTCTCCGTCTCGCTTGTTGTTGACTGTGTTGTCGAATGATGCGAGGCAAGTAGTATCGATCGATGGGGAGAAGGCCCTGTCGATCGATGTCGTGATTCTGAGGTTGTGGTGGAGAAGTCGATCTTCATCTTCTGGAAGGTTGTGACACTCTATAGCTCTCTCCTCCTCGTAATCATCAGTATACTCCTCAATGTGAGTAGTATTTGCAGCGTGTGGTGGGATGTAGTAGTTGTTCTCCCATTCGTTTACTTCGAAATCACCTTCTGGAAACTCCTCCTCGATCTGATTGAATAGTGAATCGATCGATGACCATGTGTGGTCGATCGATGTCAGTTCACCAGAGATGATCGATGAGAGAGTGCTACTATCGATCGATTCTGCGGTCTCTGTCTCGTATTCGCCTTGTGAATCGTATTCATCTCCACAATAGCAAACAACTACAAGGTCTGAGCCGTCTTGGATCTTCTTAGGGACCTTGATGACTCGTACTGGATCATAGTAGACCGTAGGGTTGATCAGGGTTAGGCACAATTTGTTTGTCTGAAGGTTGCAGACTGTTCCAACTGTGGCTAGGAACGCTCTTCCAAGTAGCAAAGAAGTAGGTAGGATTACCTTGACGTCCAAGACATGGAAGTCTACTGGAATTAGGGCTTCTCCTATGGTAACCTCAAGGTTTCTCACAATTCCTCCAGAGTTTTGCTGAGAACAATCCACAAAGATGAACGATTCTTCAGTAGGCTCTATCTTCAGACCTAGATGGTCTGCTATCACCTTGGGTAAGATGCTAACTCCAGATCCTGTGTCACATAGGGCACGTGGGAAGTTGATCCCATGGACTGAGAAAGGAACAACGAACTTCCCTGGATCACCCTTCTTCTCAAGTTTGATCCTCTTCTTCATACTTTCTCTGACTTGGTTGAACATCCTCTTGAGGTCTTCTTCTGTCTCCTTAGTTTCTCTGAAAAGCATCCACAATCTGTGTAAAAAGTAGGCTTCTTCAAAGGGTTTCTCTGTAGGTATCCTTAGAACTCTCTTTCTGAAACTTGCCAACTCTTTCTCATTAACTCCTCTTTTAAGGTGTTTAGGAACCTTCTCTTTCCTTTTTCTGAGAACTCTGCCATCTTTTTCCTTTTCTATCTCCATTGGATCAATTATATCCGTGGGCTTCTTTAATATGGCGGTTGGTGGATTTCTGGAAGGCTTAGATTGCTCCCAGAGTGCATTAAGTCGTGCAACATCTATCTTGGGAAGTTGCACTCGGCGTGTGATAACTGAATATCGATCGACAGGTTCTGGAGTGTGTTGATCGATTTCATTATCCTTCGGTCGATCGATGGGACGTCTGTCCTGTCAGTCGATGTTGTAAGGGCTGGGCGGATGTGGGTGCTTTGCTGCGAACTCCTCGTGAGTAAGTATCTTCACGGCGTTGCACTCGTGAGCGGATTCTTCAAGATCCATCGGTCGATGCTCGTTTGAGTCTATTGACTGATTGGTGTTGGCGTACATCGATCGATGTGGATGTTCTGACATCGGTCGATTCCAGTGGTTGCCGCCAATACTCATGGAACTTTCGATCTGGAAGTCTCCCTCTTGCTGCTTCTCTTGCTTAACCACTCTCCAAAAATCATCTTCTATGATAGCACTGACGTTGTGGCCTGTTGTTTCTTCTCCAGTCCCTTTTCCTAAAGCTTCCTGCTTCTTAACAGCTTCTCCTGTCTGAATCACCTGAGTCTCTAGTTTCTTCACATGGGTACTCAAAGCATCAAACTTTGTGTTCAAAGTGGTGTAGACAGCGTCGATCTTTCCATTGAAGTTCACCTCTAACTGCTGCTGGCTTTCAAGAACTTTGTTGAGCATGTCTTCTAGCTTTCCTTCTGGGGTTGGTGTGGGTGGCTTCATGTAAGATGAGTTTCCATAACTCCTATTGTTGTTGGGGTTGCTGCTGTTGAAGTTTCCTCTCTGTCCTGAGAAGTTTCTGTTTCCTTGATTTCCAGATCTCTGAAATCCGGTTCCACTAATCCAGTTGACTTCTGCTTCTATGTAGTCATCTTCTTCATCAGCTTCTGCATCCTCCACTGAGCAGATTTGCTTGTTTAGCAACTTCTGAATATTGTCAAGTATAGCTTGTAATTCATTTATCTGTTCCTTTCCAAGGAACACTGCAGATCTTGCTCTTACAATGTTCTTCGTGCTGTTGCTGGATGCTAGGTTGTCTATTAGCTTCACAGCATCTTCAGGATTCCTTGTGGTGAAGTTGCCTTCACTTGCAGTGTCCAGAGCCATCTGATATTTCAGTGCGATGCCTCTGAAGAAAGTGCAAAGTAGTTGCACCTTGTTGAATCCATGGTGTGGACAGTCTCGCTGGTTTTTGAAGAAAGTGCAAAATGCGTTTTTGATGTCGCTCCAGGATGTAAGAGATCCTGGTGGTAGCTGCTTAAGCCACTGCAAAGCTTCTCCAGATAAAGAGTGTTTGAAGAGCTTACAGAGAAGATAGTCCACAGGGACTCTATTGGCTTTCATAGCAGATATGAGATCCTCGAACCTCTCCATATGGTCCATGGGATGCTCATTGGACAGCCCATAGTAGGGTGTCTGTCCCACAAGGTTGTAGTTCTGCGGCTTGAGCTCGAAATCGCCTCTCTGAATAGCAGGGGGACGAATGGTTGATCTGTTGGTGTAGAACTGATCTGGATGGTTGTAGTCAGCTAGTGTTCGAGCAGCCTCTTCTACAGGTTGAACAGCTCCTGTAGGTGCAGTTTCTGGCTCAGGGATTACTTCATTCTGAGCATTGAGTTTTTGACCTGCTTCATTACGAAGGTGACCTTCTTAGTCACGCAAGTCTCCATTCTCATCTCATATGAGAATAATAGGCGCAACCATGACTCGCGGAACAGTATCGATCGATATACGGTTAGGGGTATCGATCGATGTCGGATGAAAGGTGTCGGTCGACGTGAAAGTGCGAGTATCGGTCGACAAAGACGGTGTCTCGGTCGGCAGGGGTGCGTCGGTATCGGTCGACAGGAAGTTGATGGTGTCGATCGATGCGAAACGGAATTCCTTGCGGATTAAACGTTCCAAGCTAGCAGGGTCTTCTGAGAACAAAAGTTGGGATTTCTTGTTGCTTCTGGTGCTGCTGGGCATGTACCTGAAAAGACAAGAAAAAAAATTTTGTGTCAGAAAACAAATTAAAATAAAATAAAAATAACCTAGACCTAATCATTTTAAATCGTATTGTATCAAAGCTCTCCGGCAACGGCGCCAAATTTGATATCACTCAAATTATCATAAGGAGTGACTTTACTCTCTCAAATAGGAGGTTCAGTTGTAGTACTTAGGGATCGAATCCACAGAGAGCTAGTGTACAAATAAGATGCAATCTTAATGACTATGCTAGGTTGAAAATGGTTTAAATGTAAATTGCAGGTTTGCTGAGTAATGGTAAGATTACTCAGTTGAAAGGATATGGTTTTAAAACAGTAAAGAAAAGAAGTTAGATTCAGGGTAAGTTTTCAGGAATTCAGGATTATAGATGCTATAAAGGCTAACAAGTTGCTTGCATGATATGTCAGAGCTCAACACTTATTAAATGAATCCATCAGCTCTCGCATTATTTAGACCATCTATTACTAAGATGCTAAATAGTGTTTGCGCGAGCAAGCTTTATGCGCGAGTTGATACAATGCTCACCATGATCTTAGATCAGCTTTCGCATATCTCAAGAGGGTCATAGCATGTTTAGGATGTTATCAGGAGTTGCATGTAATAAACAATGCAATCCAAGTTCATGTTCTAGTTAGCTAAGCTAGAAAAAGCATTAGTGAACAATCCTAACAATAAATATCACAACTATAGCAATTATAGGCTGGGGCTAATCCCTCATATCCTATTTAAACCCGAAATCTAACAAATGAATCTACTCAGACATGGCTAAGTAGTTCATAGCAACAAGGTAATAATATGAATTCATAGATCTATTAGAGGGTGAACACTTATGTCCCAATCACAAATATCTTTGAATCTCTCCTCTAGATCTAGAATCCTATAACCTTTGTTAAAAAATAAAGAACTGAATAGAACTTTATTGAGAACTTGCAAAGTAATGAAAACAGTAAAAGAAATGAGTAAAAGAAGAAGAAACTCTTTTAGAACTTATAAACTATTAAAAACTTATGAAAACTTGTATATCTCTGCCAAAACACTTAGGCATATATAAATATGAGTTCATTAGGTTAAAAAACTCGTCAGGGGCATTCTTGTAAAATGTGATATCTTGGGCTTCAAGTTCGGCCAGGTCCAACTTGTCTTTCTGCCGCCTCAGTATCGATCGATTGTACAGGTGTGTACATCGATCGATTATGGTCTCGATGTATCGTCCTTCGGCGAATGTGTGTCGATCGATTGCACAGAGTGTGCATCGATCGATGTGTAATGGTGTCGACCTCTGGTCTTGATCACGGGTGAACTCTCCTTTAAGCTCCGAAAAGGCACCTAAAACATCACTTTTCTCCAAAATGCTTCTGAACCTCAAAACATACCTAATAGACTCCAAAACATAGATAATAGTAGTAAAAACACTCATATACCATGGGTAAAAACGGGTAAAATCCATGGTATATCAGTCGACGATCGTTTCCTGAGTAGGGTCGTCCGCTGGTGAGGTGATGAATTCGGGGACGATGCTGTCATCCCGAGGCGTTGCCTGATCCGATGGTTCCGGATTGCTTTTTGTGGAGCTCTGGTAGGAGTTCGATTTCTTCGAGTTGACCGCTGGGGTGTTCCGAGTTAGCGAAGTTTATGTTCGGCCAAGTAGCAGAGCCTTGACTGTTTTTTGCATCCCCATATTACTAATGTTCCGTGCGGAGTTGGGAATTTGATGCCGAGATGGTAAGTCGACGGTACTGCTTTCATGGCATTGATCCAGGGGGTTCCCATGATGACGTTATAGATGGCAGGAGTGTCGACTACCATGAAGTCGACAATTTTTGTCACATCTTTAGCCATTACGGGAAGTTTGATGGATCCGAGGGTCATTGACATCGTACCCGAAAAACCTGTGAGAGGTTTTGGTTCCGGGACGACTTCTCCAAGTTCGATACTCATTCTTCGAAGCGTGTCGCAGTAAATGACATTGACCGTGCTTCCTGTGTCGACAAGGATCCTGGCGACTTCGAGGTCTCGGATCACCAAATCGATGACTAGCGGGTCACAGTGCGGTTTGTCAATGCCGATGGTTTCATGCTCTTCGAAGGTGATCGTATCGTTTGGTACGTCATTGGTCGGGGACCGACTTTCCCAGTTGGAGCTCGTCTCAGCCTTTCGTCCTTAAGGCTTGATCGAAAAGACCGAATCGTGATAGATTTGCGATCCTCCGATGATCATGTTGACCCTTCGACGGTTGCTGTTGTTTCCTTGGTCGTCTTGTCTTCTTCCGCGTTTCTCGCCCGACTGATTTTCGCGTGTGTCCCTTTCGGGAGACTCTTTGTCCGTTTTGGGATGCCGATCGAAATCCAGGACAAGATCTTTTATGCTCGTAACCTCTGAGAGTTCGCCGGCGAGGAGTTTCGCGGCGAGCCTTGCGCCGAGAACCTTGCAGTTCGTAGTAGAATGTCCTCTGGTCTGGTGGAAATCGCAGTAGGAGTTATCCTTGAACTGGTTCTGGGTCCAAGTGTTCCCGGAGGTCTTCCCTTGTTCGAAATTGATGACGTAATTATGCTCGCCTTGGAGATCTTCCCCTTCGTGGTGGATATACTTATCGTTACGAGAGCTCTTCCTTTTTGCAGACGTTTTCTGCGGGTTGTGTTTCTGGGAGAGGATCTTCATCTCTTCCTCCATTATGATGAAGTCCGTTGCCTTGTGCAGAGCATCCTGGATCGTTCTCGGTTTTTCGAGAGATATCCACTTTCGGAGTTTAGATCGGTACCAGAGAGTTTTCCGCAGAGCGTCGACTGCTACTTTGTCGCTGATTCCAGTGACTCTTGCCATTACTAGCTTGAATCTGTTCATGAAATCGCGGAGTGGCTCGTCCTCCCTTTGAAATAGACTCCAGAGATCGACGTCCGAGGTCTCCCTGTCCATGAACATGGAGTACTGTTTGAGGAACTCCGAAGCGAGTTGGCGGAAGCTTCCGATAGAGTTTTGTTTTAGGCAAGAAAACCATTCGAGCGCAGCTCCTTTGAGGTAGCCGGCATTTTTTCGCGCTCCTTGAGTTTGCATCTTCCTATCGCGATTTAGAACGACTGCAGATGTGCCTTCGGGTCGGAGGTGCCATCGTAGACAGGAATTTTTATCTTCCCTGGATCTGAGAGGTGGGTTTCCGTGATCCGGGTGGTGAAAGGAGTCTTGCGTGCTTCCTCGAGTAGTCTGTCGATTTCGGGCGCAGCGCTTGTCGCGTGGTGAATCTGCGATTTCACCGCTTTGACTTCTTCCGCGGTTTTCGCAATTTACTCGCGGAGGTCGTGGATCTCACTGGGGCTCCCAGATGCCCTTCAAGTCTGCCGATGCTGGCCCCGGTGGATTCTGGCTTGTTTTTCAGCCAGCTCCTCCTGTTCCACCCAATAGAGGTTTTCTTCTTCCTCCGTCATGGGTTTTTCGAGTGACACGTTCTGCCGAGCGGACTGGCTTCGCGTTCTTCTTGGGTGGATATCCGCATCGTGGTCCAAGCCATCGGACTGGTCGCTTATGTCAAGATCGATAAGTTTGACATCGGCTCCTTCGTCACTCTCGGGAGGAGGTGGAAGTTTCTCCACGACCAGCTGCGCATCGGACGGGGCCGCTTTGCTAGGGTTTTTTCCCTTGGAAGCTCTGTCCGTCCGTGCGGCCTGGTCGTTTGGAGTCTCGAAATTGAGTCTTCTGCCGCCGCGGGTCTTGGTGGTGCCGCGCGGGATTTTACTCTTAGCCCTCGCAGTTAAGGTCTCCACATGTTTTGCGAGAGAGGCAACGAGTTTATCCTGTTCGTCCGACTTTTTCTGAGCAGAAGCGAACAGTTCTTTCATCTGGGCTCTGGGCTAATGCCGCGGCGTCAGTGGTTACCATTGACATGTTTCCAGTTGGGGTTAGATTGACACTGGGATTGACGGGAGGCCCGTCGGGCGCCTGTTTGTCTTTATCAGTGTCGATCGTCATACCTGGCTGAGCGTGTGTAGTTGCGTGAGAGATAGATCCGTACCCCCTCCTTCTAGCGCCAAATTGTGGGAACCGAAATTCACACCGTCGAGTTTTAGTTGATCGGAGAAAAACCAAGTAAACCTAGTTTCCCCTGAAGGTCCCGGTTATCTGCTGGACCACAAACAGCACAATCAATATGACGAAAATAGCAAAGTAGTAAATCGTAAACGAAAAGAGAGCAAAAAGATTTTATTTCCGAATCCGCGTTTGAGCGTGAACAACAGGTGAGAGCCTTGGCTACGAGAGCTGTCGGCAAGTTCGCTAGTCTAGCAACCTAAGTTCTAGCCTAGTTGAGTCGCAGCTCGATAGTAGAAACGGAAAAATGCCTAAATTGCTATAAGTGCTAAGGTTGCTCTGAAAGTTCTCCCCCTGCTCTTCGTCCTAAGTCCTCTTTATATACTCCTCCTTTAAGTCGGTTTACCTCCTCTTGGGCCGGACTTGTCGCCGAACGGACTTTTCCATATCTCTTTTTCCTTCGTGATTATCTTCGGAAACTTGACATTTATCTTCGCGGAAATTTGACATTTATCTTCGCAAAAACTTGACATTTATCTTTGCGGAAACTTGACATTTATCTCTTCTCGCGGATGAGATAAACCGTCATCCTAGTCTTTGGGCTCAAGTCTCTTAGATCATAGGTGGGCCGTTGTCCTCAATTCGGACCCTCTTTGGGCCGTATCGAGACTTAAGCATTTTTACTGACGAATAGCCGTTGGTATTGGTCTGATCTTCCCTACGGAACCTCGTCTCTTCGCATAGCCAATGTGGTTGATGTTGAGTTAATCGTAACCGGTTCTATTACGAAGAGTGGGAAACCGTTCGAGAGACTCAACCTTTCCAATTTCCCGAAGACTCTTGACGATGTTCTTAGACGGAACGTCAGTGTTATGTCCATGGACCCGAGGATTGAGTTGCGGAAACTTCGAACGAGGATGCATGGTCATGGGATAGGACCGGGTTCGGAATAATCGCCGAAGGGCTGGTCGCGCTCGCTGGGCGAGCTGACCTATGCCTTGGTCGAGCTCGCCGGAGAGTTTACCCGTGATGGGGTCGTACTCGCCGGGCGAGCTGACCCACGCTACGGTCGAGCTCGCCGGCGAGCCGACCCGCGATGCGGTCGTGCTCGCCGGGCGAGCTGACCCGCCCCTTGGTCGAGCTCGCCGGCGAGCTGACCCTCGCTATGGCCGAGCTCGCCGGCGAGTAGGCCCGTGCTCGCCGGCCGAGCTGACCCTTGCTTCGGTCGAGCTCGCCGGCGAATTGGCTCGTGCTCGCCGGGCGAGCTGACCCGCAACACGGTCATACTCGCCCGGCGAGCTGACCCGCGCCTTGGTCGAGCTCGCCGGCGAGCTGACCCTCGCTACGGCTGAGCTCGCCGGTGAGATGGCCCGTGCTCGCCGGGCGAGCTGACTCTCGCTTTGGTCGAGCTCGCCGGCGAGTTGGCCCGTGCTCTCCGGGCGAGCTCACCCTTGCTATGGTCGAGCTCGCCGGCGAGCTGGCCCATGCTCGCCGGGGGAGCTGACCCTTGCTATTGGTCGAGCTCGCCGGCGAGCTGACCCGTGCTTGCCGGGCGAGCTGACCCTTGCTATGGTCAAGCTCGCCGGCGAGCTGACCCGTTCTCACCGGGCGAGCTGACCCTTGCTATGTTCGAGCTCGCCAGCGAGTTGACCCGTACTCACCGGGCGAGCTGACCCTTGCTATGGTTGAGCTCGCCGGCGAGTTGACCCGTACTCTCCGGGCGAGCTGACCCGCGCCATGGTCATGCTCGCCGGCGAGTGGACCCGCAACGTGGTCTTGCTCGCCCGGCGAGCTGACCCGTGCTTTGGTCATACTTGCCGGCGAGTAGACCCGCAGCATGGTCGTGCTCGCCCGGCGAGCTGACCCGTGCGTTGGCCCAACTCGCCGGCGAGCTGACCCGTAATGTGGTCATACTCGCCGGGGGAGTTGACCCGTGCTATGGTCATGCTCGCCGGCGAGTAGAACCGCGCTCGTCGGGTGATCTGTTTCGGTTATTCGTTTTCTTGGGTTTTGAAGTTTTGACCGAGATTTGGTTTTTCCAAGGACTTTCGGGTATCGATTCCGTCGTGACCGATTTTGACCCAACAATTCCGATTAGATAGAAGATTTTGTATTTGTGTATGAACTAATCGAGGATCAGAAAGTTTGAATGGTCTATTCATTAGGGAATTCGATAATCAACAACTGTATAATTTAATGTCGGGAAGCAAAGCTGATTACAATTTGGTTTTGAATTGAAGACTCGACTCGAAATTTGTAGTTGTAATTGTAAAAATCTTATTCATTTGGGTTTCATGAACTAATCGAGGATCGGAAAGGAATGAAAGTGTGGATGGTCTGTCTATTACTCAATTGGATAATCAACAACTGTATGATTGAATGTCGGGATTGAAAGGACGATTTTTAATCAAAGAAGATTAGACATTCGCTGATTACTAATTGATTACTGACACAACTCTGTAACATGGTATAACGAAGTATAACTTTAATGGTATAACTGTGTAACCAAGTATAACGTTAATGGTATAACTGAATAACCAAGTATAACTTTAAGGGGTTAATTTTGCATGTGAAGGACATCGAAGAATTGCAAATAGTTCAAATAACCGAGCAACTGCCAAGAGTTGGAGAGAGCTCTTGTAGTAGGAACTATTGTGAGCGTGAGAGTGGATATGGAGAAGAAGAGAATGTGGGCACTGGTTTGGAACACGATGAACATCCCCACAAGAAACAGAAGAAGAGTAGGTTGTAAACCTTTCGCTTTCAGTTTTGATGTGGATTAGGTTGTAAGCCTTTTACTTTCAGTTTTGGTGTTTTTATCGTATGGGAACGTTGTGAGGTGAAATAATTTGTATTTGTGTGTTGTATAACTAAATGAAACTTGTTTTCTTTACTGTTATAACTACGATAGGTAAACTGAGTAATATGATTGTAAATTCTAAACTTTTTAATTTTATAAGTCATGGATGTAATAAGATTGTAATTTATTATTAATGTTATGTTAATTATGATTTAATCAGAATTATTAAAATTCCATCTCATTGCTTGGTAGCAATCATATAGGAAATACAATGTGTTCTCATAGCTTTATCGCTAAAACTGACCTCGTTAGATTTGATAACTCTCTATGGCACGAGATCAAGTTTATGTGTACATGATCGTATGAGAAATGAACCTAGGAAACAGAATTGCATTGGTATAACCACAAAATCATTAATTCAAGTAGAGTATAACTAAGATAAATAGAAATAATTAAAAAGTACAACTTTGATGCTTTTTGTAAAACTGAGTACTTGGTGAAACTTACACCACGAAAAACCCTGGGATAATTTTTCCCGCCCAGCTTTTCGAATTTCTAATTTCCCTCTTCCCAATTTGCTAAAAGAATCTGAAAATCGTTTAATCGAAGTATTAAAGACCTTTTTGGGCTTTCCCCATTTGTTATCTTCCTTTTCTCTCTCTTCCCTAATTTACCTCTCTCTCTTCGACCTCACTCACTCTCTCCGACCTTACTCACTCTCTCCCCTCCCAAGAACCGAGATGTCCGCCGCTTCATCTTCCACGACCGGTGGTCGGAGACGAGTACGAACTCCGGGGATACCTAGTAAGTGTTGGTTGGGTGGGCATCACCGAGATCATCTCCAAAAGCAATCCAAACCCATATCGTCGGTATTATCGGTGTATCTATGCGGCTTCACAAAGGGTACATCCGTTTACCCTTTAGTTATTGAACGCTTACGAATTACGCTTACTCGTTTTGAAAAAAAAAATCAATGTTGTAGCTTGAGAACGATAATCACGTCTTCAAATTGGTTGATGAAGCTTTCACCGATGAGATACAACAGTTGGACTACCAAGTTCGAATGCTCGAAGAAGAATTTCAGATTCTCAAAGCAACAATAAGGAATGAAGGTGATCTCCGTGAAGGTCCCAAAATAATGCCCATGATAAAGATATCAGGAGGTTGTGTTCTTCTTACCGTCGTTTTAGTTCTGGGAATTATGATGTACAAGAAGTAATTCCTAAGAGAATTCAATTCCTAAAACTATCTGTTATTGCTAAGTTATTTTTATGATGTTAGACAATTGAGAGAGTGAAACTAACACAAAATCTGACCTAATTATATGAAAAGTCGAACAATTGATTAAGTGAAACTAGAAGTTGGAACAATTGATTAAGTGAAACCAGAAGTTGGAACAAATGATTAAGTGTAACCAGAAGTTGGAACAATTAAAAAAGTTAAAACTTTGTCTAAATTTTACTAAGTGGAAAATATGATTAAGTGTAACCAGAAGTTGGAAAATTTTAAAAGTTAAAACTTTGTCTAAATTTTACTAAGTCGAACAATTGATTAAGTGTAACCAGAAGTTGGAAAATTTAAAAAGTTAAACCAAAAAGTTCCACTGACATTTGACATAGTTCCACCGACATTTGACATAGTTTCACCGACATTTGACATAGTTTCACCGACAGTTGACATAGTTTCACCGACATTTAAACAAAGTTTCACTAGACAAGTACGAAGATTGATAAGACAAGTACGAAGATGGATAACAGTGAGAACAACAAGATTTACACAAGACCTTCAACCCCATATTTCTAAACATAAGGGTCGTTGTTTAGTAGAGACTGCCTGAAGTCCTCAACCTCAGACAAACGCGGATTGAACCTGAAGTCCGAAATTCCACCTTCGGTCTCAACCCATAGATCAGGAGGACCAAAATAATATGTATAAATATAAATGATTTTAGTAAACGTTTTACTCAACTATCACATTTAAAACTAGACACAGAAACTACACTTACTCCAAAACTTTCAGACCCTCCACATCTTAAGGGCCACAATCACCTGTCCACCTCTCATGTTTTCAAGACCATCCCGGAAGGCATAGGCCTGTTCGCCAGTTGCCACACATTTTATCTGGCTGTCACTGTTCAGAATAAAGAAAAGGTGTGTCAATTACAATATAGATAAACTTTGCTTGGATCATATGTTACTTATGTTACATTCTACTTACATGCTGTCCCTTATGTAACACCATCCTTGGTCTTGCAGGGTCATCGAAATGGGCTTCCGTGTTGAAGACCACTCCCATTGTACCTCCCATATAAGTGTTACTCAACTAAATCAGTTCGTTTCACTAAGTTTCACTTACTTCTACAGAGTTATACAAAGTTCTGAAACCAAGACATGCGACTGTTATGATTACCAACATCTAAATATATTTTAGTATCATTCATACCTATGGGATAGTTTTGTTCCCTGTGGGACATGTGAGGGATTGCATGGATGTTCTTGAAGTCCATGAAAAGCCGATTGTTCAGAGGATCGATGATGCGGACTTGTGTGTTGCGTGTAGCAGTTAGTTTGAACCGAGAGTTAGTTGCCTGGAAACCTGGATAGGAACGTTCAACTTCTACCAGAAAGATTTCCACCCATGATCCCTCTTCGTTCTCGAGGCCTTTAAACCTATCATAATCCCCATAAACGGTCATCTCCATCTTGGACCCCTACATAAATAAAGTACAAGGATCAAGTTTTTGTTTGTCACGCTTAAATGTTATTACAAACTTGAGAGATGATGATATAACACTTACATCTTCATCTGCTAGGACATAGGTATAGAAAGGTCCACTGTTGGTAACATAGGAATAGAAACGGTAGATCCTGTGTATTTTGACTTTGAAACGCCAAGTCCTGACCTTGGGGTTATAAGAAACCTCGGAAAGCTTATTGTACTCTGTCATCTTGTTTGTAGAGAGATGAGAGAAGAGATGAGAGAGGAGATGAGATGATGAATCCTTTCTTTGCTTATTTTCGATTGAAGGAGACGATTTAACTTACTGTGGTGGAGTTGTGGTGGAGTTTAAATGCAATAGGCGATGATGATACTAGACGGTGTAGTGTTGTGGCGTTTAAATGCAAGTGTAATGATTATTACAAGAGATTTTTTCATGGGAGAAGTCGTGTTCTTTCGAGGAGTCCATCGAATCACCCATAATTACAGGTTTGTGTCAAATCTTAATATTACCATTTTCATTTAATATATCCTATACCTGCTAGTTGCTATCATTAAATATATCCACTAAGTATAATAAGTTGTGGAAACTGACAATTTATTTCAAAATATAACAATATAATATCTAAATTTCGCTACGTTTTACATGTTTTAAATTTAATTTTACGTTTTTTCTTAGTTTCAAATATGTAGACAATCTAAATCACTTAGTTTCACTTACTTATATATCTTAATAAATTAAAGTTATACATAGTTCCAAATCCAAGAGATGCGACTGTTGCAGTCAGAAAGCGTGTTAGATAAGGAGTCGTTAAGTCGGGGAGAGAAGTCAAGAATACACATCAAATCACCCTTACTTGATTTTCTCAAACTAAATATTACCATTTTTATTTATTATCTCATTTACTGCTAGTTGCTGGAATTAAATATATGCACTAAGTATAATAAGCTTTGGATACTGATCAACTCTTGCAAAATATAACATGATCAACTCTTGCAAAATATAACAATAAAATATCTAAATTTCGTTACGTTTAACATAGTTTCAAATATTTATGCAATCTAAATTCTGAACTTTTTCTTAGTTTCATAACTTTAGACAATCTAAAATCACTTAGTTTCACTTACTTATATATAGTTATATCTTAATAAATTAAAGTTATACAAAGTTCCAGTTCCAAGAGATGCGAGTGTAGATATTCAGAAGGCGTGTGAGAGAGAAGTCGTGTCTTCTCGAGGAGTCCATCATATCACACTTAAATGGACACGCTTCTTTTCATTAAATTCTAAGGGGTTATCACTTCTACAAATTTGTGATTTCTCTCACCCCACACATTAACCGTTTTCTTTTTTCAGAGTTACACATGGAGAACTTGAACTTGGCTTCTCTCCCTCCTTCAATGCTTCATAGGATTCTATCTAAGGTAGCAACGACCAGTATCAGGGACTTTGGTTCTGCAATGATTGCTTTTCCAGGGTTCAACGAAGTTGGAAGAGATGATTACTTCTACAGATCGGCCAATCTCATTTACCTGAATGACTGGGTAGACGAGGTCAGTGCTGTTCGAACTTTCAAGCTTAACTGCTACCGTTTGGGTAATCCAGAGGCCATCTACCTGAGAGGTATGTACGAGTACTTCTTCCTCCATTTACTTGATGAAGGAAGGGAAAAAATACATCGTGCTGGTGAAAGAGGGTGCGTGTTGGCACAATTTGTAGATGCTATGCTGAACTTAGCCTTCATCGTTGATGGTAGAGGAACTGTTCACAACTACCCTGCTTTTACTCGTTAACATGTTGATGAGATGTTTCAAATCATCAATAGTTAGGATCTCTCAGGCAATTGGAATTACGAAAAACCTCCCATATTTCTATCTGTGGCTGAAAGGATAGATCCTAATGTGCCACATTATTGCTGGTGCTCCAACGTAGACCCTCCAATGTTTGTAGTCTCCCTAAATGGATCAAGATTACTGTGGAAATGCGATCGTTGTTTCTGGAATTGTGCAGCTTAGGACTTCTGCGATGACATACACTTGACTGCTCGCGCCTGGCCCATTGAAGATTAGTTGTGTGTTTATGACATAGAAGTTTTATCTACTTTTACTAAGTTGTTATGTAAATTACTCTTCACAATATGCTCTGTTACTTCTCTAGTTATAGCTATAAACATAATGTACTTTTTCTAGTTATATCTATAAAATAATCTTTTTATTTGAACTTCAATAAATATATCAATAATAATAACTGAGGCTAAACAATAACATAATAAAAAATTGCAATCTAAAAGTGCGAGTTAGTTCAATTTAGAATAACTAAATTTATTAGTTGAAGTTTTATTACGCTGCACAGTTACACAAAGGTTTACACTTACACCAAGTCTTACAAAGGTTTCGGAAGTTATGGAGAAACAGATCCGAATTTTATGGATCGGGTCTGGATGGTCCGCGAAATGGCTCTGGTTGGGTTGTAATTATGCAAGTTTCTGTTGGGTCCGTGGTCTTTTAATAATTCATTTAAATAAAGATATATTTAATTCCAAATTCGGTCAGTTTCGGGCAGGAGTATCTCAGATTTTTTTTTCGGACAGAAGCACTGGAGCGTTTGATTCGATTATCAATTGAAGAGTTTTATTGGACCAATTCATTACTGTATTGCGTGATTTATTTTACTAGGGGCGGAGCTCCGCGCAAGAGCGAGGATGTTAGATACAAGCGCGAGGATGTTAGATATGGCTGTGGCGTTCTAGTGTAAAAATGTTGATGGTGATGAAGTGCAGAAGAGGAAGAGTGAAGAGATTTATAAGAAGAAGAAGAGTGTAGAGGTTTCAAAGTATGTGTAATTTAAAAAAAAAAAATTGAAATGTAACTGTAACGGTGGGAGAGTAAAAGTGGTTGTATACGGATAAACTGGGTGTTGATCTGAGCGATGGTGTTTCATGCTAATAATATGTTGTGGATTTTGTAAGGACGGTGTTTAATATTACTTCAACCTTTTTTAAACGATTAGAATGTAGAAATAGAATTCTATAAAAGCTTGAAAAATACTGGAATTATTGCAAAGTCTAAAATAGGGAATGCATAGTAATTTTTAATTTGTGATAATAAAGGAAGGAGGGTTGGGATGACGTTTTGATTCCTTTCGAATAGTCACTCACGCTGGTGTTTGCGTCCACTAATCATATATTTGATTGAATAAAAGCAAAATTGGCGGAAACAATCGTGAGCATACAAACTAATGCACAAAAAAGACATTTATTAAGTTATCTGCTCATCCAAGTATTCATCCAAGTATTATATCCTCATCACTGCATGAAAACCTAAGCATCCATTAAGAACATGTATGACAAAAAAAGGAGTAAATTTTCCAGCCGTGAAAAAAAAAAGAGAGACCAAAACTTGATATTAACATTTTTTTTCTAATGTGAAGAAGATGAGAAAGGAAAAAAACTCCTATTTTCTCATCCCAGCTTGGCTTTACTAACCTTTCCTATTGTCACTTTAAACACACACAAAAATTAAAGTCCGTTATTCATATATAAATTAGATGTTAATCAAAGCTCCTCGTAGCTCCGTTCTTCTTCTTTGGTAGATTCAGATTCAGAAGAATTGGTAGAGTCTGAAGACTTAGATTGTTCCCCCTACTCCTTCAATGTGTTGTCATTCTTGGTTGTTTTTGGCTTTGGCTTTGAAATCCTATAAACCTTCGAAACCTACATTATATATATTAACACCACATTAGATAAAAATCCATTATTGCGATTTCTATTATTAATTTATCAGGCCTCTTATCATGATACCTTATCTTGCAGGTTAAATACTTTGGTGTACACTTCATTGGACGTGAACACTGGTTTTTTCCACAGAGAACTCCTGTGACCAAAGTTTGTCATATGTTAACTCTCTCTAACAAATTTTTAAGACGTTGAAAAGAAAGAGAAAAATGAAGAAACACTCACTTTTTCTGCTCAGCTTCATTCTTCTCCAACCAGCTTTTTACCTTCTCTGCTTCCTTTGACACCTTAATAAGAAACAGAAAATAACGCAGTTTCAGCAGTGCTCAATAACATGTTTCTAAAGAGAGCTGCGTGGTGTGAGTGTGTGTTCTTTTACTTAAGGATGAGGTAAACAACCTCGTCGATTTTTACTTTCGGAAGCCAAGTTTTGTTCGTCTCCCGCTCTTTTATGATCTGCAATGTTGTTGAAACTCAGCCGAATTATTTCCTGTTTATCATGAGAAAACTGTAAATGTATCTCTTTCACGGTTATGTATTTTTTAGCGTAGTCAACTGCTACTGGTCGTGCTGTAAACTCCTCTGACCTGTACATATATTTAAAAAATGGTTTGTGAGAACATTTTCAGGAAGTTTAGGTTCGATCTAAATATGGGAAGAAAACAACCCGCAAAGATATGGGACTGCAAATGGCTTTTAGTGAGTCAAGTAGCTCCTGAAACTCTGTGGCATTAGCATCTATCCGTCCATGTACAGCCAATCTTGCACCTGAAAGCACACAAGACACTCATCACTGTCAAACACTTAAACTCATCGTTGGAACCCATTGGTATACATAGAGTTAAGAAGAAAATTGATACATGCCTCATATCAAGCTTCTCAACAAACGTCTTGCGCTCTTCTTGGGTGGAAACCTTTTCAAATTGGGGTGTTTATAGCTGTACATGTCTCAGTAAAGATATTTCCTCTTTCTTACTTCACTCCATATCTTGACTGAATAATTACGCCACAAAGAAAGCTTTAAAAACTACTCTCATACTTAGCTTTTCTTGTGAATCTCATATTTCTCCTCTCTATTTCTTAACTTTATTGAAAATAAAAAATATTTGATTAGTAGATAAGGAGTTAATATTAAATGATAGATCAAAATCCAAAGAATCATCGTTGAGAAAAAACCATGTGAAGATCATCGATGAACTGAAGGTCAAGTCACAGCCCAAGTAAGATCAATGGACTATTTTTGCTTTTCTTAATTCTTTATATTGGTTTGTGTGAGATGGATTGCATGAGAAAAAAATTAGTAGATTTCTTAACTCTTATTGGAACAAACTAAAATTATTATTATTTGGTTCGGAACGAAGGTGGGTACGTTCACCAGAGAAGTACCATTTGAAATATGAAGCATAAGAGATATGTTACGTTGTAAAATTTAAAGTTAGGGCTTACCCTCATCAGCAACAGCAGCAGCATCGTCATCAATGGATGCACAAGTAGCTAGCAAAGGCAAGTCCGAAACATCAAAACGTTTCATCACTTCACCAGCCTCACCATTGGTCCACACCTAAACCCATGAAAGAAATCTAAATCTCATGACTTTATTGCAAGTTTAGATAAAATTTCAACGCATTTGTACTTACGGAATCAGCAGCGATGACGAGAGAAGGAGGAACAAAGAGAAGCTTCTCTCTTTTTCTTAGGTTCTGAGATGCGAGGAGTCCTCTCTCTCCAGTGTCAACCCATTTTCTGCGAGGGCCTGAATCGGAGAGCCATCTCTGAAGAGACTGGCATTCTCGACTGAATATATCGCGTAGACCCAAGATATGTTAAGGACATCCTCCACGGATCGTTTTGTGGTCTCGCCGGCCGAAACAGAGCGGTGGATTCCGGGACGGCATGGGATGTCGGAAGAGGTGGGAAAGAGAGGGTAGAGTTGGGTACGGAGCTTGCGGAGTGGAAATGAAAATCCATCCTGCCTTAAAAAAAGCGCATACGTGGACAGCCTTAGGACAATCTCCAACCCCACTCTATTTTTTACTCTAAAATAGAATTTAGAGTAAAAGTGTTCTAATGGTATTCTATTTTTCACTCTATAATAGAGTGAAAAATAGGTTTACTCTAAATATAGAGTAAGTTATTTTTTGTTTGTTCATCACTCTATTTTTAAATCTTAAATAGAGTAACATTGGAGAAAACTCCAATAGATTTATAGTCACTCTATTTTAGTATAAAAAATAGAACAAACTATTGGAGATGGTCTTAGGAGAGGCAAAAGTGTCTTATTATATATATGATTTTACCTATATTTACTAACGTATCTCATCAAATATCTAAACAAAATCCTACATAAAAGAATATTCATAGTGTATTTTCTATAATTTAGTACAATAATGTAATTTTTATAACTACAAATATATATTTTACTCCTGTTCGAAAAGGCGCTTAGCCAAGTTATCGATCGCCTGAGAGTTAGTTGTAGCTTGAACGTGGCGAAGAAGAGCAATTCAGTGAGTCAACGCGGGGAGCTGAATTATGTCCGAGTTTCCCGATTATAATGAAACGTGGCACGGAATAAGAAAAATCGTTTGATGAAATTTAGTCCCAAGAAAGCCCAAACTTAAACATAACTCGTGAATACTTTGATTTGGGAATTTATCTTTCATGTCAGAAACCCTTATAAAAAAAATCTAGATTGTTGCGGTTTCAAGTGTTATTAAGCGTTTTGTATGACAGGCACAACATTTGAAAATTATTGCGTTTGCGGAATATTTGTGACTGGTTGATTATAAGATATTGCAGCGGTTTAATAATAAATTACCAATATTAACATATTATAACATTATAAAAATATTTTTTAAAACTATTTTAATAAAATAAAATAACTGTCAGTATAATATGATTAATAAAAATATTGTGCTTATTTATTTAATTTTTAAAAGTAGTCGAAAGTTATAATTTTAATAAAAACATTTTTGAAGATTTTTATTAAAATTTTAATGGAATATTTTATTTCATTTTGTATAAGTGTATATCTTTATATATGTATGTATATTAGTTTTAAAAAATTCTAATGAATAGTTAGTTTAAAGCTTTTATAAAACAAATTATGATAATGTTTGTGAATATAAATTAATAAATAAATATTTATATATTTTTATCTATAATATTTCTATTTTAAATTTTAATTTTAAAATTTAAAAAAATTGAAAATAATTTTATATTTATTTATCCATCCGCAACCGCAAATGCTAGCTGGAACCTTCTTTTGATTTTAAGAGGTTCAGAGCAGTCTGAAGCGATTTGTAGTGATTTATATGATTGTTTTGAAAAGCTGTCAACCGCTAACAACCGCAAAACCTGCATTTGCGGGTGGTAGCAACCGCAAAACCTGCATTTGCGGGTGGTAGCGGAGAAACCAATCAGCTAACCACACTTTATAGAGAGTGAATCGTTTCAGGCGTGATTGAATGCAAGATTTTATAGAATTAGTCTTTGGATCTAAAACGTTTTTGAAATCTCACAATTATATAAAAAAAGGTTTACTAGGCTGCGTGAACTAAAATTGATTATAAAACAGGTATTATGTCATTTAGTATTTTTACGCGTAAATTATTTTCTTAAGATGCTTGAACTAAAACTGCATGTTTATATATTTAAAAATATATTTCGATAGAAACTCATAGAGAATTATGTCAGTAGAAAATCATATCTCCGTATCGATATAAAAAATTATTTTGGTAGAAACCCATATATTAGACCAAGTGTTAAGGGGTGTATTCAACTTGGAATTTTAGATGATTTGTACTAAAATTATAAATCCACTGTTATTTAAATGTGGATTTTAAAAATGTTTTAAAATCCAGTGTTATTGAACTTCTTATTTCATAAAACACTCTGAAATTCACTGTTATTGAAGAAAATTTAAGTTGAAAATTTTAGAGTGATTTAAGTGTTTGTAGAATCTTTTAGAGAAGTTTCTTAGTTATAAAATAAAAATCCAAATCTTATGGTTTTAGATGAGATTTTAGAGTTATTTAACAAAAATTAGCCCAAATTCTCCCACAATCATCTAAAAATTCATCAAAAATCAAATCACATTAGACTATTTCATTAGTCAAAGTATTCTTCAGCTCATGTATATATTTTTTAATTATATAAACTTAAATATTAGTTTTAAAATTATAATAATAAAAATATAATCTGCGTTCAAGCAGATTAGTTCTCATTAATGGGGCTTACATATAAAACTGTTTGCTAAACCAGATACAAGTGAAATTAATAAACCAGAAATAAACCATAATTTCTATCACAACCGAATTCTCTCTGATTGGTGTTTTATGATAGACTAATGGTTTGTTTTAAGGCCCCTTTAACCATCAAATTGCTTATAGTTTTGTTTAGGCTTGATCATATTTGAGCATAATCTTATTTGGACTTTGACCATTAAACAACCCATTTGACATCCTAACAAGTGGGTTATAGGTCGTGCTTGTTGCTTCAAGTTTTGATTATTGTTCTACATCTTGTTTCTAGACAAAATATGTCCAGTATCAGAACTGAAGCTATGTTCCTGCTTCTTGTTAAAACTTAAAACAAACAAAAGCAACATTCTAGATAAGATCTAGAATTTGGTGGGCTGGTCAAGTTATTTTAAAACTGCAATAATCACATTTTGAATTAGATCTCAAATAAAGAAAATGGAAGGCACTGCATGGTCCAAAGTTTCTGAAACATTATTATTCGACAGTAACAAAGGCTTCAAGTAATTGAAACTTGAGCTTTTTTTTTACAGAGACTTATGAGGAGAAAGGTACAACGAACTCAACTACAATGGTATCATCGATATAATCACCAACCTTTTCCTTCACCAAGTCCTTGACAGCCTCAGATTCTCCCAGACCCTTCAGATACGCAACCGATGCAATCGAGAAACCCTTTGCATTAACCGGAGAGAAGGTTTCTCCCAGTCCCACTGTGATCTGCTCAGCTCCTGGAGGCTTCTCCTTCATCGCCTCCATGATCTCCATCTTAGCCTCGTCCGAGAGGTTCTCTTTCACCTTGAGTAACGTGATCTTCGCTACCGATCCTGGGGGTGGTGTTAGGTTTCCGGGGACTTGATCAGCGATATAATCAAAGGCCATGACGTCTTCCCAGATAGGCATCCATTCCTCGACGGCGCGAAGGTGAAGAGGATGTGCAACGTACGCGTTGAGATCTTCCTTGGATCTGTACCGGCTATGAAGAACGTGAGTGAAGCTTAGGGGGGATATGAGACGGTGGATGGGACCAGCGAAGAGGTAAAGCGCCTGGTCGATGGTGGCGAGGTTCTTGAGGTCGTTGGCCATGGCTTCGATCTTGTCGGAGTCGACATCATCTTTGACCTTGAAAAGGACGATGTGCTCGATGATTTGGGACATGACAGCGTTCGGAGGAGAAAGGGAACGTGAGGGATATGATTAGATTAAAATTGAGATACAATATATAAGAACAAAAGTAGCTCCAACTGAATAAAAATGATATATTTAAGATAACCGAGAAAGGGAAAAATATTGCAAATAATGAAAGAAATCGGACAAAGATTTCTGTCTAAATCCATATTTAGAAAATGAATTTTAAAATCTTACACAAGATAACCATGTTTTGAAAAGTTTAATTTCATAGTTAATTGTCTTAACAAGACAGCCCAACCACAACAAAAAGACCTCAAACTGCAAATATCATAATTTCTAAATGCTAAATAAGAACATTTTTATTTATACACCAACGCCCAATATTTTACAAGTCCGAGTTTTATACACTACAAATTAGTATAAACTAATATACTATCTATTAGAATAGCTCTAACTTCGAACTCATATACAGTGAAACTTCTATAAATTAATAATGTTGGGACTACATCAAAACTAAATTTTTTATTAATTTATAGAGATTATTAATTTATCGAGATACTAATTGAACCAAAAATTCAATTTGGAACTATCAAATTATATTACCTTATAGAGATATTAATTTATAGATTATTAATTTAAAGAGGTTATACTGTATTAACAAATCTGTAACCAAGATGATCGAATAGAAAGAAAATATTGCAATGAATGAAATAAATCGGGAAAATGTTATAGAACTTTTTTTTTTTTGTTAAAATGTTAAATTTTATATCATTTTTGATTTTTCGAATGTTGCAAGCACCTTATTACAACTGAAAAATAAAGAAACATAGAAACAACCCAACTCAAGCCACAAAAAAAAACCATCAAGGAGGTCTTATGCAAGAAAAGTAGAATAAAAGCAGGGAAGGAGATCCAGGAGAGGACTCTGGGATGGATAGGAGACGGTCGCGGATGAGGCGATCAAGAGAGTGACGCATAGCTTCAGACGAAAGTGACGTTGCAGTGAAAATTCTTGCATTCCTTTCTTTTCACAGGAGGTAGATGGCCGATTGAAACACAAGCTTGATAAGAATAGAAACATTCCCATTTTGCAGAACAGTAGGCCTTGTGATCCAAGCCGCAACTGAATGAAGGTCCGAAGGAGGATTTGGCAGGATAGCAGCAGCAAAGTGATTCCAAACACTCGAAGAGTAATCACATTCGAAGAAGAGATGGTGATGAGTTTCATTAGATTGTGAGCAAAGAACACAGACCTGAGGAACGTTCATGCCCTAGCGTGTTAATCTATCTCTGGTGGGGAGCCTTCGTAGCATAGCCATCCATGTCACAAAGGAATTGCGAGGAATCTGCTCCTTAAACCAAACAACCTTACTCCAGTAGACTGTTGGAGATACAGAGCGAATGAATTCCCAAGTTGTCTTAGATGAGAAGTGAGGACCAAAACTCCCATCTGCCTTGCGCCAAAGGAATAAGTCATGCCCCTTAGATGGTGCAGGAGTAGGTGTTGAAGTTAGGACTATCTAAACAATCTCAAGGATTTCAGATTTTGTCGGTGGTAAAAACCAGGAGTCATTGCGTGTTGCTGCAACAACACGAGCATCCAATCCAATTCTCAACATTCTAGGACCACCAGAACCGATTACAGAGTGTAGGGGTCCTAAGTGGGTCCATGTATCAAACCAAAAAGATGCTGTATTTCCATCTCTTACTTGACAGCACAAGAAGTCTCCAATTTCAGGCTTTAATTGGAGCATACTCTGAATTGTAGGTGAGAAGCGGCTTGAATCCGCCGTGCACCAGTAGCTTTTCCTGCCAAATATATGTTTTCCCACCCAAGCGACCCAAAGAGAACCAGTGTTTGAGAATAGATTCCAGACCTTCTTCAACCTGAAAACCATTTGAAAGTCCTCAAGTAATCGTAATCCAATTCCCCCTTCCGATTTTGGTCTGCAAACATCTTTCCAAGCCACTCTTGAGCCTGATGAATTTCCTGTTTTGTTGTTCCATAGGAATGATGCACATAAGGAATCAACTTTCTCATAGAAGGCTTTTGGAAGAACAAAGACAGAGCTCCAAAAATTAACCATTCCATAAATTACAGAACCCACCATTCTGACCCTTCCTGCATAGGATAGATATTTGACTGTCCAGGATGGAAATTTGCTTATGATTTTGTCAATAAATGGTTGGAGAGTGGCCATGGTCAAGCGCTTTGGGTTAAGAGGCAGACCCAGATAGCGAGTCGGGAAAGTACCTTGGCGAAACCCAGAAAGATCTGCAAGAACCCTAGCTGCAGTGTCATTATACCCTCCGTAGAATATTTCAGATTTGTCCGGGTTCATTTGTAGTCCACTCATCTGCTCAAATTGTGACATAACTGAAGAGATTCCAGAAAGAGACACTCTCGGCCCATCTGAGAAGAGCAATAGATCATCTGCAAGCAGTAGATGGGTGAGTCTAGGATCCTCACATTTCGGATGCAATCTGATTTGACCTTCCTGAACAGCTTTCTCAAGTAGATTTGACAGAGCTTCCAACCATGATGAAGAGATACAGAGATAACGGATCCCCCTGGCGGAGACCCTTTTTCTTGGAAAGAATCCGGCCAATTCACCATTTATTGTGACTGAAAAGCGAGGTGAGGAGATGCATTCATTTATCCAGGCTCTGAACAGTGGGGGAAAGTTCTGAGCTTCAAGAAGCTTAAGAATGAAATCCCAAGAGACTGTATCAAAAGCCTTGCGAAGGTCAAGTTTCAACATGACACTCTTCTCACAAAAGGGCTTTCTGTAGTGCCTGATCAGCTCTGAAGTTAACAGGAATTTTTCACCTAGACTTCTGCCCTTGAGAAAAGCTGATTGGTTCGGGCTTACGCAGAGAGGAAGAAGAGATTTGAGCCTATTGGATATTATCTTCGATATAACCTTGTACACAAGGTTGCAGCAACTGATTGGTCTGAAATCTCCAAGTTTGCAAGCTTGAGTTATCTTTGGTATTAAAGCAATGGCAGTGTTGTTGTTATCCTTCAGAAGTCTTGCATTTCTGAAAAACTCACGTACTGCGTCAACGAGGTCCTGTCCCACAATTCCCCAAGCTGATTTGAAGAATTCCACTGAATAACCGTCTGGTCCCGGACTTTTATCTAGAGGCATAGAGAAAATTATTTTTGTTACTTCCTCAGCAGTGACCTCACGTATCAAGTCTGAGCATTGAGTATCCGAGCACCGGAAAGGAAGAAGATCCTGTAAGGAGTCAACCATAGCGTGTGAATTTCTCATATCCGTGCTTCCTAGGGTCTCTTTGAAATAATTTGCGGCGTGGCTCTTAATTTCCTCTGTGTTAGCAATAAGATTGTCATCAGAGTCCCGGAGGAAGTGTATGTGGTTCCTGGAAGTGCGTTGCACCACAGTTTTGTGGTAAAACGGGGTATCCCTATCACCCAAACAATGCCAGCGAACTCGAGATTTCTGTCGGTAGAATTTCTCTTCTGCTTTCTGGAGAGTTTTCCATTTAGCTCTTTCCTCATGTTCCCGTCTAGCCAGATCAGGATTAGGAGATGTAAGCAGCTGTCGCTGGATTTCATGAACCTTCTCAGTCTGTTCTTTAACTCTAATGGATATACCACTGAAATGAGTTTTATTCAGAGTCCGCAGAACCGGCTTTAAGAGTTTTAGAGATCTGACCAGCTTAAATTGAAGAGAATCCTGGATATTGCCATATTGCCAAGCCTCCTTTACAGCATCTAAATATTTCGGGTGGTCGATGATGTGATGAAAGAATTTGAATGGCTTCACCACACGCCTTTGAACGTTAGGCATGGAGACAAGGCATGGTGCATGATCAGATTGATCCGGTTCCAGGAATTTACAATAAGCATCTGGAAACGTCTGAGCCCAAGCATGAGTGAATAGAGCATGATCAATCTTCTTAGAAACTGGGTTATCATCCTGGTTATTCCACCATGTGAAAGGAAGGCCTTTGCTTGGAGCTTTGAAGAGCTCAGCCTCATGAAGAGCTGAAGAGAAATCCTCAATACCTGAAGAATCAACCTCAAGATACGGATGGTGGGAAGGCTGCTCAACTCGTAGTATCTGATTGAAATCACCCAAGACTGCCCAAGGATGCGTAGAAACTGGAGTAGAACCGTTCAAGGAAGCCAACTCATCCCATAAACGAACTCTGTCCTCAGCCAAGTTGAAACCATATAGAAAGCTGACAGTGAGAGTGATATTCTCCCCGAGAATAAAAATACCACAAGTAACAATCTGTGGAGAAGATGCATAGACTGTGACAGTAACTGATGGGTGCCACACGACAACAATCATGGCGGTTCCGTGCTGCTCTGAATTCTCAAAAAACTTCCAACCAAATGGAAGAGCATTTATTATTCGACTTGAGTTAGAAGGTTGTATATGTGTTTCTAAACAAGCTCCGAAAACTGGTTTGTGGTTTCTAATCCACTCTTTGACCATATTGTGGCGTGTATTGCTGTTCATACCTCTTACATTCCGCACAAAAAACATGATGACAGATTTGATTAAGCTTTTGTAGCCTTTCGGCTACTCTTCCTGTTAGAAACGAGGAAGAAAGGGTGGTCTTGTGTGTCATCTTGTAACGGACCCTGAATTGCTGAAGGTCCGTCAGTTGTCTCATGGTAGACGAGGACTTTGGAGAAGCCCAAGTTTCTATCCAATGAAACTGAAAGCTTTGCAGCTTGATGTTCGACGCGAGGAATTAGTTGATTATCATCATCACACTTTCCAATATTAGTGTTTGATATCTGGTTCTCCTGGATTGCATCATTTCCCTGTCTAGAAGGAGGAAGCGCATCAATTTCCTGTCCCGATTTACTAGGGAATGAAGCATCCTTTTGAGTTTGAGGATCAATGGTATCATCCTCTATGTAAGCCTCATTGCTATCTGATAGGCCAGTATGAACATCCAGTGACGAGTTCACCTCATTCTTATCAGCTAGCTTCGCCTGAGTTTCGTGCGTAGAGTTCGAATCAAGGCTTCGCTTGTCCGCCAGCGATCGACCTTGTCTTTGATTCCTCTGAGATTTGGTTTCACGGCTTCTTGAGCGATTTTTGCGAGTCTGATGTGAAACATTGTCCCCTGGTTCAACTTGCTTCCACATTGCGAGGGGGTTGTGACATTTGTTAGCAGCATGACCGAATTTCCCACAAGTAGCGCATTTATCCGGTAGCCAAGGATAGGTGACATCAATCTCCATCTCTTTGCCATTGGAAAACCCTGATATAATACGTCTAGGCAGTTCACTTAAGAGGTTTACTCTGACCCAGATTTTTGCCACCTCAAAATTTTCTTTCCTCTCCGTTTCTGGAGCCAACGAGATCGGTTTCCCAATTGTAGTAGCAAGCCGACTCAAACTCTTTTTGTTAAAAAGAAGGTATGGAACACCACGAAGCTCAACAGGAACAACAGCCGTGGTCAGCTGAGGTTCTTCCTGGGAGAAATCAGACGCCCATGGGGCTATAAACATTGGAGCTCCTGCTATCATCCAAGCTTGACGACTAAGAAAGATTTCACGGGTTCTGACACTGGTAACTTTCAGGAGAAAACATCCCTCTCCAACTTGATGAACGAAAATGCGAGGACCATTTCTTGCCCAAATAGCATTCACTACACCAATAATTCTGCCCTTCGGTGGAACATCCCCAGGATAACGAGCAAAGAGAAACTCCTTGAACTCCTCTTTAGCTTCTTAGATGTTATCATTAGGAATAAGTACAAATGGCACCCCGGAAATATGCTGAGTGGGGGTCCCTAATTCCTCAAGCTGAGAAGATTGCTTAATCACAGAAGCTAGCTTCGGAGGAGGTAACGGTTGCTCCTTACGAAGAGATGGTGGAGATTGTTCCTCCTGGAGAGAGGAGCTCTGAGACAGAGAATGGTCTGAGCTATCAATTTCCAGGGGAGAGGCAGTATCGGAGGAAGAACCTTCAACGGCACTGTTACGAACAACTTTTCCGGCAACCGGGGTGGCGGGACTCGATTCAGTCGGAATAGCACCAACAGACAAGGTCGGCGAGGAAATTCCAATAGAAATTGAGTGGTTTTTCATCCTGGAAGAAGACGGAAAGGAGAGAGCGAACCGAGCAAACTTAGAGGCCGGGAACAGAAGGCCAAGGCCTTGTTTTTTCTTCTTTTTCGGCATGGAGGGGAACTCGAGGGGAATAAGAAGAAGAGGGGTGGTAGAGAGTGCTCAGCGGTGGCGTGTGGCCGGAACCGCCGATGAAAAGGGGGAAAAAACCCTAATCGCGATTTTTGCCCGAGAGAGAAAGAAAATCGCCCGAGTCGAATAGTCCGAATTTGTTTCTTTCTAAACTACCGATCTTAATAAAAGTTAAAAAAAATTGTGTAGATTTTTTCCACTTCTATTTTCTTTTAAAAAAAAATTAAAAAAAAAATTCTCTGCCAACTTTCCCCTAACCAATGTTATAGAACTTTATTTTACAAGTTCAATGTTTTGGCGTTTGATCATGGAAACTTGAGCTTGTATGTTGTTGCACATGTGTCTCCACGTACCTTCGACGTGACCAACAGAAGGTCCTACAGTTCTTTTTTTAAAAACTTATATACACCGTTTGATTGAAATTTTAAGAATACGCATATTGAATGTTTTAGTGTTTGGTCATGGAAACTTGAACTTGTATGTGTTGCGCATGTGTCTCCACGTACCTTCGACGTGACCAACAGAAGGTCCCACCGTTTTTTTTTTAACTTACATACACCATTTGATTGAAATTTTAAGAATACGCACAGTGGTTTTGTTAGAGGTAGATTTCATCCTACTCTAAACCGATTCGAAAATCCGACCCAATAATTAGAAAAACCATTAACCCACAGAAGAATAAACGTCCATCACGAATCCAAAAAAAGTCAAAACCAACATAGTCAAACAAAAACGTAGAAAAGAACAGTGCAGTAAAGAAAACATTAAAGGCGCAAAATCTTCTTCAAAATTCATGCTTCCGTTACGATTCTCATACTACCCATCTACAAATGGAGGAGAAGAGATCCTGACCTTTTACACAATTATTATACACTTTTGCACTCTTATATACTTAGAATCTCGTACTTTCTCTTCGCATTTGTTGTACCAACGATCATATTCAATAAAATACACACTTTCATCTTTAAATCATATCAAACAAGTCGATTTATACATTTCATGGTCAATATGTAAGAACAAGCCATAATTCTAATAATCTAATTTTCTGAGTGGATTTTGTGGTCTATCAGTTCACCCTTTATATCGTTAGTCTTAACCACATGGGGTAAAACCTTTTAAACTAGCATGGTAAACAGAAAATGAGAATATTGTTTTCTTTTTGCAAATGATTTTAAAATGAGAATATTGTTTTGGGCAACAAGATCAAAAATTTTAAAATTAAAATATTATAAATAAAAATATATAGACATTTTATATTTAAATTTAAATTCTCTAACAATATCATAATTTGTTTTATCCAAACTTTAAATCAAGAATATTCACTATAAATTTAAAAATTAATATATATATATATTAATAATTTAATATATACATATATAAATGAAACAAAAAATTCTTTTTAAGTTATAATATAAATCTTCAAAACAGATTTTATTGAAACTATAACTTTCATCTAGGTTTTAAAATAAATAAATAAATATAATATTTTTATTAATTATATTATATTAGCAAGTATTATATTTTATCATAATAGTATGTTTTAAAATTTTCAAAATGTTCTGATGTATTAATATTAGTAATTTATTATTAAATAGCTTCAGTATCTATAATCAACTAGTCAAATTCGTGCAAATGCACCAATTTTTAATCGTTGTACCAGTCATATAAATCGGTTAATAAAGTTTGAAACCGCAACTATTTACATCTGCAAACTTTCGCAACCGCACCCGCAAACTGCAAGAATTCAACCAATGAACCATTATATGATAGTCTAAACACTAATTTATATTACCATATATTTATGATATTGTCGATTTAAAAATGAAAATGAGTTTCTCTCACCCTATCCCTTATATATTAAATGAAGAGCATTGGAATATTCGAGTATAGCCACATATCATCACCAGAACAATTTTCAGAATCCTTAGAAAAATATGTTGGTCCATCTAAATATATACTATAATTTTTATTAAACTAATCATAAAATTAATTAAAAGTGTACAATTACTATTTTCCTTTCTTTCCTTAAAAAAGCTACAGAATTACCAAATACGACAAATATATATATGACAATTAATGATTTTAGTAATAAATATTTGTTAACAATTTGTGCCTCCTCCATCATTTTTCTGTTTAATTTATATTTAGTTTTTATAAAATTATAACTAATATACATTTATCTTTTGTATATGTAAATGTATAATTGTATTGATAATCGTGTCTATATTGTTTATTAATTATAATTTTTTAAAAATTACATAGATTGTTCAATGTGTATTAACTACTACTACACTGTTATGAATGTTTTATTATAATTTTTATTAATTTTCACTATAAATTTCATAAAAGATTACTTCATATGCACAATGTATAACTTTGCTTATACAAAAATATATATAATGAGAGTAAGACTATTATACCAAAAACGATTCTCAGCTACACGAATAATACACCACTGCATTGTTATACCATGAACATGAACTATATGATTTACATGCAACATCCCTAAATTATAATGTGTTATGTTGCTAACACCATCAACATCTATCTAATAATGTGTTTCCCTGCACATAACCATGTGCAGAAATAAAATTTTTAAAATTTAAATTATATTTTAAAATAAATTTTTGTTAGTTTAAATTTTATTATTTGCTTATAATTTTTATATTGAATTATTTTTAATTATATATATAAAATATAATAAAATAAATATTTTTTAGAAAAATAAATATTTCGTGATATATACATATATTTAAAACTATAATTTTTGAAATATTTTAATCTATTTATTTTTGTTAAATATATTAAATTAAATTCTATAAAATTAAGAGAAACTTTTTTTAGGTATATAACTATCAAAACATAAAACTAAATAATATTTCTAAAAATTTTAGATATTTAAAAGAAACTAATGGTATTGGGATTAGAAATTGTTTTTTTTTTAAACTGTAAAACATTTTGAAGAATTTTTTTAGTAATAAAATTATATATTTATAAATAGAATTAAAGAATATTTCAAAAATTGTAAAATATATTATATTTCTATTTCTACTATTTTATTATTTATTTTTATATTAATGATGATCTATGATTTATTACCATATTCTATTAAAATTGACCAAAAAAAAATCAACATTAAATGTAAATGTCCATGTTTTAATTAGTTTCAAAATCAAGAGAAACTATATTTAATAAACTATACATATATATTTAAAACATAATCTTGGAAAGATTTTTTTATCTTTTTTTTTGGTTAAAATATATTAAATAAAATTCTATAAAATTAAGAAAAAATTTTGATAGGGATTATAAAATTATAATTTTTGAAATAAACTGCATAATTTTTTTGAAGAACTCTTTCATTAATAAAAATTATATAGTTATATAAGAAATGTCATCATTTTTAGTTTGAAACTAAATCCATTTAATTTGAGAAGTGATTTGCCACATGTCTTCTCTACAATTATTTTCATTAAAAATGTGACATTACTAATAAAATTGATGACATGATTTATGACTAAAAATGAAATGTAAAATTACATTAGTTGTTGATTTACATTTTTTGTAAACCTTTTATAATATGGTAATAACTCATACATTAGAATTAATGTTGATTTATATTTTGGTAAAATATTTAGAATATGGTAATAACTTATATTCTTGTCAACAATAATAACTCATACATCATAATTAAAATAAATATGATATTATAAATTTTGAAACATTATTTAATTCTATTTTTTTAATTATGAAAAATTTCTACAATTTTTTAAAAATTATAAAATTTTAATCGTAGGATCATTAGTTTCTTTTATTTATCTACAAATTTTATAAATATTCTTTAGTTTTAATTTTTTTGCAAGTTGGTTTAATATATTTAACCAACAGAAATAAACTAAAAAATCTATATAAGATTATAATTTTAAATATATATATATATTCTTTAAAAAATTAAAGATTACCAAAATTATTTTTACATATTGCATAAATAATAATCTATAATATTAATAAAATTTTATTTTTGAATATAATTTAATTTTTTTAAAAAAAAATTATTACTGCTCACGGTGCAGAAAACATCTGGTTAATAATAGAAAGAGAGCAACACAAACCAAAAGAAATTGATGGACTCAAATGTCAAATCAAACCCGCATTCTAAGGTGATTTGTTACTTTTGCCTAATTGGGTTTTTGTTTGTACGTGTTTGATAACATACACACGCGAAATCTTTTTCCATAAATATAAACAAATTGTTTACATGTACAGTAAAGTACCAATAGTTTAAATGCCCTTGATCTAGCCCTCCCTTGGAACTAGATCCCTAACCTGGAACGGGCTCGATGCGGTATTTTTGTTCTTTGTAAGGATCTTACCAAAAATATCGGCCCTATGAACATCTTAAATGTCGTTATGTGTTCATTATATATATATTTAACTTCCTCGTATAAAAAATGGTTGAATTCAAGACTCAAAGATAATAGTGGATACATGATGATATAAGAGCTATATGACGTTCTATTCATCTCTGACTCTCGTCTCCAGTAGTATACTTTTATTATTAGAGGTGTGAGTCACGTCTCGACCCAGCATAACTGAAATGGTCAAAGATATTAGAACACTTGTCTTTAGCCACAAAAGCCGAAACAATATATCTTTAGGATTCCAAGATGTCTTTGATTAAAATCCACCAACATGAATCAAATCTGAAATGGAAAAAGAAGGAGGATAGATGAGCATTTTGACAAAAGCTCTGTGAGGAAAGCTCCAGATGTCCTGAAATCACCCAGCATTCACCACACAACAAAATAAAAGCTCTACCTAGAACATTCAGTAAAGCAAGAGAAATCAACAAGAAACGAGGATAAACTCCGATGGTGCCAACATGAGACTATGCCACCTTAATCGGTTCCTGCGTTCCTCATGTTGTCGCGTGAGAGTTCACCAGATCACGATGTCTCCACGACATCAAGCTGTCTTCGTGAGTTCAACGCCTTCACGGAATAAAGTTACCGACATCAGTTCACGCTTAATCCGGCACCACATTCACACGTTCACGCTACATCACGTTGTCTCCACGACATCACACTGTCTCCACGTGAATGGTGCTACAAATTTACACGTTGTCTCCTGGACATCACATTCTCTCCTGGACATCAACGTTGTCTCCACGACATCACGTTGGAATTAATCACGCCAACTCACGTGGTCGCCACATGATCCAACAAGAAAGATACAACATATGAGATATACATACCTCCACCATGTTGCACTGACACACATAGACCTTAAGCCTTTCTATAACTCTTATACACCACCCACACATGCTTATTTCCCACACAATTGAAAACCCGCATACAAATCTCAATCACCATACATCCATATTCGTTTTAGCAACCTATGGATAGATCTAAGTGTTCAAATATTTCAATACAATATATAGAGATATATATATATAATATAGTTCATTTATCAAACAACTACGAGTATGCTTATAGATAACACGTAGGCACGAATAATTTAGTTAGAAACTCCTACTATGAAGCGATAATGAATGAGGGAAGAAGAGATCACATCAGTCCTCACCTTAGCCTTACATCTGCGAACAAAAAGAGAAGAAGCAGATCTGCAATAGAAGGATTTCATCGAACCAGATCTACAAGAGAAAGGATTGGTGCTACCACCAAAGAACCAAGATGAGAGATCTAAGATATGAGAGAAGAAACATAATGAAAACTAGGGTTCATTACCTCATCGGTGACCAGATCTAGAAAGAAGACAAGAAGTGATCAAGACAGTGACTCGAATCGGCTTGTCAGGGAACTCTGATGTCTTAGCTCCGGCCAGCAGCAAACATCGAAAAACAAAGAGAGAGAGAGAGAGACGCATGAAAGAGAGAGGAGAGAGAGGTTGGCCTAGAGAGAACGAGAGAGAAGAGAAAAGGAGACACCTTGACGGCTAGAATTTTCAGATCTCTCTTGAACTCTGCAGGGCTTCATTCTGGTTTCTAAATGGGAGAGAAGCGAAGGGAAGGGCTCCTTTTTATAGGCAAAGCAGAGGAAACCCTAGGGTTTACTACACTGGTCTGAATTAAAGAAGGAAAAATATGTGCTTTTGTCCAAATTAATAAAAAAAACAAAGAAGCCCACATATCGGCGGGCCAGGATGTGACAGGAGACATGATGATATAAGGGCTATATGACATTTGATTCATCTTTGACACTCGTTCTCCAGTAGTATATTTTTATCACTGGAGACATGATGATATAAGGGAAAATTGTTATGAAGATGAAGATTTTAAAAGAAAGGTCACAACTCACTACAAGAAAACAGAGTGATTTCTGATCGAATTCTCGATGAAACAAATTTCTTCAAAAATTAGAAAAAGAAAAATTATCAATGAAATACTGAAAAACTGAAGCTGGAGCATCTGTTAGAATTTTGTCAGTAATTACCGACGAATATCCGATAAAACTGTATTTGTTGCAAATTACCGACAATTTTCAAAGAAATGTTCTGTAACATTTTGGGATATCTTTTCGACGAATTCTTGAGGAAACCATGTATCCATTAATTAGCCGTTGTAATTCACTAAGAAAATTTTGATTTTGTCTAGAATTTGTTGGTAACTACCAATAAATTTTATAACCGTTTGAAAAATTAAAAATTTGTCCGTTGGGAATCCATCGGAAATGTCTGCCACTTTTCATCTATAAATTTCACTTTTCTTCATTCACAACAAAGCACAAAAAAGTATGGCTTCTTCTGTTTATTTTCGTTTGTGGATGGACAAAACCTATAATAGATCTGACGAAAAATTTACTTACACAAGAATATGCAAATTGTATTAGCAAATTCATGTTGGTGATGGCTCAACGACAACCATAAAATATACAAACCTATAAGTTAAAAATTTCCATATTCTTCTTATAAGAATAATAAGAAGAGTAACGTTTGGAAGTATTTATATATATGGGTTTATGCTAGGTTATAATATTTGATATTTTTATGGAGAAACTGATTATGGTTGTACTAGCGAACCTCAAACTGCGGATAGGTTAGAAGAACCTAACATGAATGTAGTGGGGTAGGTATTATGAAAATGATAAATGATGCATATAGAGAAAATTTACTTTCAATGATTGAGGAAAA
Organism: Brassica juncea; assembly: GCA_018703725.1. Taxonomy (NCBI): domain Eukaryota; kingdom Viridiplantae; phylum Streptophyta; class Magnoliopsida; order Brassicales; family Brassicaceae; genus Brassica; species Brassica juncea. The sequence goes on from CM031940.1 coordinate 42,003,027, forward strand.
AAATAAACAAGAAGAACTCAATGTATAAGCAAGGAGATTTTCTGATATGCTAGATGCAGCAAAACAACCATTGTACAAATGATGTATAGATGGTCATTCAAATTTACCATTTGCAAGTAGATTGATGGTCATAAAGACGAATTATAATTTGTCTCAAAAATGCGTGAATACGATTGCTGATTTTGTGAGAGATATTCTATATTCGTCAATTTTTAGTGGGGTGATTGTCAAATTTGTCTTGTTGTAGTTGACGAAATTGATTTGCTTCCTCTGCTACTTGGAGATGATGATGGTGAAGAAAAGAAGATAGACTTCAGATGAGCTGTTCTAGAGTAGGGTGGCGAACGATGACATAGTACATGATAGGACCGACTATGTACTGTGTGACGCATGGTGATACTAAATAAGAGAAAAGAAAGGCAAGTGTCTGTTTATGTTTTTATTATATGAGAATATCTTTAGGCTTAGCCCAACAATATATATTCAAATTCAACTCAAAAATTTTGTTGTCGAAAAAAGAGTTATTATTTTTGAAAAAAAAAGAATTATTTTCTTGTTTTCTTTTTTTGCTTTTTTGGTCACTGATAAATTTTCTATAAAGAATTATATGTACGAGCAATTCTAATGGAAAATTCTGAACCAAAATATTTTAACCCAAAATAATTTAAAATAATTTGAAAAGTTTCTTATAATTGTAAGATCTCCAATGAAACACTTCATAATATATAACTATATGTTTTTAGAACTTCTGCAAGAATCTCTCATTAATCATGCTGCCACCGAAAACTTGTCACCAACTGATTTTTCTGCTTAGTGTTATTATTTTCTCAACATAAAATATGTTCTTCATAGATTGGAAAATTCTGTAAATAATAAACAATCTAAGAACTTTACATTGTTTAGAGACAAAGAATAAATATTGGACCCTCCGGACCCGTTATGAAAGTCTATGAAGATTATAATTAGATTTTATGGTTATCTTGTTGTACATAAAGTAGAGCCTCCCCAAGTTGAGCATCAAAAAGGATATCACAATTTCTAAAGCTTCTTGACATGGTATCAGAGCAATAATCTATCGACAACAAGGTTATTGTTTTCGATCTTCTGATCTAAAGATCTTTTGTGACATCTCTGATTTTTTGTTTCCTCTTTGTTCTAAGTTTCTACTGCTGTAACGAAGTTTTTTTGATTCTCAAGAAAATGAGTGAACGACAAACTCCTGTGATTCCTGCGGTTGTCCAAAACAGAGGCGAAACTCGTCGAACGATTTCTCCTTATGACTTGAGCTCCGGATAATCCTGGAACCTTGATCACAAAACCATTGCTGCGCGGTCCTAACTACGACGAATGGGCCACAAATGTTAATCTTGCTTTGAAAGCAAGAAAGAAGTTTGGAGTTGCTGACGGATCTATTCCTCAGCCTGTCTAGATTTCCCTTGAGTATGAAGACTGGATTGTAAATAATGATTTAGTTATATCTTGGATGAAACTCATGATTGATGACAGTATCTCAACCTCAGTGTCCCATGTTGACGCTCATGAACCGTGGAATCATATTCAGAGGCAGTTTGGAATGAAAAATGGGCAGCAAGTGCAAATGCTCAAAACTGAGCTTTCAACATGTCGTCAACGAGGCTTAGCAATAGAAACATAATACAGAAAACTGACACAGCTGTAGAGGAGTATGGCTGACTACTAACAAGCCCAAAAGGTAGAAGAAGTTCGAAAGGAACACGAGGAAAACAAAATTCACCAGTTTCTTATTAGTCTCGATGAGACTGAGTATGGGGCCATAAAATCGACTCTGTCGTTCAGAGTTCCATTTCCAACCCTTGATGAAACATTCAATGCTTTGACTCAGGATGAAGAATTCAAGCAGTTAGGTCGCATGAACACAGAACGTGTGGATGGTGTTAGTTTTGCTTTTGATACAACAACTCGACCAAAGATTTCCAATTCTGAAAACATAGGTAGTAGTGTCATCTTCACAAACAGCAACCGCGTAGGACATATAGATGAAATTTTTTTTATGTCTGATTGGCTATCCTCCATGGTGGGAGGAGAAAGAGAGACAGAGGTCTGGTGTTGTTCCTGCTCGTGAAAATACTGGCAGTGGACATGGATATGGAAATCCTAGTGCAGGTCGTGGGATGAGCAATGATGCCGAATGCTCAATAAAAGGAAAAGCGCCTAGAGAGCTCGCCACAACAACATCTCAGCATCGTCATCACATGGCGGTTCACTGACTGCTGAAGACCGAGTTGGTCTGAGTGGAATGAGTGATGCGCAATTGAAAACGTTGGTTCATATGTTCGATTAAAGGAAATCAAATCCCATTGATCCTTTCTCTGGTAAGTCTTTTCATGAATCATATATAATTGACTCTGGAGCTACCAATAATCATATAACTGGTACTCTTGATTTTTTTTATGGATATTTCCAATATGGCACCGGTTCTCATCAAACTGCCTGATGGTCGGCTTACTACTTCCACAAAATCAGGCCATGTTCAGCTTAGTTCTTCACTCTGTTTTCAAGATGTCTATTTTTTCAATGGGCTTCATTGTCATTTAATATCAGTCTCTCAGCTAACGAGGGAGAGTGGTTGTCTTTTTCAGCTCACCGATAAACCTTGTCTTGTTTAGGATCGCATCACGTTGATGTTGATTGGAGTACGTAAACAACATAATGGATTGTATTTCTTTGAAGGAATGGAGGCTGTGGCTGAGATACGAGGAATAAGCAGTTCATATGTTGATGTCTGGCATTTCCATCTTGGTCATACTTCTTCTAAAGCATTGGAGATTTTAGCGATTTCTGATTTCAAAAATTCTGGTTTTGATTCAAAGACTTGCGATCTTTTTATTTGTGTGAAGCAAATACGAAATTATTTTCCAAAACTAATAATAAGACGACATTTTATTTTCAATTAATCCACTGTAATTTTTGGGATCCCTACCAGACAAAATATTTATGTGCTTCAAGATATTTCCTCACCATACTCGACGACTTTTCTCGTGCTGTATGGATATACTTACTTCCTAATAAACAGGAAGCACCAACCCATCTAAAGAATTTATTGGCTCTTGTGGAAAGATAATTCGACACTAAGGTACAAACAATACAAAGCGATAATGGGTATGAATTTAGTTGTTTGATAGATTATTTCACACAAAAAGGAATAATTCATGAAACCTCATGTGTTGAAACACCCCAACAAAATGGTTGAGTGGAGCGAAAGCATCGCCATATTCTGAATACAGCTCGTGCTCTCAGGTTTCAAGCTCAACTACCGTTTGAGTTTTGAGGTTATTGTGCTCTTGCTGCTGGGTACTTAATAAATCGCACACCTACAAAGATTCGGAATGGTAAGACTGCATTTGAAGTTGTATACAAGAGGCGCCTCCACTAAATTACATTTGTATAACCAAAAATACAAATGTGACAAATCCGAACCAAGAGGAAATTATTCTATGTTTGTTGGCTATCCTTTTAACCAGTAAGGTTGGCTTGTTTATAATCTCCATACTGGAATAGTATCTGTTTCCAGAGATGTGGTTTCACTGAAATGGAATTTCCTTTCTCTGAGTTTCAGAATCATGTCACATCATCTTCTATCTTGCCATCATCATCTTCGCAGCCTCACTTCTTTGAGGATGATGATGACTGTTTTAATGAGCAATCTTCCACACCTCAGCCACCATTGAATCTGACTATTGAACCAGTTCCGGCTACTGATACTGCTACTCTGCAACCACCTGAAACAGCTCCTGAACCAACTGCAGAAACATCTCAAGACACAGCTACTGAGACATCACCTTCATCATCTTCTATAGTTTCAGTTAACATTGCGCCTATCGTATCTACTGATTTACCAGAACACAAGACTACTGCAGCCACTGAAACTTCTCCTGAAATTTCTGTCCTCGGTCGTGATCAGAGGTCTAAGAAACCATCACCGAAGCTAGCTTACTACATGACCATATTGCTGCATACACCCTATCCTTCTGCAATTCCGTATATCAAGTGCTGGTTCTTCTGAATCCTATTATGTCTACCTCTTGGCCATCACATCTGCAGTCGAGCTAACAAGCTACAACGTAGCATTTCTTGATGAAAACTGACATCTCGCAGTAACTGAGGAAATCACAGCTTGTAAGGAGAATGGGACTTGGATTGTTGAGACATTGGCTCTTGGCTGTAAGTGAGTTTTTCGTCTCAAGTTTGATGCTGATGGTCCTCTCTCACGCTACAAAGCACGTTTAGTAGTTCTTGGAAATAACCAAACAGAGGGGGTTGACTACAACGAAACATTGCTCAAGTAGCGAAGATGGTTACTATACGAGCATTCTTGCAACATGTGGCTTCCAAATGATTGGGAAGTTAACCAAATGGAGGTGCATAACGCTTTCCTCCATGGGGATCTTTATGAGGAAATATACATGCAATTACCACCGGGGTTTCAGACATACGATAAATCAAAGTTGTGTATATTACACAAGTCTTTATATGGCCTCAAACAAGCTCCTCGTTGTTGGTTTGAGAAACTTACTAAGGCTTTGAAAGACTATGGTTTTGAGCAGAATACTTCTGACTACTCCTTTTTTATCTTCGCCACATGACATATATCACTACATGTAATTGTTTACATAGACGATTTGATTGTAACGGGAAACTCTCCTACTGTCATGAATGCATTCGAATCCTATCTTAGCTCATGCTTTCCCATGAAAGACCTTGGCATACTAAGATATTTCTTAGGTATCGAAGTGGCTAGGAGTTCATCGGTATCTATGCCAACAGAAGTATGCGCTTGATATAATAGTGGGAACAGGTTTACTTAGTGTAAAACTAGTCTCTTTTCCTCTTGAACAGAACCACAAATTGGCTCTCGCTGATGGAACATTGTTGTCTGCCAAAGGCTTATTGACATTTGGTTGGTAAACTGATTTACCTTGGTACGACACATCCCGAGCTCTCAATCCTATACATATACTTTCTCAGTTCATGAATAGTCCTTGCTTCGAACATTGGAATGCTGCTCTGCGTGTAGTATGTTACTTGAAGAACAGTACGGGTCAGGGTATACTTCTTCAGGCCAACACACCACTCACTGTTTCGGCTTGGTGTGATGCGGACTGGAGCTCTTACCCAATCACAAGTTGCTCCTTCAGCTGGTTTATCCAACTAGGAGGTTCTCCATTATCATGGAAGACATCAAAACAAGATCGTGTCTCCCTTTCATATGCGGAAGCTGACACTGTTAGTGAATTTATTTGGATATGAGAGCTACTGCCTGCTCTGCTTCCATACCTCTATATTGCGACAGTCTGTCTGCAATCCAATTGATGCGCCTCGGATCTGTCGAGCTGAATCAAAGTGACACTTACATATCTGAGCTGGATGAGCTGAATACTCAAGTGAGATGGACTGAAACTATCCTGGACGAGCTGAGCAGGACTGACACTCACTTGGACAAGCTGAGCAAGCAGGTTCGATCTTCCGAGCTAGTTCGACCACCCGAGAAGCTGAAAATACATAACCTTCTTTCTGATAAACAAACGACTAATTCAATCATGCGAAAGGTGATTATTCATGTTCTAAATGTCCAAGAAAACCTTGGGCTTAATTGTTTTCAAAAAGATTCAAAAACAGATTTGTTTGGGCCAAATGGAGAAACAGATCCAATATTGGCTGAGGGAAAAGATGGATTTCGACCAAGCCTCAAGGGGACATGTCTTGGCCTATATCAGGAGCATATTGTTCACCTTTCAAAGTCCTGGCCGTGGCTATATCAAGAGGCAGTCCAAGTTTCAGTCAAAGACTGTATTTAGTCAAGTCTTTGTTTCTATTTTCAATGTCTTGTTTTTAGCACATTTCTCTTTGGATCTCTACAACTTGTAGTCCTATAAATAAGGCCTAAGAGCCACGAAATAAAGCAACAATGTTTTTTCCTTTTTATGAGTTTATCTCTTTGTTCTTTATTTAGAACACCTTTTTTTTCTTGGTGAGGTTATCTCCAAGTGAACAGCCTCTAATCCGTTGACCGGTGCGTCACATCCGGCAACTATTAGAGTTCGGGAATATCAACAGCCTTCCGCAACTGTTGTGCGACCCGTCAATCCATCATTTCTCATTCGATTTGTCTGAGATCATATCCAAATCACAATCTGGTCAAGTGATCATATTTAGGGCGCATCAAGTGGTATCAGAGCCACTCTTCCATATTGTCTATCCATCTTTCTCATCTTCCATTTTCTAAACACTTCTTCCTCTTCTTTCTATCTTAAATCCGGGTAACCTTCTTACCTAGGCCATTTAAAAAAACAAAAAGAAAAGAAAAAGAAATTTCAAAAAAAACAACAAAAGATTCGATTTTGGCTAGGTGGTGAGTACTCCTGCTCGCTGAAGAGAAATCCAGTCTTGGGGTGGTTAAAGCGGATTCCACAAAAGTTACTCTTGTCTTTCTATCTATTTTTCTCATTTCCTTGATGTTTGGAGAATCCCATCGGGTTACTTGACTTGTTCTCTTAGAACTTTGAGAGGAGACTCTTGAGTGACCACAAAAATCCGAGAGAAACACTTGTATGGGTGAGATTAAACACTTGAGAGTGTGAGGATTTTATCTGTTCTAACTTTTGTGTTGCTATTTTCAGGAACAACCATGGATAGTAATGGAGAAAGAAGCCGTTCCGAAAATTCTGTTGCTGGGCTGTTTAACTTGCGAATGAGGGCGATAAATGATTCTTTTGCTAACCTTATGAATGCAGGTCTTGGTCAGATACACCAAAGGCTGGACGAGATTCAAGGTATCCAACAGACTCGTCCTAGACCCGTAGCGAAGAGAACGCCAAAGGCGGACCAACTGATCCGAGAAGGGAATAGCACAACCACATGTGCACCTAGCTGAACAACCAATATTCATCAGTGAGAAACCCAACGGTAAATCTGAAAACAACCTTGAAGAGCTAATAGATTTTTCAGATTCTGTACCCATTTTTGATGAATATGATGAAGAGCTGATGGACAGTTTGATGATTTGTAATTGTGATCTTCCTTCTCCTAAATCTGATTTTATGTTTAATACTGAACAGACTATTGCAGAACAAATCTTTTTGCAACCGGACCATCCGAGTAGTCTTATTCTCACAGGATTTTGAGGAAGAGCCAATCAACTACCCACATCAAGGATCACTTTATGGCACAAGGAGACCCACTGACGATGATCTATGTCCCATCTTTAATAAGAAAGACAATCATTTGGACGACAATATTGGTCCAATATTTGATGAGAAAACACCAAGAATAACATCTATCAAATCAGTAGTTGAACAGAGGTCAACCAAGCTACCCAAACCGGCCACCTTGGAGATGCCAGCAACAGAGGTTCAATCCACAGAGAATATCTCTACATACAGAAGGTCTTTTGTCATGAATCCAATTTTCCCTGAAGGCCAACTCATCAAGGATTCACTGAGGCTTTGAATTACAAGAAAATATTCACGGAGGAAGAAGTTGTGAATTTTCCAAACCCGAGGTTCCCCAGTCTGTTTATCTGCGAGTACCAGAATTTTGAAGAAGATCCGAGCCCAATGAAGAAGCGGCCTGAGCCAAAGCCGATCATACAATTCAATATGGATCTCTCAGCTTTCCAGAAAGACCAATATCAGGAGAAATGGCCGCGTAAGTATGAAGTTATGATCTATTCTCCAAAACCGGCCAAACCATTTCTACACTTGCCTCAATTTGAAGCTAACCGATTCAATCAGCTTCAAACCCAACATTGGCGACCAGGAGATCAATCTATACATTCAGGAAGTTTCTTTTCAAAATTTTCCTTGTTGGATTCAAAATCGGTCACGACAGAATCAACATCTGAAAGTCCCTGGAAAATATTTCTCGCAATATAACCTTCGTATAATTTTTATTGGAAAGATTGTACGACGAATTCTGGTCGAATCAACGTCGGAAACTTCTCGGAAAATGTCCTCTTTGGAAAAAGAGAGATAAAAAGAACGCGAGAAACCTAAATCGAGTTTTGAAATCAATTCCTGAAAGGAGTTAGACGATTAGTTCTCGAGAAAGGTTACTCTAGGCTTCAAATAACGAAACAGCTACAAAGCTCAATCATCTGAACACACCGTCCAACTCAGCAAACGAGCGAATTGGGCCAAGCATACTATTCAACTCGCCATCTCGGCGAGTTGGACCAGTCCGAACTCGCCAAAGTGGCGAGTTCGACTAAGCAAGCCGGCCAACTCGCCATCTCGGCGAGTTGGACAAATCCGAACTCGCCAAAATGGCGAATTGACACATGCATGATAGCCAACTCGCCATCTCAGCGAGTTAGACAAGTCCGAATTCGCAAAAATGGCGAGTTAGACCAAGCACAATGGCCAACTCGCCATCTTGGCGAGTTGGACTAAACACAATGGCCAATTCGCCATCTTGGCGAGTTGGACAAGTCCGAACTCGCCAAAATAGCGAGTTGGACCGAGCATGATGGACAACTCGCTATCTTGGCGAGTTAGACAAGTCCGAACTCGCCAAAATGGCGAGTTGGACCAAGCACAATGGCGAACTCGCCATCTTGGAAAATTAGACAAGTACGAACTCGCCAAAATGGCGAGTTGGACCAAGAATAATGGCCAACTCGCCCGTTCGGCGAGTTGTATCATTCAACATATCTTCTTCCCGTCCTCGTAGCTCTTTTGTTCGGGGTCGTATCGAACTTTCTCTTGTTCCGTCTCGATCGAAGTCTCCATCGGAACCTTACGATGAAAACCGCAAGAACTCGTTTCCGTGTATGGAATTCGAATTGATTGTATATAACGGCAACGGTTAACTGAACACCTTGAACTGTCTTCACTATACGAAAAATTCGAACTTTCTTCAGAATCGACCTCGTTTCCTAAAGCACTATTTCGATAAATCGTAAAAAAGTTTAAGTCGGAAAATGGCCCGAAAGGGTCCAGAATGCGGCTAAAATCCCACTCATCATCTTATACGAAATCAAACCCAATTGATATGACGAATAATCTTTTATGTTGGGGTCAAAATCGGTCACGACAAAATCAATGCCTGAAAGTCCTCAAAAAATCTTCTCTTTGAAAAAGAGATAGAATGAACGCGAGAAACCTAAATCGAGTTTCATATCAATTCCGTAAAGGAATCAGAAAATAAGAAATCTCGAGAAGGACTACTTTGAGTCTCGGACAATGAGACGATCACGAAGGTTCAACCATCTGAACATACGAACAAACAATGCAACCAACTCGCCGAAATGGCGAGTTGAACCCGTGAACAAGACCATGTTGGGGTCAAAAATGGTTATCTCGAAATCAACGTCTAAAACTGCACTTTCATTTACTCTCTACGAAAGTTCTCGACCAAAAGGCCCGAGAAAAAATATAAAACGTGCCAAGATAGCAAGTTCGAGCTCCCGAAACGCTTCCAACTCGCCAACACGCCAATTTGGCGAGTTGCTCCTCGACAACTTGACAGACTGGCGAGTTGCTCCTCGACAACTCGACAGATTAGCGAGTTGCTACTCAACAACTCTCCAAGTTGGCGAGTTCCTCCTCAATAACTCGACAGATTGGAGAGTTGCTCCTCAACAACTCGCCAAGTTGGCGAGTTGCTACTCAACAACTCGACAGATTGGCGAGTTACTCCTCAACAACTCGACGGATTGGCGAGTTTCTCCTCAACAACTCGACGGACTGGCGAGTTGCTACTCAACAACTCTTCAGATTGGCGAGTTGCTACTCAACAACTCGACGGATTAGCGAGTTGCTCCTCAACAACTCGACAGATTGGCGAGTTGCTCCTCAACAACTCGAAGATTGGTGAATTGCTCCTCAACAACTCGACAAATTGGACAGTTGCTACTCAACAACTCGCCAAATTGGCGAGTTGCTCCTCAACAACTCACAAAATTGGCGAGTCGCTCCTCAACAACTCGCCAAATTGGCGAGTCGCTCCTCAACAACTCGCCAAATTGGCGAGTCGTTCCTCAACAACTCGCCAAATTAGCGAGTCGCTCCTTAACAACTCGTCAAATTGGCCAGTTGCTCCTCAACAACTCGCCACATTGGTGAGTTGGAGCTCCCGAAGGCTTCCAATTCACCGTCTTGGCGAGTTCAACCAGTCAAACTCGCCGAAATGGCGAGTTAGTTCGAATCATGTGCCTTCCATTGGATTTTGGCACGATCAGTCTCTTGTTTCGTCTCGATCGGAGTTACCGTTGGAATTTTACGACAAAAACTGTCAAGGTCAATACGCCTAAAATGAAGTTCATAATTTTCATAAAACGGCGACGGTTAACTAAACACCATACTCGTCCAAACTACATGGAAAGTATGAACTTCCTCGTCAAAACATATGAGCACGCTCTCAAAGAACTCATAAAACGTTCAAGTCAGAAGACGGTCCAAAAAGGCTTAGACATGGCCCAAAACCACTTACGGTTCTATTTGAGATCAAGACCAGCAATGTTGTGACGGTTTATCTTACTTGCAGGATATAGTCAAATCTCACGAAATTGGAAAGATAAATGTCAAGTTTCAAGATAATGACAAGGATCGAGAAGAAAAAGGAAAACTTCGAGAAATGTCCAAACCGAACTAGAAGGTATATATAAAGGGAGCTGAAGCAAAGGAGCAAAAGGGACAACTTAACTTAGACTCTAGAAATCTCCACTTAGAAACCCTAGGCATTATTCTCGACATAAGGCCCAGTCCGAAATCTTTAAAAACCTTTTATGTATCTTTTTCGTCTTTGTTATCGAGCTGTGTCTCAACTAGGTATATGGTTTCACATGGCTTGAACTGGCCGAAATCTCTTGCGGCCATAGTTTTCATAACCTTTTGTAATGATCGCAACGCTCTTACGCGTATTCGAAATAAAATCTACTTTTTCTATAAAATCGTTCTGTTATCTCTTCGTATTTTCGCATCTGTTTGGTCACTTGTCGTTGGCTCTCGCAGAGAATCCGGGACCTCAGGGAAAGTTAGGATTTCCTGACTTTCCTTAATTTACGAAAATGGATGGTGTGAATTTTGGTTCCCACAGTTTGGCACTAGAAGGGGGGGCGGTCGGATTACTCTTACTCACCGCCGCAAAACACTTGATCAAAACGATGTTTAGATATACGATAGACAAACTCGCAGCACTGAAAGCTCCTATGGCCAACGCTTACTCAAACGCCGCAGTGCTCGACAAAATAGAAAACCTAGTCGCGATTTTTCGCCGCCTAAAAGCACTGAAAAGAGTCCGTGATTTCTCTCTCTGAACAGAAAGGGCAACGATAAAGTCTATCAAACCCCGAAAAATTTGTCTTGTAACCGATTTGGAGAAATCTTGGCCCGCAAGGGTTTGATTCCAAAAAATTTTCAGAAAAATAATACTTGCTCTCTTCAAAATTGCGCGAAAAGCCTAGATTACTCAAGGAAAATGAAGCACAGTAAATCGGGTTGACAATCCCCCAAGGCTTTACTTCTTCCGGTTAAATTTCAGGGATACAAAGTTGACTCTTTTAAAGCCTCTCGAAATCTAAAACGGTTGACAAAGACTATACAAACCGAAACGTGAGGTCGTGTCACTCCCTGCTAAAACGTTTTCTGAAACCTAAGTTTTCGTAAAAATTCAAGTGACGCTTCAATAGTAACATATTCTGCAAGTTGTCCATGTTTGTCATCTAAATAGTTACGGAATAACTTTCGTAAGATTAAAGTTCGACAGAATTTTCTGAAACAGCTTTCGTAAAATTAAATTCGACAATGTTTTATGAAACATCGTTTGCATAGTGAAACAAGTCAATATTGTATGAAATGATCGCATCAACTTACAATCAAGACTGGATTTGAACGCACCATCCAACTCGCCAAAATGGCGAGTTGGACCAGACCCACGGGCTACTCCTTTTCGTTCTCTTCTGAATCTTGATCGAAATGCTTTTCGTTTTGTCTCAATCGGAGTTTCCGTTGAGACTTTCCGATAAAAACAAGTTGGATCATACTCCTTTGTGTGCTCTTCCAAATCTCGATCAGAATGCTTTTCGTTTCGTCTCAAACGGAGTTTCCGTTGAGATTTTACAACGAAACTCCTTTGCTTGCTCCTACTCGCCCTCTTGGGCATCCTACTCGCCCTCTTGAGCCTCTTACTTGCCATTGCCTCTTTCTTTGCATTCTCCTTCGAAATCTCGATCGGAACACCTCTTGTTTCGTCTCGATTGGAGTTACCACTGGAATGTTACGATAAAACCGCAAAGACTTGTTTCTCGTATGTATTCAAATTGATCGTATAAAACAGCAACGGTTAACTTAACACCTTAGCTGCCTCGACTATACTAGTAATTTGAACCTTTTTATAAATAATTGACGTGGTATCAAAGGTACTCTTTCGAAGAAATCGTATAAACGTTTTAAGTCGAAAAACAGCCGGAAAGGTCTAAAGGCACGACTAAAAACCCACTTACGATTTTAGACGAAATCGAGCCCAATGATATTATGACGGTCTATCTCGCACCTGCTGGAGAGGAGAAAAGTCAAGTTGGGAAGATAAATGTCAAGTTTCAAGGGACAGACACCAATATCGAAAAGGACGTACAGACACAAGAAGAGCAAGGAGAAATAAGCAAGCAAAACGGAGAAGAGGCAAATCCGAATCTTCGAGAAAACTAAGGTATGTCCGACTTGAAATTTTCGTAGGAAGGTACAAAGAACTAAAACGCTTTGGAGATTTCCATAAACTTTAGGAAACTTAGTATCTTGGTGGATAGTCTAGCGAACTAAGTCTTAGGCGATTTTTCCTATCTCGATCTATTGTTTCCGAAAGTGTTCAGGCAGATCTTTCTAACCGATCTAAACTCTCGCAAAACCAAGAAACGATCACCACGCATACTTAGCTCGCTTCCTAAAGGAAGAAAGAACTAAAAACACAAACATCGTCTTAAAATCGATGCGTTCTTAGTAATTTTCATAAAAATCGACATATTCCAAGTTGTCAACCTAAACACCAGCAATTCGCAATGCTTTTGACTAAGCAAACTTTCGCAACAACAGGCAGAAAAACGCTTAGGCACTCCAATGCCTCATTAAAATCTTCCCAAAAGGAAAACAACAATCTAAGATTCGTCTAAACGCTAGCAACATATAATGCCATCACAAACAGAATCTCGAGGACTATACAGCATCTCTTACCGCGATCATGCACGGAAAAAACCTGTACCAATACCAAACTTAAACTCGATGATTGGCCAAAGTCTGGAAGACCTTTTCGATTTAATAAAATGATTTTCGTATAAAAGTCAAAAATTGTACGAGAAATCTTTAAGCACCAAAGCATTGCTTCAGAGTCAGTTGAACATAGTGAGTCACGGAAAAGCATCGAAAAATCGTTCTCACGACTAGATCATAACAAAATAACCTTCTGTAAAACTCCATGAGTGATTCCAAGGAAATCTCGCAAAAGATCAAAATCAAAGCAGAAAAACTTCCCATGTAATCTGCGGAAACATCGCAACTTTGAAATTTTTGATTTCTTGTCTTCGTAAAACTGGTCACCCATCATTTTTTGTATAACCAAAACGTTTTATACGAAACAGCCTACGGGAAAACAAGACCGGTGTTACTACCAAACAACTCCGCAAATTTCACGAGCGATTTACGAAAAACACTCTCCAGTTACTTCTATGAGAAGCCCCTCTCACAATATCTTCAAGAAAAATCCTCCGTACAAGAATCAAGTCATACGAAGCAACTTTCGGAAATAAACACAGCGGGCCTTACGGAGAACTGTCATAGATAATTTTTCGTATAATGAAAACGAAGCTCCATGAAGATTGCTGACTTCTACCTCTCACTTCCCACGGTTACATCCGAGCAGGAAATCATCTCGCAACCAAATCCGCAAGGATTCTGCGTCAAGCCTCTTAAAATTCGTCTTCCTTGGATAAAAAAGAAACATTTTTATACGACTAAAGAAAACAGTATTCGAAACATTCATAGTATAACTTAACCCAAAATGGAAACTCGTTTTTAACAACCATCAGCCATAACACGGAAACTCCGCTGTGCTTGGCCTATCAGTCTCGGTAGACGCTCTTTGGCCATCAACCAACTACGCCTCCCCGTAAAGCTTGAACCAGAATTCGGCATCTTTTTGAGGACAATCGTAAAACAAAAGTTTCATGGTCTAGTCCTTTACCAACAGCGTCCTTGGCTGTACGGCTGAACACAACCTTCATCCCAAGCAATCAATCAACCACCGATCCAATAACTAAAACGGCGAAAAAAAAACGATCGACGATGTGGGAACCGAAATTCGCACCGTCAATTTCCGATAAAGATTTGTGGAGGAAAACCGAGTTAACCCGATCTTCCTTCCTTGAAGGTCCCGGATATCTGCTGGGCCGCACACGAAACAATCAATAGAAATAAAAGTTGCGAAAATAGAAATCGTAAAAGTTGAGCGAAAGAGATCTTATTTCTGAATCCTCGTTTGAGCGTGTACAACAAGAAAAGAAATCGGCTGTAAGAGCTGTCGAGGAGTCCGCTAGTCTGGTCGCCTAAGTCTATCCTAGTTGAGTCGCAGCTCGCTAGTAAGAACAGAAAAGAATGCTAAATCGCTCTAAGTGCTAAGTGCTCTGAAAGTTTGTGATCTGGTTTGCTTCTTTCTCAAAGCTCTCCTTATAAACTCCTCTTAAGACGGTCTATCTTCTCGCGGGCTGAATCGGGCTTTTTCCATTTTCGTCCATCTTCGTGTTTATCGGGAAACTTGACATTTGTCTTCGGAAAACTTGACATTTATCTTCTGGAAACTTGACATTTTATCTTCTGGAAACTTGACATTTATCTCTTATGTGGGGATAAAGATAAACCATCATAGTTATCCTTCCTTTTCGGAAAATCGTAAGTGGGCCGTTTTGGCCACGTTGGGCCGTTTAGGCGTTTTTACGGTTTTTCGAAAGAACGGTTTTTGAAGGTTTCGTTGTTTCCGAAGGAACCCCAATTCCTTGTATAGTCGAGATATTGGTGTTCTAGAATAACCGTGATCGTACCAAACTTGCGTAGATTGATCCGAACAAGCTAAGACGGGATCAAACCGGGCGCGATAGGACCGAGACCAGGACGGGGGCCGTGGACCGACGCCAGGCCGACCCGCGTGACGGGTGCCGCCGGCGCCAGGCCGGCCCGCGTGACGGGTGCCGCTGGCGCCAGGCCGGGGTGCCGCCGGCGCCAGGCCGGCCCGCGTGACGGGTGCCACCGGCGCCAGGCCGGCCCGCGTCCCGCGTGCCGCCGGCGCCAGGCTGGCCCGCGTGACAGGTGCTGCCGGCGCCAGGCCAGCCCGCGTCCCGCGTGCTGCCGGCGCTAGGCCGGGGTGCCGCCGGTGCCAGGACCGATTTTGACCCCAACAGTTAGCCCCCCAGCTAGCTAGGAACTGTAATGCCTGTCGGATCCTAGCTTGCGGTATGGCCGTATGGGAAGGTGTAGAGACGTAATCGTTTGCCGAAAGTCGGGGTAAATAGTGATTTTACCTCCTTTATAAGGATGGAGTAAGAAATCTCACTCTTACTTCATTATAAGAAATTTACTCTCTCTCAAGAATCCTTTCTCTCTCTTTAAGAAAAATGTCTTCAAGATCCTCAAAGAGAAACTCTTCTTCCCATTCATCCTCGGATGACTCTCCTGCCCATGTGACGGTGAAGCAGGAGGAGTTGGTCGAGGAGGAAACGAAAAATGCGTATTACCGAGCCCTTGTAGGTTCGCCCCCAACACTGCCAGAGATCCCTGTTCCGAGGAGACCTCTGAGGCAGCCTGGTGCTCCTTTTGCGCCGAGCTCGGTTTCTCGTAAATATCTCAAGGTTTTTCGAGATTTTTACCAGGTTCCTGAAGGAGTCAAGTTCCGGATTCCCGTTGGTAACGAGAGTGCAAGGAATCCTCCGCAAGGTTTCTTTACATGTTACGAGGCTTTCTTTAAGTACTGCCGTATGTGGTTCCCGATCCCTGGTGCCATTGTTCGTGCGCTTCACCGCTTCGAACTTTCGATCAGCCAGCTCAGCGTTCCTGCCTTGGAGAGTTGGCTTGGCGTGCTGATCGCTAGCTATGAACTCGGGATTGATCTTGGTCCCGATGATTTCGAAGGTCTTTGGGGCACTCGGCCGACGGGGAGCGACGGTTACTACTCCATGCTGCCTAAGAAGGATATGGCCGTGATTCAGGGGACTACTTTGAATCCCAAATCGTGGCAGGAGCGTTTCTTCTTCGTCCAAGTAGTTGGCGAGTCTGTCGAGGAGAGCTGCCTCCATCTATTTCCGCAAGCATGGAACTTCAGCCGAGGTAATACGATGAAAACCCTGTTGTGTATTTCACCTTTTCGGAAGTGCGAGTTTTAGTGAAAAAGTTTCGCTTTGTAGGGAACAACCCTACTGCGCATTTGCCTGGTGATCTCTTTGTCAAGAGAGATCTTCTTCGTCAAAGGCTGTTTTTCTGGAAGTCCTTCACCCTCAAACGGATTCGAGACGCGGTTAGACTTTATCGGTCCCGAGATCCTGTCCCGTCGTATGATGCCGAACCGGTCACCGAAGCTCCTACTCGGAGGCGCAGACAGAGGTCTCATAAGGGAAAGGAAATCGATGATGGGGAAGGCTCGGAAGATCCTTCACCGTTGGGAGAAAACCCTAGTTTTACTCCAACGGAAAAAGGCGGAGCCAGCAGTTTTCCACCTAACAACTTCTTTGATGGCCTTCCTCCGGAGTTTACTACTGATGAGTCGCTGGAGGATGAGGGGAAACAACGGGTTTTTGCCGAGGGCTCCCAACGTGTCAACGAGGTTTGGCCCTTCGAACCTCTTAACCTTACGTTCGAATCTGTATATAAGCATGCTTGCTGATCTTGAGTTTATGCAGGGACTAAGAGTGTTTAGCGAGGTGCTTGACTCGAGTTTCCGCAAATCCAGGATTGCTAACTTCAAGACCACAGAAGCGGAGCGAGAGCTTTTCCGGTTCCGACAAGAGGTAAAGGCGCAGAACGCGAAGCAAGCTGGGCTTCATGCTCGAGCTCTTGTTCGGGCGGAAAGGAGAGGAAGAAGGATGGTCGCAGCGGAGGTGGCAAGACGGGCGGAATCGTTTGCTGCTGAGTTTTGATGTTTTAAAGAAGCTCAGGAGTTTGTTGGTGATTTCCGCGAGTGCCGGGGTTCGGTCGTAAACCTTTACAAGTCTCAGAACCCGGATTTCTCTTTTGATTCCGAGATTGCTGAGATGAAGGATTTCATGGCCGAGTGTGCTCATGCTGAGTCCTTGGTTCCTACGGTAGAAGAAAGAGTCCGGAGACTATGGGAACCTATCGAGGTTTCCGAGGATACGGTGGAGGCCGGAGCCGATGAGAACGCCGAGGGTGGTGGGAACGCTCAAGGCGTGAATGAGGAAGTGGACCAGCCTGCTAGTTCGTTTGGGATTTCCGCATCCGGATTTCTCAATGTTGACTTCCTTTTGTGAATCGTATTTTTTGGCCGTGTGTGGCCGTTTTTAGTAGTTTTATTCTGCGACCGTTGGAGGTTGCATTCTTATGTTTTGGGACTGGCCGTTGGTGGCTTTGAATCCTGCCATTTTTGCGGCTTTTATGAATATGAAAATTTGCGAGATTTCGTCTTTTGTTTTGATTTATACTTTCGTCAAGTGTAGAGGGAAGGATGCGAGTAGTCACTTCGTATCCTAACTCTTTTTTTTTGTCGCTTGGTCCGTATGCTACTTTTTAGCGAGCGTTTTTAGGTGTAAGCAATAAGAGACATGTTTTGGGATCTCGTATACGATACTATGTCTGTGAGATGTCAAGATCCAGCAAGACTGGGTTTAGGGCAAGACCTAGGCTTACTCTCAGCTTTAAGGCTGTGCGATGACTGATCGGCTTTCGTTTTGCCTGTTAGTGATTTCTTCCTGATTCTTTTCGTTTAAAGTCCGCGACTAGTCGCCGGCTTATATGACTTGTGTTAAAAGAATCGAGCTATCTTCGGAGTTTATCCGAGATGCTAAACCAAAATTTTGGGTTTCTTGTATAGCGCGCTATGATATCCTTGTCGGATGTAAGAGGACCTTGTGGGTCTGACTACGAGTTTGTATTGAATGAAACGTTTCTTATGTGCGTCCGTCGGGGCCAATCGACGGGCGTGAGTTATTTTTAAGTCGCAGGTGGACTGTCTTTTGCGGATGATACGAGTTTTATTATCTTTTTAAGAAGTTGCGACGTCTCGCGTTTCTTTTGAAGATATGATTTTCGTTTTTCCGAAGCGTTGATATGTTAAGTGAGCATAAAAGATAGAAAGAATTTTATTACAAATTTCGAAAAGTTTGAGTACATGTGCGGATTTTTCGCGTTTTTGTGGGAGTATAGAAGTATACGCACCCAGTCCCCCCCTTTTTGGTGAGGGGGATAGCTGAACTCGCCGGGTTTCGACGAGCTGCCTACGTACCTCTTCCGAGGATCAAGCCATCTCGTAGTTCTGATAGTTGCCGCAGATGTTTTTACTCCTCGTGCGTCGCCGTTCTGATCGTGCTGGTCGGATCGGTGGTTTGTGCGGGGGTTGAGCTGTCTGCCTTTACGGCGGTGAACTCAGAGGCTTTGTCGCCGTCTTGAATCGTTGCCTGTTCGGATGATTCTGGATCATCTTTTTTCGAGTCCTCGAGAATGTTGTGTGATTCCTTTGCTCGTTTCGGGTTGGCCGCAGGGGTGTTCCGATCTTTTCGCAGTTTGAACTCGGCTAGGTAACAGAGTCTCGATTGTTTCTGACTACCCCAGATGGCTGCGGTTCCGGTCGGAGTCGGAAACTTGATACCGAGGTGATATGTGGATGGTACTGCCTTCATGGAGTTGATCCAAGGGGTTCCCATGATGGCGTTGTAGATTGCCGGGTTGTCGACTACTGCAAACTCGACGATCTTTGTAACTTCCTTTGCCATGACCGGGAGTTTAATTCTCCCGAGGGTCATGGTAGTGACGCCCGAAAACCCCGTCAAAGGTTTTGGCTCAGGGACGACTTCCCCAAGTGGGATCTTCATCCTGTAGAGGGTGTCGTGGAAGATGACGTTGACCGTGCTTCCTGTATCGATGAGAATGCGGCCGACTTCGAGATCCTGGATTACCAGGTCGATTACCAAAGGATCGCAGTGAGGTTTGTCGATTCCGACGGTCTCCTGTTCCTCGAAAGCGATCGTGTGGTTAGGAACATCGCTGTCTGGGAACCAGTTGGAACTTGTCTCGGCTTTTCGCCCGTAGGCTTTTATCGACGAGACAGAGTCTTGGTAGAACTGTGATCCTCCGATGATCATGTTTACCCTCTGGCGACTGCTGTTGTTCCCTTGGTCGTCCTGTCTTCTTCCGCGTTTCTCCCCCGATTGATTTTTGGTCGCGCGGTCCTCGGAGACAGTTTTATTGGTCTTTGGGCGGTCGGAGTCCAGGAGCAAGTCCTTTATACTCTTGACCTTTGATAGTTCGCCGGTGAGGAGTTTTGCGGCGAGCCGGGCGCCGAGAACCTTGCAGTTCGCAGTGGAGTGACCTCTGGTTTCGTGGAACTCGCAGTAGGAATTATCCTTGTACTGGTTCCTGGTCCAGGTGTTTCCGGAGGTTCTGCCTTGCTCCGAGTTGATGGCGTAGTTATGCTCGCCTTGGGCGTCTTCCCCTTCGTGATGGACGTTTTTGTCGTTACGAGAGGTTTTCTTTTTCGAGGACGTTTTCTGTGGTCCGTGCTTCTGCGACAGAAGCTTCATCTCTTCTTCCATGATGATGAAGTCCGTTGCCTTGTGGAGAGTATCCTGGATTGTCCGCGGCTTTTCCAGTAGTATCCACTTTCGGAACTTCGACTTGTACCAGAGAGTTTTCCTCAGGGCGTCGATTGCGACATTGTCGCTGATGCCCGTTACTCTGGCCATCACCAGTTTGAACCTTCGCATGAAGTCGCGGAGTGACTCGTCTTCCTTCTGAGCTAGACTCCATAGATCCACGTCGGACGTTTCTCTGTCCATGAACATGGAGTATTGTTTGAGAAACGCCGAGACCAGTTGGCAGAAGCTTCCGATGGAGTTCCTTTTGAGCCGGGAGAACCACTCGAGTGCAGCACCTTTGAGGTGCTCGACGAAGAGAAGACAATGACCTGCGTCTCGTTCGCGCTCCGGGAGTTTGCACCTACCCATTGCGATCTGCAAAGACTGCAGGTGCGACTTAGGATCCGTCGTACCGTCATAGACCGGGATTTTGATCTTCCCTGGGTCTGAGATGCGTGTTTCCGTGATCCGAGTGGTGAATGGCGTTTTCCGTGCTTCCTCGAGAAGTCTATCGATCTCGGGGGCGGAACTGGTCGCCTGATGGATTTTCGAATTCACCGCTTTCACTTCGGCCACGGTCTTTTTGAGAGATTCACGGAGATCATGGATCTCACTATTGCTGCCGGCGTTCCTCCGAGCTTGTCGGCGCTGGTCGCGATAGATCCGAGTTTGATCTTCCGCGAGTTCTTCCTGCTCCATCCAGTAGAGTTCTTCTTCCTCTTCTGTCATGGGCCTATCGAAGGATACCGTCTGCCGAGCGGACTGGCTTCGGGTTCTCCTGGGGTGGATGTCAGCGTCTTCATCGGAAGGATCCGATTGGTCGCTGATATCTAGATTGATGCGCTCGACGTCGCTTTCCTTGTTTCCCGTAGCCGTGAGTGGAAGGTTCTGCGAGGTCGTTTGCTGTCCTTTCGGAGCCGTTTCCTCGGGAGTGGGCTCTTTCGGGGCATCTTTTTCTCGTGCTTCGGGAGATCCGAAGTCGAGTCTTCTGCCGCGGCGTGCCTTGGTGGATCCGCACGGCAGTTTGCTCCTCGCAGTTAAGGTGTCGACCTGTTTTGCGAGCGAGGTTATCAGCTTGTCCTGTTGTTCCGCCCGTGCCTGGGCGGAGGTAAACAGTTCCTTCATCTGCCTGAGCGCCTCAGTGTTTGCATCAGCAGTGACTGCGGACGCATCTCCAGCTGGAGTCTTCTCAGCGTTGGCGTCGACGGGTGTTCCGTCTAGCGCTGGCTGATCCTTGGTGACGTCGGTAGACATGATCGAGCGTGTGCAGTTGCGAGATAGATAGATCCGTAACCATCCCCCTCCTTCTAGCGCCAAACTGTGGGAGCCGAAATTTGCACCGTCAATTTCCGATAAAGATTTGTGGAGGAAAACCGAGTTAACCCGATCTTCCTTGAAGGTCCCGGATATCTGCTGGACCGCACACGAAACAATCAATAGAAATAAAAGTTGCGAAAATAGAAATCGTAAAAGTTAAGCGAAAGAGATCGTTTTTCTGAATCCTCGTTTGAGCGTGTACAACAAGAAAAGAAATCGGCTGTAAGAGCTGTCGAGGAGTTCGCTAGTCTGGTCACCTAAGTCTATCCTAGTTGAGTCGCATCTCGCTAGTAAGAACAGAAAAGAATGCTAAATCGCTCTAACTGCTAAGTGCTCTGAAAGTTTGTGATCTGGTTTGCTTCTTGCTCAAAGCTCTCCTTATATACTCCTCTTAAGATGGTCTATCTTCTCGCGGGCAGAATCGAGCTTTTTCCATTTTCGTCCATCTTCGTGTTTATCAGGAAACTTGACATTTATCTTCGGAAAACTTGACATTTATCTTCTGGAAACTTGACTTTATCTTCTGGAAACTTGACATTTATCTCTTATGTGAGGATAAAGATAAACCGTCATAGTTATCCTTCATTTTCGGAAAATCGTAAGTGGGCCGTTTTGGCCACGTTGGGCCGTTTAGTTGTTTTTACGGTTTTTCGAAAGAACTGTTTTTGAAGGTTTCGGTGTTTCCGAAGGAACCCCAATTCCTTGTATAGTCGAGATATTGGTGTTCAAGAATAACCGTGATCGTACCAAACTTGCGTAGATTGATCCGAACAAGCTAAGACGGGATCGAACCGGGCGCGATAGGACCGAGACCAGGACGAGGGCCGTGGACCGACGCCAGGCCGACCCGCGTGACGGGTGCCGCCGGCGCCAGGCCGGGGTGCCGCCAGCGCCAAGCCGGCCCGCGTGACGGGTGCCGCCGGCGCCAGGCCGGCCCGCGTCCCGCATGCCGCCGGCGCCAGGCCGGCCCGTGTGACGGGTGCCGCCGGCGCCAGGCCGGGGTGCCGCCGGCGCCAGGCCGGGGTGCCGCCGGCGCCAGGCCGGGGTGCCGCCGGCGCCAGGCCGGGGTGCCGCCGGCGCCAGGCCGGGGTGCCGCCGGCGCCAGGCCGGGGTGCCGCCGGCGCCAGGCCGGGGTGCAGCCGGCGCCGCGGGGTGCCGCCGGCGCCAGGCCGGCCCGCGTCCCGCGTTGCCGCCGGCGCCAGGCCGGCCCGCGTTCCGCATGCCGCCGACGCCAGACCAGGGTGCCGCCGGCGTCAGGCCGGCCCGCGTGATGGGTGCCCCCGGCGCCAGGCCGGGGTGCCGCCGGCGCCAGGCCGGCCCGCGTGATGGGTGCCCCCGGCGCCAGGCCGGCCCGCGTGATGGGTGCCCCCGGCGCCAGGCCGGCTCCCGTGACGCGTGCCGCCGGTGCCGGGCCATCTTGCCGTCTGTGGGTTTTTCGTTGTTCGATCTTTCCCCCGTCAGTCGTTTGCGGGAAATCTTTGAGTTTGGGAAGATCTTTAGCCGTAGATTTCGAGATAATCGTTTCTAAGCCAACGAGACTCCTCGAGTATCGGGATTTGAGATGGACTTGGATTTGTAGATTTTCCATCGTCAAGGATGCGAGCAATGTGGCTTCGAGCTTTAGATGTGTTAAAAGATGAATCTTTTAAACAATCGGGAAGGCTTTGCGGAAGAACCATTGTAGATCTCGGACGATCCGGACATGGGTTTTAAGGGACCAAGATGCTGCCATTGCCCGAGACCATGAGATGATTGCACGGATGGGCGCCAGGACCCTTGCCGCTGGTGCCAGACGGGAGTGGACGAGCCTTCCCGGGAGTTTTATCGAGCGACGACCCGTTTCTTGGCTTTGATCGTCGCTTGGCTTTTCTTTCGAGGACTTTCGGGTGACGATTTCGTCATTGACCGATTTTGACCCCAACAGACGACTTGTCGTAAAACGCCAAGTGATGATTACACAGATTATTTGTCGTATAAACCAGAGGAAAATTATACAATAAATTTTTCAGAACAAAATTCAGTCCTAGCAACCAAACGGTTAACAGATAAATTAAACTTGTCAATAATCGACCAAGTTCCACACAGTTCACATAAAGCCCGCAACGTTTAACGCGGCATGAAAGGAAACACTCGTAACAAATATCCTAGAGTTATACGAGTCATCCTTAAAAAATCCCGGAAGGCCAAGACTCCACGAATCACAGTGGAGGACAACGCTTCTTCCCAGGGACAAATCTACGCGACCCCTTGGTCTTAATTCCTCTATCATAAATCAAAGTACTTAACATCGAAACAGGAACAACAGTTTTGGCTGCGAACATCCGCATACAAACCAAGACATTTCTCCAACGCAGGGTTAAGACTAAACCCTTGCAACACAAAAACTTTTCAAGCCCGCAAACATTTCAAGCACGAAAAGCAGCATACGAAAAGATAACCAATCTTCTGCATCGCGAGACGTCGCAGACGCCCGGAGATTCTTTTTTCGATAAAATCACCTTCCTTGACAAAAACACCTTCTTGGAAGAACAGACAGTCATATGCACTAACATCATCTTAAACATGTGTCCTTCGCGAAGAATCAAAAACGGTAATATTTACCGATAAGTTTGTTGCTGATCACAACAAACTTTTAACGTCCTAAACAGACTAAGCCATCTCATAAAGATAGCTCTCGTACACCCGACACAAGGGTAATCGCGCTATAAAAGAAAATCCAAAATTTTGGTCACCACTTTCGGGAGACTTGAAAATTGTCCCCGAAGAGATGCTCGATTCCTACCATACAAGTTGTATAAGCCGAGAACATATCGCGGAATTTAACGCGGGATAGAATCAGGTCGAAAACGATACGGAAAGTAAGTCGAAGTAGTCATCGCACCCCCTAAAGCCGTGATTAGACCTAGGTCTTACCCTAAACCCAGCACACTGGTCTCTAACATCTCTAAGCATAGTATCAAACACCCTGATACGAGATCCCAAAATTTGTCTCTTGGCTATTATTCGCGCATCTCCAGAAATCCCGCAAGCTTGCATGCTGCGGAAAACTCTCGAAACAGGTCACGAATTATAGCAGTTCACCCGGAGTTAGATTACGAGATGACAACTCGTACTCTTCCCTCTAAATTCACACGAATACAAATATGCTCATAAAACGCGAAACACAATTCATTTAAAAAGTCGCAAAGCGGCTGGGATTCAGAGACACACGCTGTCAGTCCCGAAAACTTAAATTCGGCCACATTCAGCCGAAGCAAACAGCCTACGAGGTTAGTCTCGAGGCTGACACAAGTCCAATAACATTCCCAATAATCTCTACATTCCCAATAGTCTTGAGGCACACACAACTACACCCAATCTTATCGCATTCAATTCTTAGGAGGGCGAAAGACCGCTTACAACGGACCTATTCAACCATTAATTCCGTCTAACTTGCCTAACTTGTCAATCTGCGAGCTAGAACCTCACGCTAGAAGGTCACGGTGCTAACGAGCTGGGGGGCTAACTATTGGGGTCAAAATCAGTCACGACAGAATCAATGCCTGGAATTCCTTGGAAAATGTTCTCTTTGAAAAGGAGAGATAGAATGAGCGCGAGAAACCTAAATCGAGTTTCATATCAATTCCGAAAAGGAATCAGAAAATAAGAAATCTCGAGAAGGACTATTTTGGGTCTCGGACAATGAGACGATCACGAAGGTTCAACCATCTGAACATACGAACAAACAAGGCAACCAACTCGCCGAAATGGCGAGTTGAACCCGTGAACAAGACCATGTTGGGGTCAAAAATGGTTATCTTGAAATCAACGTCGAAAAACTGCACTTTCATTTACTCTCTACGAAAGTTCTCGACCAAAAGGCCCGAGAAAAAATATACAACTTGCTAAGATAGCAAGTTCGAGCTTCCGAAATGCTTCCAACTCGACAACTTGCCAATTTGTCGAGTTTGCCCTCAACAACTCGACAGATTGGCGAGTTCCTCCTCGACAACTCGACAGATTAGCGAGTTGCTCCTCAACAACTCGCCAACTGGCGAGTTGCTACTCAACAACTCACCAAGTTGGCGAGTTGCTCCTCAATAACTCGACAGATTGGCGAGTTGCTCATCAACAACTCGACAGATTTGTGAGTTGCTCCTCAACAACTCGACGGATTGGCGAGTTGCTCCTCAATAACTCGACACATTGGCGAATTGCTCCTCAACAACTCGACACATTGGCGAATTGCTCCTCAACAACTCGACAAATTGGAAAGTTGCTACTCAATAACTCGACATATTGGCGAGTTGCTCCTCAACAACTCGACATATTGGCGAGTTGCTCCTCAACAACTCGACAGATTGGCGAGTTGCTCCTCAACAACTCGACAGATTGGCGAGTTTCTCCTCAACAACTCGCCAGATTAGCGAGTTGGAGCCCCCGAAGGATTCCAATTCACCGTCTTGGCGAGTTTTACCAGTCAAACTCGCCAAAATGGCGAGTTAGTTCGAATCATGTGCCTTCCATTAGATTTCGGCACTATCAGTCTCTTGTTTCGTCTCGATCGGAGTTACCGTTGGAATTTTACGACAAAAACTGTCAAGGTCAATACGCCTAAAATGAAATTCATAGTTTTCATAAAATGGCGACGGTTAACGAAACACCATACTCGTCCAAACTACATAGAAAGTATGACTTCCTCGTCAAAACATAAGAGCGCGCTCTCAAAGAACTCGCAAAATGTTCAAATCGGAAAACGGTCCAAAAAGACTTAGAACACGGCCCAAAACCACTTACGGTTCTATTTGAGATCAAGCCCAACAATGTTATGACGGTTTTTCTTACTTGCAAGGATAGAGTCAAATCTCACGAAATCGGAAAGATAAATGTCAAGTTTCAAGATAATGACAAGGATCGAGAAGAAAAAGGAAAACTTCCGAGAAATGTCCAAACCGAACTAGAAGGTATATATAAAGGGAGCTGAAGCAAAGGAGCAAAAGGGACAACTTAACTTAGACTTTAGAACTCTGCACTTAGAAACCCCAGGCATTATTCTCAACATGCCTGTTTCTATGACTTGCGCTCATACTAGACGAACTCTCCCAGGTAAATCAATCTCTTGTTCAATTCTTTCTAACTGAACTACGTTAGGCTTGATCCTCGAAAGGGGTATGTAGGCAGTCTTTCATAAGGTCCAGTCCGAAATCTTTAAAAACCTTTTATGTATCTTTTTCGTCTTTGTTATCGAGCTGCATCTCAACTAGGTATAGGGTTTCACATGGCTTGAACTGACCGAAATCTCTTGCGGCCATAGTTTTCATAACCTTTTGTAATGATCGCAACGCTCTTACGCGGATTCAAAATAAAATCTAATTTTTCTATAAATTCGTTGTGTTATCTCTTCGTATTTTCGCATCTGTTTGGTCACTTATTGTTTGCTCTCGCAGAGAATCCGGGACCTCGGGGAAAGTTAGGGTTTCCCGACTTTCCTTAATTTATGAAAATCGACGTTGTGAATTTCGGTTCCCACATTTTATTTTACAGAAGATAAATGTCAAGTTCAGAGGATAAATGTGAAGTTTCCAAAGATAAACACGAAGATCGATGCAAAATGGAATATTTCCGCGAAGCGATATACTCGACCAAGGGCAGAAAAGGAAAGAGCAAACCGCCTTTAGGAGGAGTATATAAGGACGTCAAAGTTGAAGATGCAGGAGGACTTTTAGACTCTAGAACTCTCTCTGCACTTAGAAACCCTATGCATTATTCTCGAAATGCCTGTTTCTGTGACTTGCACTCATACTAGACGATTTCGCCCAGGCAGTTCGATCTCTTGTTCAATTCTTTCTAACTGAACTACGTTTGGCTTTATCTTTGAAAGGGGTACGTAGGCAGCCTTTCATAAGGTTCAGTCCAAAATCTTTAAAACCTTTTTTCATATCTTTTTCGTCTTTTGTTATCGAGTTGTGACTCGACTAGGTAGAAGGTTTTAGGTTGCTAGAACTATGTAATTCGCTAAAAGTTCTCGCGGCCACAACTTTTATCATCTTTTGTAATGATCGCAACGCTCTTACGCGGATTCGAAATAAGATCTATTTTTTCTATAATTTTTTTGTTATCTTTTTCATATTTTCTCATCTGTTTGGTCATTTGTCATTGGTTGTTGGGGTCAAAAACGGTTATATCGAAATTAACGGCTAAAGATCCTTCCAAACTCAAAGATTTCCCGCACGAACGGTCAACGGAGGAAGGATCGGGCGACGGAGAACCCACGGGCGGCAGAGAATCCCTGGCGCCGGCGGAAGGCGAGACGGAGCCGGCCTGGCGCCGGCGGCAAGCGCGACGCAGCCGGCCTGGCGCCGGCAGCAAGCCCCCTGGCGCCGGTGGCAGACGCGACGCAGCCGGCCTGGCGCCGGCGGCAAGCGCGACGCGGCCGGCGTGGCGCCGGCGGCAAACGCGACGCGGCCGGCCTGGCGCCGGCGGCAAGCACGACGCAGCCGGCCTGGCGCCGGCGGCAAGCCCCCTGGCGCCAGCTGCGGACGCGACGCAGCCGGCCTGGCGCCGGCGGCAAGCCCCCTGGCGCCGGCGGCAAGCGCGACGCGACCGGCCTGGCGCCGGTCGACGGTCCCCTGGCGCCGGCGGCAAGCGCGACGCGACCGGCCTGGCGCCGGTCGATGGTCCCCTGGCGCCGGTCGACGGTCCTCGTCCTGGTCTCGGTCCTCGTCCTGTTCTCGGTCCCATCGTGCTCAGTCTGATCCCGTCTTGGCTTGCTTGGACAAATCCTCGTGGGTTTGATACGATCACGGCTATGGAATTGACATCTCTCGATTCGACTCGATTGAAATCATCCTCGATGTTTTACGACAAAAATTAGAAAGGTTGGATTTCTCGTAGAAGATATCGTGTAAAACAAGATCGATTAACTCGAACATCAATCTTTTAGGCTATACGGTTTATTTTACGAGAAAGATAAGTCTTTCCGAGAAATCGTATAAAACGTTCAACGACTTAAGACAAGTCCACGGACTTACTTACGATTTTAAGAATTCAGACCCAATCAGACTATGACGGTTTATCCAATTTCCCTAACATCATATAAACATCAAGTCACCAAAAAATAGGGGAAAACTCGAGGATAATTCCGAAGATCGACGAAAATGGAATATTTCCTGAAGAGATAAACTTGGGCCCAAAGGCGAAATCCATCATCCTAAGGCAAACCGACCTAGAAGTGAGTATATAAGGAGAGCAAGTGCAGAGGAGAAGGGCATCCGAAAATTAGACTTAGAGCACTTTGCTAGCTTAGAAGAATTAGGGTTTAAGTGGTTAGACTAACGGAGCAAGGCTTAGGACGTTTGGCTGCCTGAGACTCTATCTTTTTCTTTAATCGCAAATCTCTCTGTCTTTCGGAGAATCCTTTTATTCATATCTTTCATTTAATAAAACGCCTTCGAGCAACTATCACAATTTTTATTTTTGTCATCTGTTAACTTTCTCGATTTCGTGTGGCAACGCAGAGAATCCGGACCTTCAAGGAAAGTCGGGTTAACTTGGCTTTCCTCCGCAATCTTATTCATTAAAATCGACAGTGCGAATTTCGGTTCCCACAGATTGGCGCTAGAAGGAGGGGGGGACGGATTCTCTAACTCGAAAACTACCAATCGATCGAAGTTCTGTATGGCTACTTCGTCAGCCCGCAACGTCGTATCCGTCGAGGATCGAGCAACGGCCAGTATGGCCAAACCTCACAACAATCTCCTCGTTATAGAACTCACGATCCAGGATATTGACGTAGCAAGTGTATTAGTCGACACCGGATGCTCGGCAAATATTATCTATAAAAGCACCCTCGAGAGGATGGGCGTCGATCTAAGCATCCTTACAGATGACCCCAGCCCAGTATTCGGACTCTCGGGAAAATTTATGACCCTCGGTTCGACAAACCTCTCAGTCAGAGCCGGGAGCGTCGCCAAAAACACGGAATTTCTGGTGATCGATGGTCCAACATCCTACAACGCGATAGTTGGAACTCCTTGGCTAAATTCCATGAGAGCGATCCCATCAACATTCCACCTATGCCTCAAGTTCCCGACACCTTTCGGGGTCGAAACAATACATGGTAGTCACGGAGCAGCGCAGGTGTACCTCGCTACCGAACTAAAACAGAAAAATTCCAAAATCGAGACCTCTCGGAAAAAGCAAACGATTCACGACTCAACGGAAACCTTCTGGCAGTCCCAAAGAGCTGAGGCCCTAGAAGGGAAGCGTGAACCAACCTGCGAACCGGTGGTCTCGATCTGCCTCGATGATTCCTTCCGGGAGTGGTGCGTCGAAATCAGAGCTAAACTCCGCGAACCAATAAAAGCAGAGCTAATCGCATGCCTCAAAAAGAACCTCGGTACGTTCGCTTGGGCTGCGGAGGATATGCCGGGAATCGACATTAGCATAACATGTCACGAACTTAACATCGACCCGACTCACAAACCCGTAAAACAAAAGAGACGAAAGCTGGGACATGAGCATGCCACTGCAGTCAACGAGGAAGTCGAAAGACTCCTCAAAGTAGGGTCGATAATGGAAGTTAGGTATCCAGACTGGCTTGCCAACCCTGTCGTGGTAAAAAACAAGAACGGCAAGTGGCGAGTCTGTGTCGATTTCATGGATCTGAATAAAGCCTGTCCAAAGGACTGCTTCCCGCTCCCACACATCGACCGACTGGTCGAAGCAACTGCGGAAAACAAGCTTCTATCATTCATGGACGCTTTTTCCGGATACAATCAGATCATGATGAATCCCGACGACCGCGAAAAAAACTGCATTCATCACAGACCACGGAACGTATTGCTACAAGGTAATGCCTTTCGGTCTTAAAAACGCGGGTGCAACGTATCAGCGACTCGTCAACAAAATGTTTGCCGAGCAACTCGGAAAAACTATGGAAGCATACATCGATGATATGCTCGTAAAAACTCTTGACGAACACGATCATGTAACCCACCTAGAGGAATGTTTTTCACGACTCAACCAGCATAACATGAAACTCAACCCGGCGAAATGCAGATTCGCAGTGGCATCAGGAGAATTCCTCGGATACCTCGTAACGTATCGCGGAATCGAGGCCAATCCTAAACAAATCAACGCACTGATAGAGATGGCCTCCCCGAGAACCAAGCGAGAAGTCCAAAGGTTAACCGGAAGAGTCGCGGCTTTGAACCGTTTCATCTCGCGCTCCACGGATAAGTGCCTACCGTTTTATGAAACATTGAAGGGAAACAAGAAGTTCGAATGGTCCGAGCAATGTGAAAAGGCTTTCCAACAGTTGAAACATTACCTGGCCACTCCACCAGTTCTCGTAAAACCGGTGGAAGGTGAACCTCTTTTCCTCTATATCGCAGTTTCCGCAACAACAGTCAGTGGCGTCCTGATACGAGAAGAACGCGGAGAACAAAAGCCAATCTTTTACGTAAGCAAGACGTTGCTGGATGCGGAAACTCGATACCCGCTAATGGAAAAATTAGCATTTGCCGTCATAACCTCGGCAAGGAAACTAAGACCATATTTCCAGTCTCATACTATAGTGGTTCTCACCACATTCCCTCTGCGGATAATCCTGCACAGTCCGAGCCAATCCGGTAGGCTCGCGAAATGGGCAATCGAACTAAGTGAATACGACGTCGAATATCGCCCAAGGAGATGTGCAAAGTCCCAGGTGCTTGCGGATTTCTTGGTGGAATTACCCACTAAAGACATGACTAACGAGGAGCCGAACTCAACTTGGGTCCTCCACGTCGACGGATCCTCGTCCAAACAAGGGTCCGGAATCGGAATTCGACTCACCTCTCCTAACGGGGAAATCCTAGAACAGTCATTCCGATTGGCTTTTCATGCTTCAAACAATGAGACAGAATACGAGGCACTCATCGCAGGCTTGCGGCTAGCCCATGGATTAAAAATCCGTAATATTCACGCTTACTGCGATTCTCAGTTAGTCGCCAACCAATACAGCGGAGAGTATGAAGCAAGGGACGAAAGGATGGACGCATATATGAAACTCGTCCAAGAACTGGCTCGTAATTTTGACCAGTTCGCCCTGACCAGAATCCCTCGCTCGGAAAACGTCCAGGCCGACGCCTTGGCTGCCCTCGCCTCAAGCTCAGATCCAGGGCTCAAAAGGGTAATCCCGGTCGAATTCATCGAACATCCGAGCATCGGACCACCAGTGGTAGTCAATCTAATCCGAGGAGAGATTGAAGATGCAGAAGAAGTCGAGGATCAACCGGAAGCGGATGCGGACCAAACCGAGTATGGCTGCGACAGCCCTTGGTTAGAGCCAATCCGGGCCTATATCGTGAATGGAACCCTACCCGCCGAAAAATGGGCGGCCCTTAAAGTGAAAACCCAAGCGGCACAGTATGTCACGATAGAGGGAGAAATTTATAAGTGGCGTTTCTCCGGTCCTCTTATGACATGCGCAGAAGGAGAAAGGGCAAGAAAAATCATGGAAGAGGTCCATTCTGGATCATGCGGAAATCATTCTGGCGGAAGATCTCTCGCAGTCAAAATCAAACGCCACGGTTATTATTGGCCAACCATGATAAAAGACTGCGAGAAATTCGCACGGAAGTGCGAGAAATGCCAAAGGCATGCTCCAATAATCCATCAACCCGCGGAAATCCTCTCCTCAATCTCGTCCCCCTATCCTTTCATGCGATGGTCCATGGACATTGTCGGACCTATGCATCCATCAAAACAAAAACGCTTCCTCCTAGTCCTCACGGATTTCTTTTCCAAATGGGTAGAGGCAGAATCCTACACAAGTATCAAAGACACACAAGTTGAGAACTTCGTCTGGAAATATATCATAACTAGACATGGGGTCCCGTACGAAATCGTAACAGACAACGGATCTCAGTTTATCTCTGCTCGATTCAAAGCATTCTGCGAAAAATGGAAAATACGACTTACAAAGTCAACTCCCAGGTATCCGCAATGCAACGGACAGGCTGAAACTATAAACAAAACTATCCTAGACGGATTGAAAAAGCGCTTAGAAGCCAAGAAGGGTCGATGGGCCGAAGAACTCAAAGGAGTTCTCTGGTCTCACCGAACGACTCCTAGGCGGGCAACGGGTGAAACTCCCTTTGCCCTGGTCTACGGAACAGAATGTATAATCCCAGCGGAAGTAGAATTTCCCGGCGTACGCGGAAGATTTCTCCCCGAACGGGAAGATCTGAAAAACGCCATGCTGCTGGATAATCTTGACCTGATCAACGAACATCGCGACCAAGCGCTCATCAGGATACAAAATTACCAGCACGCTTCCGCCAGATACTACAATGCAAACGTACACCATCGCAGGTTCAAGGAAGGCGATTTAGTCTTGCGTAAAGTCTTCCAAAACACTGCCCAACGAAACGCGGGAAAACTGGGGACGAACTGGGAAGGACCTTACAAGGTAATAAAAGTAGTCCGGCCAGGCTCATACCAAATCGCAAACATGCAAGACGTCAAAATCCCGAGAACATGGAATGCGATGCACCTCAAAAAATACTACCACTAAACGATAAAATGTGGTACAAAAGAACTACGAGATGGCTTGATCCCTAGACAAGGGTACGTAGGCAACTCGTCAACCGGCGGGTTCAGCTATCCCTCCAATTAAAGAAGGGGGGAGTGGGTACGTATACTCGTATACTCCCACAAATTTCGAAGACTTTAAAATTTTCGAAACTTTTTCACGACTTTTTCAAATCAGCCGAAACGGCCACTACAACGGATCCAGTATCCACAAAGCGATTACCACATCCAAAAATTCACCCGAAGTAATTCGCGGACTTCTCCTACAAAGCCCATAGACCTTACTATGGCATAAAGAAAATTTTTTCGCAGCACCTCGAGACGTCGCTTCACGCTCGAACAAACATTTTCCCAAACTTTTCACACCTCCAAACGGTATCATTTCATTGTTTCTGATCACAACAAACGAACTCTAACGTCCTAAACAGACAAATAGCCACCCTTCAAGGGGTAGGCTCTCTTGCATCCGACAAGGATAAACATAGCGCGCTATACAAGAAATCCAAATTTTGGTTTAGCTCTTCGTAAAGGAAGTAGCTCGACTCACGCCCAGACAAATCATATAAGCCGACAACAATTCGCGGATTTTAAATGGTACGAGTCAGGTTAAAATCGCAACCAGGCAAAACGAAAGCCGATTTGTCATCGCAAAGCCTCAGTCCGAGAGTAAACCTAGGTCTTGCCCTAAACCCAGCCACGCTGGATCTTTGACATCTCACAGACATAGTATGGTATACGAGATCCAAAAATTTATCTCTTCACTTAAGACTATTCGTTTCACGAACTTTTCGCGTAAATCGGTAAACCGCGGAAAATCTCGCTTTATGCAAACAATAGGTACGGTGATCATCAGGGAACTAGGAATGAGACGACAACTCACACCCTCTTTCTCATACTTCGAAAAAAACAGAAGTTCATAAATAATCGAAAAACGTTTCATAGATTGAGACTGCAAAATTTCAAACAAAACCCCAAAAAGGGGCAGGGATTCCAAGCCACCAACGGCCAGTCCTGGTAAATACATCATAGCCTCTTAACGGCCGAAACACATATAAAACAAAATCCCCGAAGGGATTGATAAACCTAGACGCTCCCAGGAGCGTCACCTTCATCCTTAAACTCACCCGCGATAGGGATAGCCTCGCCGTCGCCTCCCTTGGTCGCACCGCCACTATCCGCCTCGTCCGCGCCAGCCTCGCAATCCTCTCCCGCACGCTCCTGATCTTCTGAGTCTTCGGAGGTTGGCGCAAGGTTGCATTCGGCCTGCAGGCTGGCAAGGATCGAATCGAAGTCTCCCTCGGAGGTCGCCCACTCTCCTTTACAGGACGATAATCTGGCTTCCTCCGAGTCCAAAGACGGGGCCTCGTTACCCCGAAGCAACTCGAACTCACTCAGACTCCCCTCGATCCCCGCTAAAGCCAAGTCCCTCTTGCAGATAGCTATCAAGGACTCAAACAAGATGGCCATCCTCATCAGACGACCAAAGAAGTCGTCACGAGCATCGGCAACCTCCGAGGATCTATGGGCGTCCATCTCCTCATGAGTCTGGACCTTCTGCTGAAGGCGGCGGACTTCCGAGGATTTTCTCTTCTTCTCCTTCTTCACCTTGAGTAGCGAACTCGCGGTCTTCCCAAGGTCACCCTCAAGGTCGCTGATACGAACCTCAAGCTGGGATGTCTGGGCAGCATGGGTGTCCTCGACGGTCTGCAGTGCAGCCTCAGTACGCTTCAGCGCTTCCTGCGACAACTCCAGCTCCTTCAATAGACGAATGACTTCCGACCCACACTCGCCAAGCATTCCGTCAATCAGCGACACAAACTGTCCGCAAAAGAAGGGGTAATTATCATCATAAAAAAAAGTGATGCAAGAATTGCAGATAGATCGAAATCGAACCTTGGAACGATGACGCGCCAACGGCTCTGAAAGTTCGCCCTCCTCGCTCTTAGCACCCCGCTTCCTTTTCACTCCGGATGCCGCACCATCCCTTGCTCTTCCCTTGGGCAACAGCGCGGCACCAGCCGCTGGCAGTCCCAAGACGAGTTCCCTCTTCGCCGGGGGAGGAGGTGTAGATTCTATTGCATCCTCTCTCCCGGAGATCACGATCGGAGCAGTCGAAGAACCGGATGGATGGACCTGAATATCAGGAACCTGTTCAGGAATCCGTTCAAGAACAATAACCCCTTCCGGAGGCAGGAGGGCATCGTATGGGACTTCGGGGTTGGAAACCGGAAGAACAGGCGAAGGGGCCAAAGGAGCATGCAAAGAGATCGGAGAAACAGGCAAAGGAGTCGGAGCCGCGGAAGGAACATCGGGCGTCTCAATCCTCGCCCGCTTTGAGCCTTTCGCAGCACTGCGCCGGGATAGATTAGCCTTGAAAGAGTCAAACCCATCAATGAGGGACGGAGTAGCGTCCTGAACGGCCGGAACCGACGGAGCCTGGCTGGCCTCGCCCATCTCAACGTCAGAATCATTCTTTTCAACTTGGGAGGAAGACATTTTCTTTTCTTTTGAGAGAAGAAGAGAGAATTTGGAAAGATGTGAAGAATGAGAAGGGATGGCTGGCTATTTATATAAAAAAAAAGGGGGATGATGATGTAGATTTCATGCGAAAAAGAATCCTTAGCCGAAAATTTCGATTTTCAGAAAACTCGAATCATTCACCCGCAAAATCGTCTCCGATCTTACGAGCTGGTGGGCTAACTGTTGGAATCGAAAACGGTTATCTCGAAATCAACGGCTAAAGATCCTTCCAAACCCAAAGATTTCCCGCACGAACGGTCAACGGAGGAAGGATCGGGCGACGGAGAACCCACGGGTGGCAGAGAATCCCTGGCGCCGGCGGCAGGCGAGACGGAGCCGGCCTGGCGCCGGCGGCAAGCGCGACGCAGCCGGCCTGGCGCCGGCGGCAAGCCCCTTGGCGCCGGCGGCAGACGCGACGCAGCCGGCCTGGCGCCGGCGGCAAGCGCGACGCGGCCGGCCTGGCGCCGGCGGCAAGCCCCCTGGCGCCGGCGGCAAGCGCGACGCAGCCGGCCTGGCACCGGCGGCAAGCCCCCTGGCGCCGGCGGCAGACGCGACGCAGCCGGCCTGGCGCCGGCGGCAAGCCCCCTGGCACCGGCGGCAAGCGCGACGCGGCCGGCCTGGCGCTGGCGGCAGGTCCCCTGGCGCCGGTTGACGGTCCTCGTCCTGGTCTCGGTCCTCGTCCTGGTCTCGGTCCTCGTCCTGGTCTCGGTCCCATCGTGCTCGGTCTGATCCCGTCTTGGCTTGCTTGGACCAATCCTCGTGGGTTTGATACGATCACGGCTACGAAATTGACATCTCTCGATTCGACTCGATTGAAATCATCCTCGATGTTTTACGACAAAAATTAGAAAGGTTGGATTTCTCGTAGAAGATATCGTGTAAAACAAGATCGATTAACTCGAACATCAATCCTTTAGGCTATATGGTTTATTTTACGAGAAAGATAAGTCTTTCCGAGAAATCGTATAAAACGTTCAACGAGTTAAGACAAGTCCACAGACTTACTTACGATTTTAAGAATTCAGGCCCAATCAGACTATGACGGTTTATCCAATTTCTCGAACATCAGATAAACATCAAGTCACCGAAAAATAGGGGAAAACTCGAGGATAATTACGAAGATCGACGAAAATGGAATATTTCCTGAAGAGATAAACTTGGGCCCAAAGGCGAAATCCATCATCCTAAGGCAAACCGACCTAGAAGTGAGTATATAAGGAGAGCAAGAGCAGAGGAGAAGGGCATCCGAAAATTAGACTTAGAGCACTTTGCTAGCTTAGAAGAATTAGGGTTTAAGTGGTTAGACTAGCGGAGCAAGGCTTAGGACGTTTGGCTACCTGCGACTCTATCTTTTTCTTTAATCGCAAATCTCTCTGTCTTTCGGAGAATCCTTGTATTCATATCTTTCATTTAATAAAACGCCTTCGAGCAACTATCACAATTTTTATTTTTGTCATCTGTTAACTTTCTCGATTTCGTGTGGCAACGCAGAGAATCCGGACCTTCAAGGAAAGTTGGGTTAACTTGGCTTTCCTCCGCAATCTTATTCATTAAAATCGACAGTGCGAATTTCGGTTCCCACATTGGTTCTCGCAGAGAATCCGGGATCTCAGGAAAAGTTAGGCTTTCTTGACTTTCCTTAATTTACGGAAATCAATAGTGTGAATTTCGGTTCCCACATTCCTTCTCATAATTTAACATGAATTTTAAATTCTTTTTGTCTGATTCATTCCCTTTTGAAACAGGTACAATGGATTTGAGATCAAATTCTTTTGAAGAGGGAGGGAATGATGCGCCTCGGATCGAGCTGGTCGAGCTGAATCAAAGTGACACTTACATATCTGAGCTGGATGAGCTGAATAGGCAAGTGAGCTGGACTAACAAGATCCTGGACGAGCTGAGCAGGACTGACACTCACTTGGACAAGCTGAGCAAGCTTGTTCGATCTTCCGAGCTAGTTCGACCACCCGAGAAGCTGAAAATATCTAACCTTCTTTTTGATAAACCAACGACCAATTCAATCATGCTGAAGGTGATTATTCATGTTCTAAATGTCCAAGAAAGCCTTGGGCTTAATGGTTTTCAAAAAAAATCAAAAACAGACTTGTTTGGGCCAAATAGAGAATCCGATCAAATATTGGCTAAGAGAAGATGGATTTCGACCAGGCCTTATGAGGACATGTCTTGGCCCATATCAGGAGCATATTCTTCACCTTTCAAAGTCCTGGTTGTGGTTATTTCAAGAGGCAGTCCAAGTTTCAGTCAAAGACTCTATTTAGTTAAGTCTTTGTTTCTATTTTCAATGTCTTGCTTTTAGCACATTTTTCTTTGGATCTTTACAACTTGTAATCCTATAAATAAGGCCTAAGAGCCACGAAATAAAGCAGCGATTTTTACCCTTTTATGAGTTTATCTCTTTGTTCTTTGTTTAGAACACCTTTTTGTTTTTTGGTAAGGTTATTTCCAAGTGAACAGCCTCTAATCCGTTGACCGGTGCGTCACATCCGGCAACTATTAGAATTCGGGATTATCAACAGCCTTCCAAAACTGTTGTGCGACCCTTCAATCCATCATTTCTCATTCGATTCGTCTGAGATCATATCCAAATCACAATCCGGTCGAGTGATCCTATTTAGGGCGCATCACCAATTGACAACAAATCCAGTGTATCATGCTCGAACAAACACGTCGGGAGAGATTGTCATTTCATTCGCGATGCAATCATTCGTGGACTAATCACCACCAAACATGTTTCAACCAAATCTCAGCTAGCTGATATTATGACCAAGACATTGGGACGAAAAAAGTTTGAAGATTTATGTGGTAAGTTGGGTGTTTGCAACCTTCACACTCCATTTTGAGAGGGGATTATTGGGCCGGCCGAGCCTGTTACGAAAATACGTAAAAATTGTAATTAGGCTTTACGGTTATCTTGTTGTACATAAGATAAAGTCTCCTTTACGTTAAACATCACGAAAGGATATTCATAACTCCTAAGGCTTCTTGATAATATGTCTAAAACTAGACCAAAGTATTAAATACTTCTTGAAAAAATTATAATTATATCTTAGTACGTCAATAGTTTAGGTCAGATGACATATTGTAAAATTTTGCTTCAGTAAAGTGGTCTTTAGAGAAAATTTTGAAATTGATTATTTTTTCATCGATGTTGTACATTCTAAAATGACCCATGACGTATGAACGGATAAATAGAGCAGGGTGGGCTGTAAGTTTATATAACTTCAATCATAAGATGCGTACGTCTTCTTGTTATCATTATTTAATTCTGAATTATGCAATAAATCAAATAAATGATGGGAAAATGAATTAATAAATTTACGCAAATTCTATCATAGCTCTTTTGTGGCTTGTTTTCTTACTATATAACCCTATACATTCGTTATAATTTGTAATTATTAATTTGGTCCTTAAAGAGGAAGTTGGAGAAAAAAAAAATGATGAAGAAAGCCTCAGGAGTCCTTTCATTGGATTCCCTCCGAAAATGTTATCGTCTGCTCCGACACTTTGTCCATGCCTTAAACATATCATTCGTCTCTTTTTCACTAACTAAATTTTTTTGAATTACAGCATAATTAATAAGGTTTTTCTATAATTTACAAATTTATTCACGCTGTAGTTTTTCAACTTTTGTAAACTTTGAAACAACAACGGATTAGTTGAATCCTTTTTTTTTATAACTTTAGATCATATCCAAAACTTGTGTATGCATATTATTCTACATCCACTATATTTTGCTATAATAACCTTTTCTTCTCTCGAACTTAGCATATTTGTACTCGCATCAAAAGTTTTAAATGTGAGCTATCTCTCTCATTAAAATGGTATCATTTCATGACTTTTATATATACTTTAATAGAAAGGAAACATATACCAGAAGTACTATTTAATGGATTTGTCTTTGATGAGCAGAACCAATAAAGAACAGTAATCCAATTAATAATTAACTCAAACCAAAATACAAACAAAACTGCAAAGCCAACAAGCCTGAAATGTTAGCAAGCATCATTCAATTATTGAATACATATTCAAACCTACCTAATTCACATTAACTAAATAAAAAGCGATAGGGCATTTGATTAATTATACCCTACAACAAGTTCAAGCCTACCTAATTCAGTTATCCAAATACTAAAAGAAAACAAAAAACAAACCAAAGGGGGGGGAGGGGGGGGGGAGGGGAAAGACAAGAAAACAAGCAGCAAAACATCACACTACACTCTCTAGAATGCACCTTCAGTTATTGTATTTGATACAAACAAGAAGTTTGAGATTGATCATACCATGAGAACAGCCACAAAACCCTAATTAAAACTTAACTTATTTGTCGATTTGTTGACCATGATTATTACCAAGTGCCAAAACAAAGAAGAGCTCAACATCTGGAGGAGCAAAGAAAGTGATTTGTCTCCTCCTCAAAGCAGAGTTTTGGGCAACCCTTTGCTTCTTCGGCGCAGGTGGACATGTCAGCATCTCAGGTATTCTTGACTTCTTAGACTTCGGAGTACAACATCCATGGGATGAAATCGGGGACGTTAAGGTAGCGGTTGAAGATATTGAAGTAGATGATAACGTTGAAGTGACGTCACTATTGATACTACATGGAGAAGATGGGTTCTTGATTGTTTTTCTTCTTCTTGGAGTTCTTCTACTTACTGGTTTCTTTCCTTTTGATGCCATTCTAAACCGCTAAAAGAGAGAAGAGAAGAGAGAACGAGAAGACAAAATGTGTGACTCAGTTTATGTATAAACTTTAGTGGAAGTTTTACTTTAAAGCTCTTAAATTTTGACTGGAAAAAGTTTCTATCAGGAGAAAGAAAAAGGTAAGGAAAAGAAGAAGAGATTGCTTAGTATTTGGAAAACTAAAGAAAAAGGATTTCTTTATGGTAGAGGATTAATGCATGGAAGTCACTGGTGTAGTGTGAAATGGGTACGCTTTATTTTACTTAAATATTCATTTAAACTATAATAGTATAAATACTAGTAGTGTTTTAGAATGTTCTCATCGGTTAAATGGACTTTTTATCAAAACTTATAGAGCTCATCACAACATTTTACATGTTTGTTAAAGTCTTTAAATTATCATGTTAGTATGTATGATAAGGTAAATTAGAAGATTTCTTTACCAAAAAAAAAGAAGAAATATAAGAAGATTTCGGTTCATGATACTGAAATGTTGATCGGTGTAAATAAAAATATTTTTCTAGATATGTCATCGTATGAATGAGTGTACTAGTGAAAAATACCTAATTGCGATATTTGAAATTAAAGGTATTATTTTTTGGCTGTCCTATAATAAGGCAAAAGATTTAAACAAATAGAATCAAGGTGGTTATATCGAAAAAGAAAACCCTTTTCCAGAAAAAGAGGATATCTTGGTACCAAAGAAGTTTAAGTTCGCGGTTAGAGATAACACACAATAATTCATTTTCTTTTTTTGCTAAATTAAACATTATTTTTTGGTGTAAAATTAAACATTATTTGTAAGTACATATATATTCAAACGCATGTGAAAGCTTTAATTCAATGTAACTGTGCCAAACAAACGTTAATTCAACCTTACTCATACATAGAGATTCTATCAGACTATCACATGCATATCTATTTACAATAATTAATTCAATTATACACAGTCAACACATTAAAACATTTAAACAAAAATATACTAGCGGCTAGGATTTCCATGGGCGATCTCAGAAGCGATCTACTAGATTGAAATTTCCTTTGAAGTCTTGATCCTCAGTTGATCTATACGTTCTTTGGCGTATAGTTTCTTCATTGTCGCTGCTGTTCCGTGCTGATGTGGTGTTTGTGTGTTGTGATAGTGATCGTGACTGGATTCGTTCGTTCTTTTGGTGCAGATTGTTTCGCGTCGTGGGTCTTATTGCTCTCGACATCTCAGTTCCTAGTTTTTACTTGTGCTCGATATCGTTTTTTTTTTACGTTGTGAACGGGAGAGTTGTGATCGGATCATCTTGTGGTCTCCAAACATACGGATACCTTCGTATCTGTTTTTACTCTGAAATCTCGTGGAATTTCCAGTTACCCTAATACTTTAGTATGGGGTCCTCGCATAGATATACGTCTGCTCATATGGCTGATGTAAAAGGAAAAAGGATCCTTTATGAGGATGATGATGAACCAATAAGGCTCACTGATCGGGAAGGTTCTCACGTCATAAAAGACTTCCATCTCTCTCTAATTGGCAAGGTACTCAATCCGAAGAAACCAAATGTGGAGAAGCTTCTACAGACAATGTCAACCCTGTGGGGGAGTGCATGATAGAGTTACTGCAAATGATTTGGGTAATGGAAAGTTTTTAATACACTTTATTTCAGTGGAGGATCTCAAATCGGTTTTAAGGAAGGGGCCATTCCATTTTAATTATTGTATGTTCGTACTGGTGAGATGGGAATCGATTGTTCATGATGATTATCCCTGGATTATACCCTTCTAGGTTGAGTTAGTTGGGATCCCTCTTCACCTATGGACATTTGATAATATGAAGGAAATTGGCGGCCGACTGGGTCATGTGGATACCATTGAGCTTTCAGAGGGTCGTATGCTCATAGATATTGATTCGAGGCGTCCGTTAAAATTCAAATGGAAGGCTGAATCTCTTGAAGGCGATGAAGTAACCATTGAAATCAAATATAATATGCTATTCAAGCATTGCACCTTATGTAGGCTAATGACTCATGAGAAGGGTTACTGTCCTACTGCAGAACCTATTATGTTGCCTCAACCGGAGAGAGCAGGTGTATTTGAGCGGGTGCAAC
This sequence comes from Brassica juncea, assembly GCA_018703725.1. Taxonomy (NCBI): domain Eukaryota; kingdom Viridiplantae; phylum Streptophyta; class Magnoliopsida; order Brassicales; family Brassicaceae; genus Brassica; species Brassica juncea. Next base: position 42,045,033 of record CM031940.1, read on the forward strand.
TCCCACAATATCAGCCTGGTCGTCAGCCTTTGCTGAGAGATCTTCGCGCTAATGATCGTACGCCTTATGGAGCTGCTGATGGTCATTCTCTTCGCCAACATTCTCGCAACGATTCCCTTGGAGATAACAGAAACACAGTAGCTCGTTGACATTTCAAGATATAATGGTGGTTACAAGGGACGATATTATGATCAGGAGCCAGAGTCTTTCCAAAGCCGTTACAAGAATAAAAGTAACAGATACCCAACACACTCTGATAGGATCATTAGATGCCGTGATATCAAGCCAAGAGGGGGGAGATACGGAGGCTCTCGATATGGCTCTGGACCGTACGACCGTAAAGGTGAGCTTACCTGGCGTGAGAAGGCAAAACCTAAGCAAGATATACAGATAAGATCACCTGTGCAAGTAAGGAATGAAAGGGAAGTAAATCGAGGTGTTGTTTCTTTTGAACAACCATTGAGCAGCACTAACAACTTGGTTCTGGAAGATCAGTCTCACCGCACCAGAGATGATGAGAGGAGTGGAGGGGAACGATCTAAGAAATGACTAGCCAGTACCATCATCTCTCCACCGTTTCAGATGCCATCAAGGGAGAAGAATGTAACGATCAGAACTACAAAGCTGGCCCGTTCCCTTACTTACTCTCCTACTCAGGTACAAGATGAAATGTTAGGGAATGAACAAATCATTGATGCTTTAGATGGGATGGAGTTTTTTGATGCCAATGGTGATGGTGAGATGGAATGCGATGTTCAGGAAGATGACCTGTTGGGAGATGATCTTATGGAGTTAGAAGGAAAGGCTCAATCATCAATGTTAGCTGGATGCTCGAAAGATAAGATATATGCCATCGAAGAGTGCAAGAAATAGCGGCAGATTGAATGCTTCCTTGGGTGGTCAAAAAAAGAAACCTAGGGTCCTTCGTCGAGGATCTCCGCGACTGCGATCAGTCATATCTACTAAACAGATTTTGCTACGTGAGGCAGAGAAGTCCATACGCCGTGGCCATAGTCACAAGAAAACACATGCTAAAACTTCTAAGGATGAGGTTTCGATGGGTTCCAAAAACCATCTAAGCATCATTAATGCGGACACTCAATTGGAACTGTCGAGGGATAGGGAACGACCTCACAGTTCGACGCCTTACTTGAGATGTGTCAGAAGCATCACCCAGGACTTGTGCTCCTTTCTGAAACGAAGAACATGAGGCTGCTGTTGCAAAATATTCAGGCCGACTTAGGATTTGATCGTTTGTTTACCGTTGAGTCACTTGGTCTCAGCGGAGGTTTAGTTCTTTTTTACTATGAATAAATTTCAAGTTAATCTTTTATTTTCAAATAACAGAATGATTAGAGGCAATCATTGATGGAATAAAAGTCTCTATGAAGTTTGTTTACAGAGACCCTGTACTTGAACGAAGAGATCAAGTTTGGAAACGTCTTACGCGTTTCTCAACAACTAGAACTGGGCCATGGTTTATGATAGGAGATTTTAATGAAATTACTGGTCATGTTAAAAAGGAAGGAGGGAGACAACGCTCTGATAGCTCATTTCTACCTTTTAGACAGATGCTTAACGATTGTGGGATGCTAGAATTTCCATTTACTGGACATATGCTATCATGGGTAGGAAAGAGAGCAGGACGTACAACTGTTAGATGTCGATTAGATAGAGCTGTTGGAAATGAGGACTGGCATGAAAATTTCCCTCATTCAACTACAAGGTATATGAGGCTATGGGGATCGGATCATCGTCCGATTCTTGCGGATATTCTCAGAAAGCCTTTAAGGAAATAAAAAAAATTCAAATTTGATAAAAGATGGCTAGATAATGAGGATTTGAGGCAAATCATTCTTGAGAGATGGAAATCTCCAGATCTTCCCACGGATGCAAACATCATGGATCATATTGTGAGCTGCCGTAAGGCCTTAAGTCAATGGAGAAGACAGAACAACTTAAACTCAGACTTGTTAGTTGAGGAACTTAAAGAAAAGGTGGAAGGATTGTATGCAAATGATACTGCAACTGAGGAAATATCGGAAGCCTTGAAAGAACTCTCTGATGCTCTTAAGGCAGAAGAGATGTTCTGGAAATAGAAAATTCGAGTGTTCTGGCTAAGAGAGGGAGATAAGAATACAAATTTTTTACATGCACTGACAAAGTAAAGGAGAGCGAGAAATAAAATAACACAGCTTTTAGATGTGAATGGGAATGTAGTTGAGGATGAGGAGGGACTTGTGGCCATTGCTACTAATTATTTTCGGAAAATATTTGAGTCGTCAAACCCAGATGATATAGCTGATACGCTGTCAGAGGTCTCCACATCAATTACGGAGACAATAAATAATGATCTTACAGCTCCCGTCACAAAATGGGAAGTTAAATTAGCACTCTTTGCTATGCACCAAGAGAAAGCTCCAGGGCCACACGGGATGACAGCCTTATTCTACCAAAATTTTTGGGATATTGTCAAGGAAAATTTAACTCATATGGTTAATCAATTTCTTTTCGAAGGGGAGGTGGCAAGTGGATTGAATGATACCAATATATGCCTCATCCCAAAGACGACTAGGCCCAATAAGATGTCCTAGTTCCGGCCAACCAGTTTGTGCAATGTTAGCTACAAGATAATCTCTAAGGTCTTATGCCAGAGACTAAAAAAAGGTTCTACCAGAGAGAATCTCTGGGACCCAGTCAGCCTTTGTTGTTGGAAGACATATTTCGGATAACATCATGATAGCTCAAGAAATGTTCCATGCCCTGAGAACTAAACCGAGCGGATGCAATAAAAGGATGGCCATTAAGACAGACATGAGTAAAGCGTATGATAGGATGGAGTGGTCGTTTATGGAAGCTGTCATGAGGAAGATGGGTTTCTCAGAAACGTGGATTACTTGGATCATGCGATGTATCACTTCGGTTAAATACAAAGTGCTAATGAATGGATAACCCAGAGGGAACATTATACCGGAGAGAGGCCTGCGTCAAGGAGATCCTTTGTCTCCTTTCATCTTTAGTCTATGCACGGAAGCGCTCGTTAGCCTTCTTAATCATGCAAAGAACCAAGGGAAGATAACGGAAATACGTGTTACACGCGCATGTCCCTCGGTATCCCACCTTCTCTTTGCTGATGATAGCCTTTTCTTCTGTAAGGCGGAGCCCCGTGAATGTGATGAAGTGATGAAGTAGTCAGGAAATATGGAAAAGCATCAGGCCAATGCATTAACTTCGATAAATCTTCTCTACTCTTTGGTAAGAGGATCAATGCAACTACTCGACAACAGATTAAAGATACTCTTGGAATCCAGAATGAAGGAGGAATGGGCACATATCTAGGAATTCCAGAAGATATTAGCGGATCTAGATGCAAGCTCTTTGTATTTCTCAAGGATATACTGATGCATTGAGTGATTGGTTGGACGGGTAGATGGCTATCAAAAGGAGGAAAAGAGGTTTTGATAAAATCAATCTTGCTAGCTCTCCCGACATATGTAATGTCTAGCTTCTTGCTACCATTAGAGATATGTGATAATCTCGCAAGTGCCATTGCACAATTTTGGTGGTGCTCGAATCCTCCAAAGCGAGGAATACACTGGGCAAAATGGGAAAAGCTTTCCTTACCAAGGGAAGATGGTAGAACTGGTTTTCGTATGATCCATGAGTTTAATTTGGCCTTGTTAGCGAAACAACTATGGAGATTAGTCCAATACCCTGACTCATTGGTCACTAGGTTTATGAGGGGAAGATACTATAGATTAAGTTCGCCTTTGCGAACAATTTCAGTCAGCAGCCCGTTTTATGTGTGGACCAGCATTTCAGCGGCACAAAAACTATTACTTTTGGGGATTAGGCAGAAAATACATTCAGGATATGAGGTCAGGGTGTGGGAGGACCCTTGGATCCCTATAATACTAGCTAGGCCAGCTCAACCTTTGGCCCCAGCTTTGCATCCGAACATGAGAGTAAGCGACCTTATTAATGGAGAATTGAAGGAGTGGAATGTAAAGCTCCTAGAGAACTATATTGCACATGAGGATATACCTCTTATTAGGAGTATGGCCATAAGCACAACTCATCGGCGTGATACATTCTGCTGGAACTATACCAAGAATGGACAATACACTGTCAAATCTGGATATTGGGTTGCTAGGAACTTATTGAAAGTTGAGGAAGAAAAACAAGTACTGGAACCCAGTATAACTAAACTCCAAGCCTTTGCTTGGAAGATAAAGGCACCTCACAAGATTTGTCACCTCATATGGCAATTGATAAGTGGTCATGTGGCAGTAACGCGGAACCTCATTCAGCGAAACATGAGATGTGACAACTACTGTCCACGATATGGAGAACCAGAAGAATATGTCGTACATGCAGTCTTTGAATGCCCGCCAGCTCTGCAAGTTTGGTCACTATCAGCCAGTCCATCAAGTCCAGACATTTTCCCGGTTTCGAGTCTCTATGCAAATATGGACTACCTTTTCTGGAAGAAGAATAACATCATTGAGCTTGAATTAGACAGAGATCCTTATCCCTGGATAATCTGGTACATATGGAAGGCTAGAAATGACAAGCTCTTCAGAGGGATTGACAGGGATCCACTGGAGCTAGTTCGTTATGCTGAGAGCGAGTGTCAAGCCTAGTTCAATGCAAACGAGATGGTACAACCAACACACAAGAACAAAACACGGAAGAACCTTAAGTCTTAAGCTTGAGCAATATTTGCATGATAGATGGACCGTGGACATCCACATCACGGTTTAGTGGATATGGATGGGCATGGATGGACAGCTTGGGGAAAGTACAACTCATAGGAACACAGAACTACATACGGCGGGAATCTGCTTTGCTTACAGAACTGGAAGCACTGCAATGGGCGATGGAGAACATGCTTCAGCATTCGACATGCCAGAGCTTCGGAACCGATTGTAAGGATCTAATCGCCATGATTAAGGAGCCTCATGCTTGGCCAAGCTTTGCAACAGAACTTGAAAGGATATAGACTCTGCAGATTTGCTTTCCAAACTTCAAGATTTCATATATTCCACGAGTGCAGAATCGGACTTCTGACTCTTTAGCTAGGACAGTGAAGTCTTTTCATAGAAAACTTTATTTTATTGGTTGTTATATTCCAGTCTGGTTACCCAGATCACTTTTAATTTAAGTAATAGAATAGCCGTTTGATGTAAAGAAAAAAAAATGTACTATTGTTTAATTAAAAACAAGACAAGAGTCTCACATTTGATGACTAAGATATTTTTGCGTTATAAAACATTTGGAGGTATTAGGTGGTACATATAATTTACCTTATTTATATAATTAGCCTCATGAACTGCAGAGCACATGCAGAATAAACAAACAAAATAACTAAAACTGAATTAAAACTTCGATGTAATAAGTAATATAAAGTTGACAAAAAAAATAATATAAAAACAATTCACGTGGGATGGCATTTTAATCCGCTGTATTTTATATATAAGCATGGGGTTTCTACACACCAACTAACACTATTCTTTTTAATTTATTTTGACCAACTAACCCATTTTTGGTTTAGTTGAGATTCTCTTAGCAATTTCTTAAAAACCTATACTCCCTCCATTTTTAAAAGATGTATATTTTACATTTTTCACATTTATTAAGAAAAACATAAAATTTTAGTTACCAATGCATTATTTTTCTAAATTTACAATTTCCCATAATTTTGAAACAATAAGATTTTAGTAAATATAATTATATATTTGGAAATGTACAGTTTTTTATTAATTAATGTATTAAAAATGTAAAAAATGTATCTTTTTGAAACAATTTTTTTTTAAAACATGGATCTTTTAGAAATGAGAAGTATATGAGTAAATTGTTTTCATAAAATAGCGGTAACAAATTGATTTCTATTTTCTTAAATATATGGGAGACCTCAGATATTTATAGGTATGTAGAAGAAACGCTATATTTCCTAAATAAAGTACACAGTGATCGAGGCTGGATCATATTATGGGATCCAAAACTAGGTCTGGGCGTTCGGGTATCCGTTGGCGTTCGGGTCGGGTTTTTCGGGTTTACGTTCATAGGTCCCATACTTAAATTTTATTAGTACGGGTCGGGTTCGGATAATAATACTTCGGGTTCAGTTCGAAATTGTATTGCATCCTAAAACCCATAAAGTAACCATATATCATACGGATTCGGGTTATATCGTTTCGGTTCGGATATAACCGAAGTAAAAAAAAAAAATTGAAGCAAAACATAAAGAAAAACATCTAAATTAAATTAAAAATTAATCTATCACACATAAAATTGATAAAATAACAATAAAATATTAAATCAAACATGAAAACAAACATCATTTATAAATAATATGCATTGCCTTATAGAAAGTAGACTTGTTATTTCATTGAGAAAATTATAAAGTATTTATTTATAACTAATTGTGTACTTAAAGCGTTTATTAAAATTTTAATATGTATTATTATATATCATATTACCACAAATATTGAATTTAATAATTGAAATACTTATACATATTTCAAAATATTTATATTGACTATTAATTTCGGATTTTTCGGGTTACCCGTTCGGTTAATAACAATTCGGGTTCGGATGTTTTTTGTACCACCCTACAAGACCCGTTCAGGTATTTTTACATTTTGGGTCGGATAACGGATCGGGTTTTTCGGTTCGGGTTCGGTTTGGATTTAGGGTTCCGGATTTTATAAAATAAAATCCACATATAATAGACTCTAAATAGGACTTATACTATGGCTAAAAATCAGTAAAGTTCATAGCATATCACATTGCTAACTCTACTATCCAAATGCCTTGCGTTTCCTTTGTTGATATCGAAATTTTTTGGGATCACTTTGTCTTCATTCAAAAATACCACTTCATGGGCATAGAGTGAGTCGGCCTCTTGTGTCTCGGTTAGGTTTGTTTCTTGATTCTTTATTGGTCTCTTGGGACAAAGAGATGTGAAGTGATCTGGCTTGCAACATCTCCAACATATCACCTTTGGTCGATCTTTCTTCGAGTTTTGATTCTTATATTTGGTGTCTCCTCCTTGGTGTTGATAATTGAGTCTTCCTCGACTTCTGCCACTTTCATTCTGTCCTCTATCTCTTCCATAACAGCCTGCTTAGTTCCTATGACTATTTTGGTCATTAATTAAAAAAATAAGTTTTCTCTGGTTTTCTTTAGGCATATCTTCCCCTGCACGTTCTTCATACGCCTTTGACCTTCCACCTATGTCCTCAAAATCCGTAGGTTTTAGGTCTAGTACTTGCTCAAGAGACTCTACAATTTGGATGTACTTGTGTCTAGGAAGACCCTTCAAAAACATTTTCACCATCTTGAATTTTTCTATGGTCTCCCATAACGAGGCTGCTTTAGATGATATGCCAGATATCTTTCTTGCAAAATCATCGACTAAATCATTATCATCCATCTTCAACATGTTAATCTCCTTCATTAACGTCTGAAGTTTCGCCTCTCTTTATCAACTCTAACAGCTCTAAGGTGATGTGTCTTAATCACCTCCCAGATTTCTTTCAATGAGGTTTGTTTTCCTTCCACTAGGAGAATCAAGTTTTTGGGAACGGATTGGAATGGCCACATCATTTTTTGTTTGATCATCTAAACCAAGTTTGATTATCTCCCAAACTTCATAAACTGTCAATAAAACCTTCATCCTCATTGGCCAAACTATATAGTTTATCGATGTTGGACATTGGATGGATGCGGATCCAAATTCCTTCGTGCGCAGTGTAGCTCTAGTCACGTCTCCCATATGCGGTCACATGAACCTCCTCCGTCGCCTAGATCGAGTCTTCTTCTCAAATTTTGTTACCAATTCAATTCCGTAACCACGAAGAATATAAGAACAATTTTCCAAATTATTTTAGAAGCTTCTCAAAACTAAAGTTTCAATTGGGATTTTACGAAACTACTTTTCATAGAATTCTTATTTATATCGAATTTATTTTCTTATTCAATGTAAAATATAATAATACAAAAATTATCTAAATTTCCTATTCTTATCAAGATTTCCTTATTTGTGTATTATAACTTATTAAACAACTTTCTAATAAGATAACTTGATTCACAAGTTTTGGAATTATCTAAAGATTTTCCCGTTTTCCCTTCCAAAGTAGATTTGTATGCACAATTTCAAAAAAAAAAAAAGGAAGAAGTAGATATATATATATATATATATATATATATATTGTTTTTTGCGGTTTTACAGCTATAAAGATTATTGATTCGGTCTTTTTTTTAATCTAGGGGTATCCCAGACCTTATTGTTTCGGTCTTATGTTTTCTGTTATAGTAGATTAGTGGTTTCTAGAAAATTTGCAATTTTAAAATGAAGTTTGTAACAAGATTTTGTTTACATTTATTCAGCCTTTTTTACTTTACAATGAAATAAATGACAAGATCAATTCAAAACAAAATAATTATTTTTTTTTTGTTTATTGCTTCGTTTGTATATGAAAATATAATGTGACTATCAATTTTTTCATTATTTCATTTTTATTTTAAAATAAAATACGACTACAATAATACTCATTTCCCTTATAAAAGTACTCCATTTCATATAAAATAATACCAACAAAGATGATCTTAGTTAGTTTTCTTCCTCTAACATTTATATGAATTTTCTTTCAAACAAAAAAAAAACATTTGTATGACTTCAAAAAATCAAAAAACTGATATAAGAGTTATCATTTTACCCAAAAACACATAAATTTTGAAAAATTGTAAATACGGATATGGATACAACATTAATATATATATGAGTATTATTAACTCACATAGAATTATTTGCATCTCCAGATTCATATTCTTTGTATTTAAGACCTATATAAAAAAAGATTCTTTGTATTTTATTCAATTACAATCTCATTATTAAAAAGATTTAAGAGCAATTCAAACATGCACTTCCCTTTAATTATCTCCTGAGAAAAGACCAAGGCCCTGTCGCTGTCCCAATCCTGTAACAACAATTCCAATCACATTCTGTTAAAAAAATACTACATCAAGTTTTTACCTTTTTAACTAAAACGGAGAGATTCATAGATTTTTACCGCCAGAATCCAACAGCTGCTCTAAGACTCATGTAAATGGTGAGACCAAACCAAAGACCAATAAACCCATGAGTCGACGAGAGTAAGACCAAACACAAAACGCTAACTATAGCCACCATAACTAATGAAGCTGCCGCATAACCAAAGTCAGATGCTCCAAAGTTAACTCCATCGAATACAAACGCTAAGGCATTGATTGGTTGTGTCCCTGCCACAAACTTTAGGAAACCAGAACCGGTTTAAGACACAATCTTGGTTTGCTTAGGGGTTTACGGGGAAGTTCAAATTGATTACCGGAAGTCCTATGCTAATGAGGTGTAAGACATTATCGTCTTTAGTGAATAGTCTTGATCCGAAATGCAATCCTGCTCCAAGTATAACCGCGAGTAGAAACCCAAGAACCAACCCCAACTGTCACAAGATTTAGTCCTTAACTTTCGGTTTACTCTAAACCGCATCTTTAAATGCTTTAGTTCATGTAAGAATGTATACCTGCAATACACGTGAGGCAGTAGCTGCAGCTCTTTTGTAGTCCTTTTTGGCAAACGCACTCGCTAGTATTGCCTTTTAAAAGACCCATTTGTTTAAATGTATAACCGCTTTTATAGAAGAAAGAGAGATAGAGAGAGAGCTCAATGGCTAAACCTGGCCAGCTACGGCGAACCCATCTGCAAGAAGTGAAGTTGCTAACCAAACCTGCAAGCAAACTTGAAACGCTGCCATGGAAGTTGATCCTTCTCGTGCAGCTAGTGACGCGGAAAGAGTTACACAGAATGTCACCGCAACTACTCTCATCAGTAGAAGAAAACCTAAGAGAAAAAGAACCACACAAGAAAACAATAGTTAAAACGATATTCTTTTATTAGAGATCTCCCATTGAAAGACACACTGAAAGTTTGCAAATACCATTTTTCATGAATCTACTGAACTGAAGATGTTTGGTGCTCATGTTAAAGATATCGACTTGACCCATCAGTTTCCACAAAAGTATTCCACACATAAGGTATCTGAAGTTGAACATATAAACGTTAGTTATCGGCCAAAATTTGATTTAAACATATGGGTTGTCCACAAAAAGAAAAAACACGCTAGTTATTAGAGCATAGTTTTTTTTTAATTTTTTTTTTAAAGAGAAAAAGCTTAAAACTGTGAAACTGAACTCACTGGGATATAACATGAGCAGTGGCTGCTCCTGTAACGCCTAGACGAAAAAAAAATATGAAAATTGGGTCGAGTATTATATTTGTGGCATCTCCAATCACTGTGGAAGAGATTAAAAGTTGATCATCAGCTTTGTTCTGTTTCAAGAACTTTGGTCATACTAAAAGATAGTGCATATTACCAGTTGCGTATAATGGAGTTGTTGTGTCTTTAAATCCACGGAAAACACCTTGTGTCGCAAGCGAGAGAAGAACAGCAGGTGCACCAAGTGATCTTAGAGATAAATATCTCTGAGCAGGTCCCAACATTGGAGAATCCTGCAAAAGTTTGAATAACGTTTTAAAAGATTTTCAATCTCACTTTGACCAAAAAAAAGTATTTTCAATCTCATAGCATTTATGCATATTGAGCCAGAAAGATTTGATGCTTTACGTTTTTAACTCCCATGAAACTCAAGAGAGGTTTTGCTGCGGATATAAGAAACACAGCTTGAAGAAGTCCAAGAATGGCTCCAATGATTAAAGCAGATGAAGCTGATGGTATGTTTCTTTTCTTGACTGGAGATTTACTAACACTAAAGATACTGCAACCGTTTTTAGACTCATCTGGTGTATAAACTGAAGGAAAGATCAAACAAACTAGTGATTAGTAATTCAAGAAATCAAATGCTCAAAGGAGTGATGATGTTAAAATATATATAAATATACCTTTATTGTTTCCAGGAATCAGTTCTTGAGTTTCCTCCTTTGTGTTGTTAATACCAGTTTCAATACATTCTTTATGATCTTGGTTTGTGTTATCCTCAGAACTACAAGCATCTTCCTCTGCTACAAAGGATGTTGTGATGCTAACGAGTGGGAAGATAGCGATTCTTGACACTTGGTTAAACAAAGCAATTGAAACTCCAACTGCAGCAAGCTCTATAGGACCTGTAAATCATCACCAAAATATGAAACCGAAGAGGCGAAGACTAACCAAATGATTTCCATCTTGAAACAAAAATAAGAAAATGATCAAGACTTGTTTTTTTCTTGGGTTGTTGATGATACCAATTTGGCCTATGAAGGCTGTGTCCACAAGAGATGCAATAGGATCAGCTGTTAAGGCAAGTGCTGCAGGTAAAGCTATTCTTGCTATCTCCAAACCGAGCTCATCAAATTTAAAAACTGATCTGATACATATCAAAGAAAATCAAATATCAAGTTTGTTCTTGATCACATAAAAGTGGTTACCTGAAATCAAAATGGTTACCTGAAATCACTTAGGAAGATGCAAAGAGGGTTTCTTGGAAAATCACAAGGAGTTTCTTTGGTATAGCCATCTTCAGACATCATTAAGAGATGTTACTCAAGTTTAAGAGTGTTTTTGAGCTTCACAAGTACATAAAGAATGTGTGTTTGTGTATACAGAATCTAGCAAAGTAAATGATTCTCGGTTAGTTAGGTGACTTTTCATTATATGCCCCTCAGAATAAAAGAAAATTTAATTATTTATTTTCAGGAAAATAGGTGTTACAAGTCTAACCACAGTACCACACATTACACTTTACCTTTAGACCTCAAATTCCAATTGATTGTGGATTCTTGCCTTGTGTCCACTGTCCAGAACTCTAGAGGGTTCCAGAAAAGAATTCTAGAAAATCAAATTTCTGTTCCAAGAACAAATTAGCTTTGATCAAAGACTAAAACATTTTTCTCTCTTTAAATAGAAAACAAGTAAACTAATAAGTAATAATCAAGAAATTAAAGAATACTAAGCTAAAGATAATAAAGGATACATTTGGGTACAACAAATTTTCTATCGCTTGAAAGTTTGGTTAACGTCAACTACCAAGGAAAAATTCGACAGAGTTGCAAGAAAGAAAACTACCCAACAAAATTACGAAACTTGTATGATCTTTTCCAGATAAAAGAAAAACATTTAGGAAATTAATTTTAATCCAAAATGTGTAAGAACTAAACATGTGGTTATGAATGAAGAAAGAGAGAAATGTAACCAAAAAAAAACGCACCTGTTTTGTATGAACCAGGAGAGGTCAACAATGTCTTTTTTCTTTTTAAGTTTCTACCAAACAATCTCATTACCTCGGCTTTTTTGTTTTGTTCTCTAGCAGTTTGGAATATGAAACACTAGACTTTGGACAAAAAGTAGGTTGATTGTGCCGTGGATAAAGGGTCTTCAAATAGATTACAGTGAATATGAACCAGATGAAGAAATGTATCTCAATCAAGGACTTGGAAAGTTGACAAAGAACAAAATAATTAAGAAGTTGGACAAAACAAAACGAAAGAGGAATTTGGGAAATAAATGGTTGAGAGAAGCCGATGGGTCTAGATGGAAGGTGGAACGTGTTTTAAGGTTAGACATTGGAGAAGAATTTCATTTTTTTCTTAACATTTTACCAAAAAATATATTTCATTTTAATGGGAAAATTAACCTTTAGGAAAATATCAATTAAAAATTGTAAGGCTTCTCCATAACTTTCAAATAAAATGACTTTAATAAACTATATATATATACTATACTATGCCCAAATGGTTTGCAATTTCTTAACAAAATTCGATCATTTATTCTATTTTCCAGAATTTTACAGTTTAGCATTATCTTGTTACTTTAATAAGACAACTTATAAATTGATATGCATATATTGAATTTAAATATATTTACAAAATAATATATGTTTAGCACAAAGACAGATATTTATATATAACATATGTTGTGTATAGTTGTATACCTTCCCAGGATATGTGCTAAGATGTTTGAGATTAGAAAAAATAATATATATTAGCTTTGATTGTGTGATCAGAAATGACCTTTCCCATATCTACCTCTATCCAGGTCTATGTCACGGGCTTACTTAGCTTTGTGTATACCTTACAGTAGATTTTTTTTCCTGACGACCGGAAAATATTTTTTTTTTAACCGGAAAATATAGGTTTTGGCTAAAAGCTAAATTAAACAATAAAATAGGATTTTGTCAAAAAAAAAAAATACAAAACAAATAAACTAACATGGGAAGTGTCTTCGGATCAGATTTTGGACTCTCCAAATAATTAAAGTTTTTTTTTCTCTAAAGAATTTAGGTTGTTTAGAATAGTCAGCGAATATAGTAAACGCTCGAAGACTGAGAAGTAAACTTGAGCTATGACATGTTTACAATACCAAACATGATCAAGAAAATTTATGGGGGAGGCAAAAAGATTCCCAGACGCTTAGGTTTAATGGACAACATGATTGGCGAAAAAGACTGATTCTCGTGAAAATAAACGTCGTTTAGTTTCTTCTAAATTCATTTTTACTATGCTTTTACTTTGTTTTTATGTAATAATTTTTATTAAAAATTTAAAAATCACTAATATGAATATAATTTATTTTCATATTTTCTAATTTTCATTTCACTTCGGTTTATGCCCTTTACCTCATTTTTAGCTAATATCTCAGATATTTGCTCATAAATTCATTTAAAATATTAACGATTACAAATTATGTTATAATAATTTGATAAACGTATTTGTAGATTGAAATCGGTATGTGTTCGACCAGTAAAAGTGTTACACATATCAAATTTAGTAAAAAAAAAAAAAGAAGTGTTACACATATAAGTGTACGCGTGCTAAAAGGTTAAATATATGAGGTTGTATAAGAGAGATTACAGTTCGAGTCACTTTTTGAGTTTCTCTATCATGAAAGATCACTTTAAGCTACTAGGACACATTATGGATGGTTGAATACCATATTGTTCCTGAGAAATAAAAAAGGATTTATTTAGTTTGGTATTTTTTCGTTTCGGTTTTGAAAATGAGATTTAGGTTTAGACGGTTGACTCGAAATAAAATTAGATATATGGGATTATTTTTTTATTTTTTTCCTACTTGATAAGAAAGAGAAAACCAGTATAATTTATTTTTCAATCTGAGCGATTCCGACTTAGCTCTTACGGCGAGGCTCCGTAGGCGAGAGGCGACTGGCACATGACGAGGAGACGGAAACAGGGGAGAAGTTCGTGAGTGGTAGCCAAGGCGGTGGATGAAGGGTCGGTGCTGAAGATAATAATGGTGGCGGCGCAACTAGTACAGTTGAAGCAGTGAAGATGGAAACAAGAGGCGATGGTTGTGAAAAAAGCGATGCCGAGTTCGATTTGACGGCGAGGCTTGGAAGGTGAGAGACGGCGGTGACGATGAGACGGAAACAGGAGGGAAAGGAAGTTGCAGAAGGTTAGATTTTTTGCCGATTAGGCGTCGGTGTCTGTGTTTATCCGTCGCTGTTAGGGTTTGTCTCCGATGAGGCGCCAGAGGCTTTTTTTTCTGGGCATAGTTGGTGGGTATGTGTTTTGCGGTGCCTAATTGATTTGTGTTTTTTTTTTCAGAGGAGGCTCCTTTGTTGAAAGTTGCGAATGGGAGGTTACCGGAAGGTTATTCGCGACGGAGCGAAACACCAACAAATGGTTAAATGTCTACTGAACATTGGAATGGTGGTGGAGTAATTCGATGGTGCTCCAAGGGAAACAATTCTCGTCTTCGTACTTGTAATTTTTGCTCCAAGTATCTGGATAGAGAGAAAGAAGAAGAAACTGAAGTGCTTGTGTCAGATGATTCTTGGTCTGAAGAAGAAGACGATCATATAAATCATGTCATCATGCTTGCAATGAAACCAGAAACTCCAGGACGGCATGATCTTGCTTCTGGATCAGAGCCGAGTCCTTCCAAAGATGAAAAATGGATTGGTGTGAGTCCTCTCAACATATACCCTAGATTACAATATTCCAACTTATCCTTGCTTCTGCTCTTAACCACCACTTAGCGTACAACAACAATCCACCATTAAACTAAACTCTGAAAACTGCTCTTTTATTTGGGAGGTTTTTCAATCCAGTTCTAGAATTTGGTTTTAGAAGAGAGGGCCTGGAGCAGTGAGTGAAGTAAACTTTGTATCTTTACCTATGTACTCTTATTTGTGTACATGTATCTTTGCCTATGTATCTTTGTCTATGTACTCTTATTAGAAGTGAGTGAAGTAAACTATGTACTCTTATTAGTGTACATGTGTACGGTGCTTACACAATGTACATATGGATATTGAAAAAATGTCCATGGAAATATTATTTTGGTTGTACAATTGTTAAAATACAAATGTGTATGAAGAACGGTTATTTACGCTTATTGTAGGGTGAAGAATTACCAATTGTATGAGAGAGGCATACAAAAAATAATTAATATTCAAGAGCTTGTGACCCTGAATCTGCTTTGAGTAATGGTGGTTACTGTAACATGAGCAAGATAAGTCATACTAGCCACTGCCTCTTTCTAAAACCATTGACAAAGAGAGACTCCATACAGCTTTAAGCAACAAGAAACGTAACACATAAACACTATATAGACCCATTGACAAGTATTGAATTTGTTTTGTTACTTGTGTACGTAAGTATCATGTATCCATGTGTACACCTAGGTCTCATATCTACTTGTACATAGTGGACTGCACAAATGACCAGTGTACTGTTAAGTTTGTTGTTACGAACTTATATAGATCTCTCTCTCCCCTTTGTAATCTCTCTCACAATAAACCAATACTGAATAATACTTGATTAACGATAAGAAATCCACAACCCAGTACGGATTACAATCAAAAGATAGAAAAGGAAGGTGATGATCTCATAGCGATCAGAGAGGTCTCATAGCGACACTTTTTCTTACGTCATACAGCATAAAGAGCCAATGACCATTATTTAGAATATTTATAACTGAAAAAAAAGAAACTCTTCTTGGCAAAGCCTCTTCCTCACACCGAGGCTTTGCTCTTCCCTTCTTCTTGTTTCATGTAGCGCTTCGTTCTTGTTCTGCGACCTGAACCTCTACTCCATCTTTCTTCTTCTGTAGCTTCTTCCTGAAATACACTTTCTGTAACGTATCAATACCCCTCCCAACGAAACGCAGCTTGTCCTCAATCTGAAAATCCGGATACTGTTTCGCAATCTCCCAACCCAGATTCCATGTCGACTCGTGCTGTGGAAGCCCCGTCCACTGTATCAGAACCTCCAAGCAACCTGACTTTGTATAACGCGTATCCAATACTGTCTCAGGAACAACAACCAATTCTCCTGTCGAAGCAAATGCCTGAGGCAGCGGAGTCACTACCGGAGGAGTCCCGACCACCGGTTTCAACTGTGAGACATGGAAGACCGGGTGAATTCGAGAACTCTCTGGTAGGCACAAGCGATAAGCCACTTTGCCAACACGCTCCAAAACCTCAAAGGGACCATTGAACTTCGCCGCGAGCTTCTGACAAAGTCGGCGAGTCACCGAATGCTGTCGATAAGGGCGTAGCTTGAGGAAAACCATATTACCAACTGCAAACTCCAGATCCCGATGATGTTTATCAGCTGACTTCTTCATGCTAGACTGAGCTTTTTCCAAGTGGAGCTTCAGTTGAATCAACATAGCATCCCGAGCTTTCAGACTCGTCTCAAGTTTGAAGTTAGACGTTGACCCCAACTCGAAACGAAGCAATGAAGGGGGATCTCTGCCGTACACAACCTTGAGCGGGGTGGTCTTGATTGCAGTGTGAAAACAGGTGTTGTACCAGTATTCCGCCCAACTCAAGAATTGAAACCAAGTTTTTGGGTGTGCGGATGCAAAGCAACGGAGATACGTCTCGAGACAGCGGTTCAGAACTTCTGTTTGGCCGTCGGTCTGTGGGTGAAACGCAGTGCTGAACTTCAACGCTGTACCGGCCTGTTTGAAACACTCTTTCCAGAAGGAGCTCAAAAAGATCTTGTTACGGTCGGAAACAATGGAGGCTGGAAAGCCGTGAAGCTTAACAATTTTCGAAGTGAAAGTTCCAGCAACGTCCACTGCAGTATAAGGGTGTTTCAAGCCAAGAAAGTGGGCATATTTACTCAGGCGATCGACAACCACAAAGATCACACTCACCCCCCGAGAAGCCAGTAGTCCATCGATGAAATCCATGCTGATGTCCTGCCAAATCTGCGAAGGAATGGGTAATGGTTGCAGCAGTCCTGCCGGGGACAAGGTAGAGGACTTATGCGTCTGGCATATGCCACAGCTGGCCACATAATCCTGTACATGATCCCGCATACCTGTCCAATAGAAGGACTGCTGAATACGTTTCAGCGTTTTGAACACACCAGAATGACCTCCAATTCGACTGTCGTGGTTCTCGCGAATGATCAAGGGAATGAAACGCGAACTAGAGGGAATGACTAAGCTCCCTTTATACCACAACATTTGATCAGCCTCAGAGTACCCGGATTTCACAGGGTCTCCGGCTCGCACTTGATGCAAAGTTGCCCGAATGTTGTCATCCTGCTCAATCTCTGCATAGATGTCTTGCAGCTGAACAACAGACGGAACCAAAAGTGCAAACAAGGTTGAGCAAGTCTCCGGAACAGAATCCTGCATCTGTCGCAAAAGACCATCGGCCGCTTTATTCTCGATTCCCGGTTTGTAAATAATATCAAACTGGAACCCCATCAAACGAGTCAACCAACGCTGGTACTCTATCGAGATCTCGCGCTGCTCAAGGAGAAATTTGAGAATGCGCTGATTGGTGTGAACCACAAAACGTCGACCCGTCAGATAATGTTTCCACTTGAGGACAGCAAACACGATAGCCATTAGTTCCCGTTCATAGACTGGTTTCAGCTGTTCCCGTGGAGTCAAGCTGTGACTAAAGTAAGCCACTGGTCGCTGCTCTTGCATTAATACAGCGCCAAGACCAAATCCCAATGCATCAGTTTCCACCACAAATAGCTTAGAGAAATCAGGAAGTATGAGGACAGGAATCGTTGCCATTGCCTGTTTCAGAGCATCTAATGCAACCTGAGCTGCTGGCGACCAAGTGAACTGATCCTTGCGTAGTAAGGATTTTAAAGGACGAGCAAGAACCCCATAATCCTTCACAAACCGACGGTAATAGCCTGTCAACCCGAGGAACCCACGTAAGTGCTTGACAGTCTTTAGGATGGGCCACTCTAACATTGCCGCGGTCTTAGACGGATCAGTCGACACCCCTGCGGCCGAGATAATGTGACCGAGATAGTCCACCTGTGGTTGACCAAAGACACACTTCTTCTGGTTTGCATAAAGAGAGTGATCGCGCAAGACCTGAAGAACTGCGGACAGGTGTGTAACGTGAGCATCCAACGAAGGACTGTATACCAAGATATAGTCAAAGAAGACAAGGACAAAACGACGCAGAAACGGGCGGAAAATCTCGTTCATCAATGCCTGAAACGTCGTAGGGGCGTTAGTGAGTCATTGCTAGTTTAGCTGCTTGGACAACACTAGGAGTCACAAAATTGTGTGTAGCCCCGCTATCGATCATAACTATGACCTCCATATTACCGAACACACCCATCAGCATAGTAGTAGTTGGTGAATCTATGCCAAGGAAGGCATTAAGTGACAGCTCCATAAGTTGCTTCTTGATGTCTACTTCCTGAACAACCTCCTGATTTCTCTCATCCAAAATCTCAACTTCATAACCATTCAGCACCGTCAGAATACGCAACTCCTTCTTCGGGCAGATGTGTGCCTTCGAGTATGGACCCTTACACTTGAAGCAAATGTTATCCCGTCGCATCGCGTCTAACTCTGCGTCAGTGTGATGCAGACGAGGCCTGTAAGCATTTCCCGACGACTTCGTCGACTGCACCGACTTCGAAGCTGACTGTGAAACAGACCCAAAACCCTGAGAACCCGACGCGGGCGTCCACCGTGCACCCTGAGACCCCTTAATAACCCCACTGATTGACTTGCAGAACGCGCTACCCTCCATACCAATAACAGCTGCAATATGTTGTGTCAGACCCTGAGGCTCTTTCATTTTGATCACTTCTTGCATCTCTGGTTTTAAGCCGTTGAAGAAGACGTCGACCAAATGATGTTCATCAATACCTGTAACTATCGAGCGCAGCTCCTCAAACTCATTAACATAGTCAGCGATTGATCCCGTCTGACAAATCGAGAACAAACATTTCCCTGGTTCCTCCTCAATCCTTTGACGAAAACGAGCCACCAACCTTCGCTTGAACTGATGCCAATCGGTAAATGGGTCATGTTCCATTTCCGCATTGAACCAGTTCAAAACCGGACCCTCCAAGCTCATCGAAACCATCTGTAACCTTTCCAATCCATGTAACTGACCAAGACGAAAGTACCTTTCCACCTGAGCAATCCAGCCGAAAGGATTAGATCCCTGAAACACTAGCATCTCGATCTTCTTCAAGAGACCCTCCCGATTCTCAAACACAAACGGTGGAACCCCAAATCCTGGAGGATGATGATGATCGGCCGGAGAACGAGGCGGGAGCCCCAAACCCCATAGGATGATGATCGAGCGGTGAACGCGACGACGACATCAAGATCGGACTCGACGAATCGTGAGGTGAAGCGATCATCTTACCTTGAGCCTTATCCGTAAGCTGATTGTTCTCCACTCGGATCAGGATCGCGATAAGCTGATCGAAACGGCGATCAACCGAGTCAAAATGCGTATCGTACGCCGCAAGGCGCTTCTCCATCGTCGCGAAGCGCGTCACCGTATCCTCTGAGTTCTTCGCTAATCTCTCCCACTCCGATCGCAGGAACGCAAGCTCGTGTTCGCCTTGAGGCGCATAGTAAGCTTCAGAAATTGCACCGGAATCTGCCATGGATGACAAGGCAAGGTTTCGATCGAGTCACAAGCGCACCAATTTGTTAAGTTTGTTGTTACGAACTTATATAGATCTCTCTCTCCCCCTTGTAATCTCTCTCACAATAAACCAATACTGAATAATACTTGATTAACGATAAGTGATATCACTCAAATTACCCTAAGGAGTGACTTTACTCTCTCAAATAAGAGGTTCAGTTGTAATACTTAGGGATCGAATCCACAGAGAGCTAGTGTACAAATAAGATGCAATCTTAATGACTATGCTAGGTTGAAAATAGTTTAAAGTAAAGTGCAGGTTTGCTGAGTAAGGATGAGATTACTCAGTTGAAAGGATTTGGTTTTGAAAACAGTAAAGAAAAGTAGTTAGATTCAAGGTAAGTATTCAGGAATTCAGGATTATAAATACTATAAAGGCTAACAAGTTGCTTGCATGATAAGTCTGGGGGGATGTTACTGATGCTGTTTACCTTTTGATTTCATCAATGTTTTCAAAATAGTTTTTATTGAGTCAAGAAAGGGATAATGATAATTTTAATTTTCACTTTTTATCTAACCAATCTTTTAGACACCATTCTTAGATTTGTTGATGCAGAATGTACTATAGATGTTAAAGTTGATCACCTATCAGCTATGACAACACTTTCATTGATTGTCTGGAGGAACCAAAGTTGATTTCCAACCTAACCTGACAATTCTTTGCTTGTCTTGGGGCTTGGTATACATGGGATCGGATGCTTCAAACAAGTCTGGAAGGTAAAAGCCTTGTGTAAATAATTTTATCACCCTCTCTCTCTCATTTTCGAAATTAGATTTAATTTTTATTCAGTCAAAAAAAAATCAAAAATTATCTTAAATTTATGTTCTAGGAATAGTTAGATATTAACTAGGAAGGAATTCGAACAGGGCTCGGCGGTTACCCCCCTCAAGACTTGATTCATAAGAATTATATAGGTAAAGGGTTCGAACAGGGCTTGGTGGTTACCCCCTTCAAGACTTGCTTCGCAATGAATCCTAGAATATAGGTCAAAAAGAAGTGAACAGGACTTGGTGGCTGCAACCATTAAGGCTTGATTCATGGAAGCCTGTCCAATCTTAGTAACATCCCCCCAGACTTAAATCATACACTGTCCCCAGTGTATAACCAGTCCAGTGAAGGCATAGGTAATAAGAAAGTACACTGATATCAAAAAGTTTAGAACGATATACTTGACCGCGTTGCGTATCGATCGATGTTGAGTCGTTTTCGTCGATCGCTTCTGTGTGGTACATGTCGATCGATATCGACAGTGTCATGTCGGTCGATTTCAGTGGCAATCGTCTAATTGTGACTGCAAAGAAAAACAAATACGAAAAATAAAATCCTAAAGATAAAAATAAAATGAAAAACTACCTAACAGTGGGTTGCCTCCCACTCAGCGCTTTGATTATAGTCATCTAGCTTGACTTTGGGTGGAATGAGCTACTGAGATGAAGTCCAGGTACTTGTTGAGAAACAAGTATCCTCTGTATCTTTCTTCTCACCGAACCATGCGTCAAATAGGCTTCTTGTGGCTTCATATTTTCTGATTCGTTTCTTCTTTAACTCAATCAACTCATCAGTGATCCTTTGAATCCTTTCTTCATGACTTTCAATGCTGACCGCGTGCCATCCTATCTTCCTGTAGGCATGTTCTGTAAGATCACTAAGCTCTGCTTGCATTGAATCAAGGCGTTGGATCATCTTGTTCTGGATGGATCTGGTATCGATCGATTCCTTGGTTGAAATATTGGTGGATGTTTGTTGAAGTCCATCAATCGATGCGCTGGTTGCTTGGTCGATCGATTCTAAGGGCGCATGTCTGCTCGCAAGCTGTCTCTGAATGGCTTTGATTTCTTTCTGCATCCCTTCTATGCTAGATTCCATGCTTCCAACCTCGTTAACAAGCGGGAAATACGTTTGGTCTAGACGTCTATCTTGTTAATCATCCACGCTTGTTATTGCTGTGTAGACATCATCAGCTAATTTATCCAAATCGGCTCTGGTACAGATCTATTAAGTCTGTATATCGATCGATGCAATAGGTCGCTTATCGGTCGATTTTCGCTTCTGCAGATTCTCGTAAAGTTTCTCTGCAAAGAGCTTCATATGGCCGTCGATTTCAGTCAATCGCTTATCGATCGATGTGAGGTTGAGCTCGTCGATCGATGCAATCGATGCAGCCTGATAATCAATTTGACGTTGGAACTTCTCAGCCTCCTGCTGCGTAGTATCTATGCGTAATGCGAGTTCCTCCACTTCTTTGTCTACTAAGAAGTGTATATCAGCAATTTTCCTCTCAACTGCTTTCAGACGAGTCAATCCTCCAAAAGGATTGCAAGGTGCAGCGGGGTTCATATCTGCATGTGCTTCATTGATAAGGCGGATAGATCTCCTCATCTCTTCTAGAGGACGTCTGCAATGTCTTCTTTGGATATGTGGAGTGTTCGTCCATCCATTGAGCGTGCAAAGCCTTGTGAATCCCTGAAAATACCAAACTCATCCGGGATTAGATTACCGAAATTAAGTACATTTGAATTTTTTACCTGGGATGGTTGGTTGTATGTATCGGTCGATGGCACTGGTTTTGAATCGGTCGATGGTTGTTCAGGCCTATCGGTCGATTGTACTCGTGCCGTGTCGATCGATGAGACTTCTTTGGGCTGGGTGATGTATGTTGGTGTGGCGGTCTCGACCGCGAAGCTCTCGTACTGGTAGTCGCTTGCCCAGCTCCCGATTGAGTAGTCTCCCTCTCGCGTGTTGTTGACTGTGTTGTCGAATGATGCGAGGCAAGTAGTATCGATTGATGGGGAGAAGGTCCTGTCGATCGATGTCGCGATTCTGAGGTTGTGGTGGAGAAGTCGATCTTCATCTTCTCGAAGGTTTTGACATTCTATAGCTCTCTCCTCCTTGTAATCATCAGTATACTCCTCAATATGAGTAGTATTTGCAGCATATGGTGGGATGTAGTAGTCGTTCTCCAACGTGTTTACTTCGAAATCACCTTCTGGAAACTCCTCCTCGATCTGATTGAATAGTGAATCGATCGATGACCACGTGTGGCTGAAACTTGCCAACTCTTTCTCATTAACTCCTCTTTTAAGGTGTTTAGGAATCTTCTCTTTCCTTTTTCTGAGGACTCTGTCATCTTTTTCCTTTTCTATCTCCATTGGATCAATAATATCCGTGGGTTTCTTCATTATGGCGGTTGGTGGGTTTCTGGAAGGCTTAGATTGCTCCCGGAGTGCATTAAGTCATGCAACATCTATCTTGGGAAGTTGCACTCGGCGTGTGACAACTAAATATCGATCGACAGGTTCTGGAGTGTGTCGATCGATTTCTGTATCATTCGGTCGATCAATGGGGCGTCTGTTCTGTCGGTCGACGTGGTAAGGGCTGGGCGGATGTGGGTGTTTTGCTGCGAACTCCTCGTGAGTAAGTATCTTCATGGTATTGCACTCGTTGGTAAATCCTTCAAGATCCATCGGTCGATGCTCGTCTTGTTCCATCGATCAATTGGTGTTGGCGTACGTCGGTCGATGTGGTGATCCTGACATCGATCGATTCCAGTGGTTGCCGCCAATTCTTTCGATCTGGAAGTCTTCCTCTTGCAGCTTCTCTTGCTTTACCACTCTCTAAAAATCATCCTCTATGATAGCACTGACGTTGTGGCCCGTTGTTTCTTCTCCAGTCCCTTTTCCTAAAGCTTCCTGCTTTTTAACAGCTTCTCCTGTCTGAATCACTTGAGTCTCTAGTTTCTTCACATGGGTACTCAAAGCATCAAGCTTTGTGTTCAAAGTGGTGTAGACAGCGTCGATCTTTCCATTGAAGTTCACCACTAACTGCTGCTGGCTTTCAAGAACTTTGCTGGGCATGTCTTCTAGATTTTCTTCTGGGGTTGGTGTGGGTGGCTTCATGTAAGATGAGTTTCCATAACTCCTGTTGTTGTTGGGGTTGCTGCTGTTGAAGTTTCCTCTCTGTCCTGCGAAGTTTCTGTTTCCTTGGTTTCCAGACCTCTGAAATCCGGTTCCACTGATCTAGTTGACTTCTGCTTCTGTGTAGTCATCTTCTTCATCAGCTTCTGCATCCTCCACTGAGCAGATTTGCTTTTTTAGCAGCTTCTGAACATTGTCAAGTGTAGCTTGTACCTCATTTATTTGTTCCTTTCCAAGGAACGCTGCAGATCTTGCTCTTACAATGCTCTTTGTGCTGTTGCTGGATGCTAGGTTGTCTATCAGCTTCATAGCATCTTCAGGATTCCTCGTAGTGAAGTTGCCTTCACTCGTAGTGTCTAGAGCCATCTGATATTTCAGTGCGATGCCTCTGAAGAAAGTGCAGAGCAGCTACACTTTGTTGAATCCATGGTGTGGGCAGTCTCGCTGGTAAGACTTGAATCTGATCCAGGTATCCTTGAATGACTCTCCAGGCTCCTGATTGAATGTGGCAATTTTCCTCCTTAAATCTTCAGCGCGCGCATCATCAAAGAAGTTACGCAAAAATGCGTTTTTGATGTCGCTCCAGGATGTAAGAGATCCTGGTGGTAGCTGCTTAAGCCACTGCAAAGCTTCTCCAGATAAAGAGTGTTTGAAGAGCTTACAGAGAAGGTAGTCCACAGGGACTCCATTGGCTTTGATAGCAGATATGAGATCCTCGAACCTCTCCAGATGGCCCATGGGATGCTCACTGGACAGCCCATAGTAAGGTATCTGTCCCACAAGGGTGTAGTACTGCGGCTTGAGCTCGAAATCGCCTCTCTGAATAGCAGGGGGATGAATGGCTGATCTCTTGGTGTAGAACTGATCTGGACGGTTGTAGTCAGCTAGTGTTCGAGCAGCCTCTTCTACAGGTTGAACAGCTCCTGTAGGTGCAGTTTCTGGCTCAGGGATTACTTCATTCTGAGCGTTGAGTTTCGGACCTGCTTCATTACGAAGGTGACCTTCTTGGTCACGCAAGTCTCCATTCTCATATCGTGTGAGAATAATAGGCGCAACCATGACTCGCGGAGTAGTATAGATCGATATACGGTTAGGGGTATCGATCGATGTCGGATGAAAGATGTCGGTCGACGGTGAAGTAGTGTCGGTCGACGTGAAGGTACAAGTGTCGATCGACGAAGACGGTGTCTCGGTCGGCAGGGGTGCGTCGGTATCGGTCGACAGGCAGTTGATGGCGTCGATCGATGCGGAACGGATTTCCTTGCGGATTGAACGTTCCAAGCTAGCAGAGTCTTCTGAGAACAAAAGTTGGGATTCTTTGTTGCTTCTGGTGCTGCTGGGCATGTACCTGAAAAGACAAGAGAAAATTTTTGTGTCAGAAAACAAATTAAAACAAAAATAGAAATAACTTAGACCTAATCAGATTAGATCCTATTGTATCAAAGCTCCCCGGCAACGGCGCCAAATTTGATATCACTCAAATTACCCTAAAGAGTGACTTTACTCTCTCAAATAAGAGGTTCAGTTGTAGTACTTAGGGATCAAATCCACAGAGAGCTAGTGTACAAATAAGATGCAATCATAATGACTATGCTAGGTTGAAAATAGTTTAAAGTAAATTGCAGGTTTGCTGAGTAAGGATGAGATTACTCATTTGAAAGGATTTGGTTTTGAAAATAGTAAAGAAAAGTAGTTAGATTCAAGGTAAGTATTCAGGAATTCAGGATTATAGATACTATAAAGGCTAACAAGTTGCTTGCATGATATGTCAGAGCTCAACACTTATTAAATGAATCCATCCGCTCTCGCATTATTTAGACCATCTATTACTTAGATGCTATATGGTGTTGCGGTCGGCTACTTCTGCCGCTGGTATCGCTCGATAGTTCGATAGGAATATCGACCGATACACCTCTAGCTACGTCGATCGATTACTCTATAGGAGTATCGATCGATACGGCTCTAAGCAAGCTTTATGCGCGAGTTGATACAATGCTCACCATGATCTTAGATCAGCTTTCGCATATCTCAAGAGGATCATAGCATATTTAGGATGTTATCAGGTATTGCGTGTAATGAATCAATGCAATCCAAGTTCATGTTCTAGGTAGCTAAGCTAGAAAAGCATTAGTGAACAATCCTAACAATAATTATCACAACTATAGCAATTATAGACTGGGGCTAATCCCTCATATCCTATTTAAACCCTAAATCTAACAAGTGAATCTACTCAGACATGGCTAAGTAGTTCATAGCAACAAGGTAATAATAGAAGTTCATAGACCTATTAGAGGGTGAACACTCAGGTTCCAATCACAAATATCTTTGGATCTCTCCTCTAGGTCTAGAATCCTATAACCTTTGTTAACAATTAAAGAACTGAATAGAACTTTATTGAGAACTTGCAAAGTAATGAAACAGTAAAATAAAATGAGTAGAAGAAGAAGAAACTCTTAGAACTATGAAAAAACACTTGTATGAAAAAGACTATATTTCTAATGCCAAAACACTTAGGCATATAAATATATGAGTTCATTAGGTTAAAAAACTCGCTTGGGGCATTCTTGTAAAATGTGATATCTTGGGCTTCAAGTTCGGCCAGGTCCAACTTGTCTTTCAGCCGCCTCCGTATCGATCGATAGTACAAGGTGTACATCGATCGATTATGATCTCGATGTATCGTCCTTCGGCTAGTGTGTGTCGATCGATTGCACAGAGTGTGTATCAATCGATGTGTAACTCTGACGTCGACCTCTGGTCTTGATCTCGGGTGAACTCTTCTTTAAGCTCCAAAAAGGCACCTAAAACATCACTTTTCTCCAAAATGCTTCTGAACCTGAAAACATACCTAATAGACTCCAAAACATAGATAATAGTAGTAAAAACACTCATATACCAGGGGTAAAAACGGGTAAAATCCATGGTATATCAATAAGAAATCCACAACCCAGTATGGATTACAATCAAAAGATAGAAAAGGAAGGTGATGATCTCATAGCGATCAGAGAGGTCTCATAGCGACACTCTTTCTTACGTCATACAGCATAAAGAGCAAATGACCATTACTTAGAATATTTATAACTGAAAAAAGAAACTCTTCTTGGCAAAGCCTCTTCCTCACACCGAGGCTTTGCTCTTCCCTTCTTCTTGTTTCATGTAGCGCTTCGTTCTTATTCTGCGACCTGAACATCTGCTCCATCTTTCTTCTTCTGTAGCTTCTTCCTGAAATACACTTTCTGTAACGTATCATGTACATAAGTCTCACTGTCCATATGTACATGCTTAATATGCACATGTACATTCTCTGCACAAAGCCACAACATTTCCACAACATTTCCGGATAGTATCATGTATCCGTGTACACCTATGTCTCGTATCCACATGTACATGCCACAAATGACCAGTGTACATAAGTCTAGCTGTCCATGTTTGAGCCACCGCTGCTGCGCATGAAAGGCGGTGGTGGAGGTGGTTGCTATGGTGGAGATGAAGCTTAGGTGGTGGTAGTGACGTCATAACATGAATTGGCTTCGGTGTTGCATTTTGTTGCGGCCATTGTTCCTGTTGTTATCCACCATAAGGTCCTTCAACTGAAAACATAAGAACATTCCAAATCTTAAAATTAGATTCTTCAATATTGCAAAAGAATGAAACTTTGTAAGAAGTTAATAACATTTCACGGAAAGATTGAAACTTTCTTGTAAATTAATACTTTTGAGACCATGAGTGTTGGGCCCGAATATGGCCCGCTAGCTGACGCTAATAAAGTTAAACGAGAAGAGCTAACAATGGGCCGCGACAGGTCCACCACGGATCAAATCCTTAAATGAAGTTAAGTCAAAGCCGGAGGCTGTGCGCTGAAAGTATTTACAAAACAGATCACGGAAAAGAGGTAGCTCGCGGTACAAAGGAAGAGGTGCAAGGACCAGGTCAAGGGGAAGCTGTTGCTGATCCCTCAATCTACGGAGGACATCTCGGGAATCAATTAGTGGCATTCAAGTGTAGCCTAAGGCTATTTAAAGAGAAGGAGATCAAAGAAAAGGGGAGATCGAATCGACCATCATAGGCATAAGCTATCAAACATTTTATTATCTTTGTAATCTTCAGAAAGACATCTTTTGTAACTATCCTTTACCAAAGTCGTCAATAAAATCACATTCATTCTACAAGTTCTAACGGGATTCAGCCCACGTTATCTCTCCCTAATCTTAACCTGATCTCAAAACCAGGAGGTGAGTTTAATCCCTCACAATGAGGAGGTGGAGGAAGAGCATAGTAGGCACTTTTCATCTCTTCTTCGTTTCTGAGACATATATTGAGACTGTTAGAAAGTACAAAGTCATGGACTTACTGCCTCCAGATTTAAGCACCAGCACAAAAACATTGCAAAAAGATTGAAACTTTATAACAAATAAATATCATTTTCAAGAAAAATTGCAATTCTTTAACAAGCCAATATCCCTGGGACCAACAGAAGGTGGGGGAGAAGCATAGTAAGCACCTTTTTCGTTTCCTCTTAGAACAACAAACCAGAGTCACTATCACAAGCAAAGCGGCTCTCCAATGGTGTTACCAACCCCCACTCCTGTTGATAACCAATCTGAAGAAAGAGACGGCAAAGATGGAGTTCGAGGAGATCCTCCTCCGCCGTTTACGGTGGTCCTGAGACTGAAGGTAGGGGATTTCAAATAGGGGATTCAAGAGAAATAATCGGTGCGGGAGGAGACGGTTGAGGAGCAAGAGGAACAGAAGACGAGGAGGAGATGTTGGATAAGTGGTGGCGGCAGAGGAGAAGAACAGGGTGTCGTGGGAGGAAGAGAAAAAATATATATTTTTTTTTTGCTTACAGAAAAAAGGATAGAATTGGAATTTTATGTTTTTTTGGTATCAAAGGAAAGCTTGCACAAACTGTCTCGGTAGCAATATGTATCCTATTATGATATTTCAAAGATGAAAAGTGACTCTGAGTGATATATTCTCGGTTGTATCGGAGTTGAGAATTTGTCACATAGTCCACAGATCCGGTTGATCGATAGGAGGGTGGATATGGATTGAACAATTTGGATTATTTGAACTGTGGGCATGAGTGTGGATTAAATCTATTTAATGTGGGATGGCTGTATGTTGATTTAATTTAAAGTGCAAAGATCCGACAATCCATAAAAATTTTAAAATATATATCTTTTAAAATATAAATATATTATTTTAAAAAAAAGTAATGAAAAATTTATAGAATTATTTTATTATAATATTATCTTAAATAAGACAAATCTATTATTATAAAAAGGGCTCTTTCTATCCTGGTGAAGCCACGTAGATGTTCATGTCACAAATTCAAAAATTTCTGTGCTGACACGTGTCCCGCCTGCTTGAAACGCATCACTTCTTTAACTCGGTTATCAATTTGTTTATGGATCACTACGGGCCTGTACAAAAGTTTATCTGAACCCAATTTTGATCTACGTAAAGATGGTCTCCTCTCAGAGACTCTGTCGCACACAAACTTCCCTAGCCCTAAGTTCTTTTATCTCTTCAACGAACTCATTAACAATTGTTCTTCACACCTCACACGATCTATGATTTAGTGCATCCCCTTCACTTCCAACTAGGTGATTTTCCCGTGCTCATGCATGGGTATAAATATTTATAAAGTAAATATATATTATAATAATATATTTCTATTTAATTTTGATTTTAAATTAATTTATAATTTTTATGCATAATATATATATATATAATATTATATTACTTTAATTAGATATATGATTTTAGATATGTTAGATTAGATCTAGTCGATTTAACTATCATTTGGGTATATTGGATTGCATCTATTTCTTTGAATTCAACTATAATATTTTTTTTTATTCTAAATCTATTAAAATTTTGATTAATTTTCTTATTTGCATTTAGGTTGGTTGTTTTCTTAGATATGTAAATATATATTAGGAATATTATGTATAACTTATGATATATTGTGCTTAGAGATGAAATAAAAAATAAATAAAATGTTTGATTCCAAATTACGTAAATTAGTTTAATGATATTATTCTGAAGTCTCATGCATATATATAAATTTTACAAAAGAACTAAATTGTAACAATTGGTTAATATTTTCTTTTCTTTTGTTAATGTGTTTTGAGTCTTCCTAAAATTTATATTTATAAAATAAATTATTATTATTACAAAATTATATTTTCTTATTGTAGTTAAATCTATGATTTTATATCTAAGTTGGATTAGTCGAGTCACTTATATTATGAGTATATTGAGTTACATATATTCTTTTAAATTCAAATGAAAGTATAATTATTTTTATTATAATTAAGCCAAGTCAAATTAATTTTATTTATCATTAGATGTGCATGTATTTTCATAATATAAATCAAATTAAATGTTATTTTTTAAATATATTAGAAAATAAAGCAATGATCTATAAGAAGTTACATACATAAGTAACTGATACTTTTTTGGAAGCTCATGAAGATATATCAATATTTACAATAATTAAAATATTTTTCTAATTTCTAAACAATTTTATGAATATTTATTAAATTGTATTTTTTGCCGTAAATGAAAGATATTACAATCAACTAAATATAAGAAAAAATAACATTTCAATAATACTAATTATAAATTATTTTTAGTCAACTAAGCATATATCAGTTTATGTTACATAATCATCTAAAACAATAGATAGATATTTTGTGTAATCATCTAAAACAATAGATAGATATATAAAAATTATTTCTATTACTTTGAAAATAATATTGTTGTCCTGTTTAAAATTGTGTTTTATAAGAAATATTATTTCTTTTTATAATATCAAGATTATGTGTGAAAATATAATTATAAATAAAGTATTTTATTAGTATTTATGTTATCAATTTTTTTTTAAATGGAATATTATTATTTTGTGAAATTTTCTTTTTAATGAAATCTTATTATTTATACATATAATTTCTTTTTTAAATTCGTTTTTAACTTTATAAACGTTTCTTTTTTTATTATATATGTTATTTGAAAAATATTATAAAGGAAACTAAATAAAAATTCAATAATAGTATTTAAATATAATATTTTAATTCACTAAAGGTATCAATGTAAACAACCATCATGAGAGTTAACGTAAGTGCGACACATAGGAAACTGACTTCTCAAATAATATTATAGAGATTTCTTAGATTCTTCAACTATAAAAAAGTAAGTCTTAAGCCTTGAAATTAATCAGCTTTATCCTTTCAGTCATAAGTTTTTCAAAAATCCCTCTGATAAAATTGGCTAACTCAACTGTCTTCATCGCCGATTTAAAGGCTGGCCGGTGTACCTCCACTGTCGAGGTTTGCCTGCTTAGGTTCTGGGAAGCTGGAAACATAGCTTGGTAGCGAGCTTATGGGACAGGCTCCTCAGCGAAACAAAGGTAATTCCGGCTTTAAAACTCATAATGATCCAACTTTATTAAAAAAGCTTTAGTTTATGGAAGATAGTTTAGATTTTCTTTGTTGATTTTGTTAATTTTCATCTACTGATTATCAAAAAAAATTATTCAAAGCTTTCCTTTATGGGAGATGATTTAGATTTGGATTTTTTTTTGTCGCTTTTGTTTGTTGATTTTTGTTTGAATTTGTGCATGGATTGATTATCTAAATTTTTATTCAAAAACTTTTGTTTATAGGGAGATGATTCAGATTTCAATTTCGTTTGTTGATTTTGTTTCAGTTTTTTGTAATATTGATGATCAAACTTTTATTCAAAACCTTTTGTTTATTGAAGAAAATTTTTTCAAAAGTTTTATATAAAAATGATTATGAGTATCTCTGGTGACAAGATTCACCATGGCTTTGCATATCTTTAGTGCAACTTATATAAGAGTCAAAACCAGATCATGCTTTTATATAAACAAGCATGTATATTCACTGAGAGAAAGCACGCATCATACCCTATAAATAAAATGGAGGGTCTACTTGACAGTTACATGTGGTCCTGTTTCACAAACGTTTTTCTCCCTGTTGCAGTCTATGTTATCATTGATGACTACGTTGTTGCCTCTTTTTCCCAATGCACATTAAAAGCTACTGACCTGAATTTTACAGGAAAGCTATATCCTCTGCAGGGACGTGGATATTTGTTAGTGTTTCTCTCGAAGAGTCAACCTATATGGTGTTTCCAAGTAGCACTTTGACTTTTGTTTGCAGCTTCAGACCATGACCTTCAAATGTAACTGCACAGATGCAACAAAGGATCACACCAAGATAAGAACCTCTCATACTGATAGTGTTCTCTAGATACCCAACTGATCATAGAAAAAGATATGAAAACATAAACCAATATTAACGTGAGCTTAGTTTTGGCTGATTGCTTTAGCTTGCCGGATACTGCATTGAAGATATGACACTCCTGTTTGATGCAACTGATGCACTAACAATGAATCCTTGCTACTGCCAAGTTAACAGTTGTAATTATAGTACTTTAGATTCAAATCCAGAGGACCAGTCCACACTTTATTTCTATGAGTTTCGAAATCAAGCTAAGAAGGAGAATTGGTTTTAGTTTTAAGAAAGACGATAGGAAACAAGTAAAACTAGAGATTGATTCAAATTAACAAGTAGCTAGCCTAGGGTGTTTCATTGGGTGTTGAATTGGAACCAAACAATTATTCAAGCGCAAGGAAGCACTTTCTAGAACTCGGGTCACTCAGCTGGAACACCCCACTGTCGTGGTGGTGATCTCTTTGCAGATCAATCTCACCATCTAACTGTCGTTGAGATGAAAATCGATTGCAAGCTTGGAGAACAAGCCCGATCAGTTCACTTACTACCCTAATATCTACTTTCGCTGATTAGGGATATTAAGCTCATTCAATACAAGTCAAGTTATCTCCTAAGTGGTTAACTAGGTGATGGACTTAGAATCTAACAATAAGTGATCAGATAAATGAAAGCATTAAGAACAGTATGAATGAAGAATTAATTGAAATTGCTTATCTATGTTTAGCTCATATCTCAACACCCTAAAAACCCCAGGCGAGCTAGGTCACTACTCGACCATGATGCAAATAATCAAAGACATAATTCCTGAATAATATTACATAAGAACAAGAGTAAAAACAAAAGGGTTCAGATGATCTTCTCTATGAGAGGATGAATTCTTCTCCCTTACAAGTTGCAGATCGCAAAGCTAATAGTTCTCTTGTAAAAAACTAGCGTAAGTAAATAAAATAGGGTAGATGGCGTTTTTATATGGAGGCGCCAATAGGTAGAAAAGAGATTAGGGCAATCGGGCTTAAATTCCCGAAATAGGAGATTCCTTATTCGTCGGGAACAATCTCGGGATCACTCCGTTTGATTGTTCCGCTTGAGTGTTCTCCGCAGAATTGCTCCAACAAGACTTCTTCTCTTCATGCACCTTCTCTTCACTCTTCTACCAACTCCAGACCTGTAAAAGATCAAAAAGAACTAGACTGACACGGGTTAGAGACTCGAATCAAATGAAAACATGCATATAATGATGTGAAAAACACCACATATCAATTCCCCCAGACTTAGATACTTGTTTGTCCTCGAACAAAGGCAAGTATCAAGAACAGGGAGAAAGGTTTGAAAGTGTGGGAACTCGCTTATTCTCAGCAACCATACTCTTACCACAAATCTCTGAACCATACAAGCTGTAGATTAGGACCACACACACTTACTGGGAAACCCCCTTGATCGCTGTTCAAGACCGGCTCCTTACTCTACATCTCAACCTGAAAAGGCAACACTTTCGAGACAACACTCCTTATTCTCAATTAAGATTAGCGTGAGCTTCTCGTCATAGGCTCTACTCAAGGAGAACGGGCTAGGTATAGACCAGGCTAACTTTTATGGTGGAGTTCAAGAGTGTTTTGGGGTTACCAAGAGCGGATGCAAGATATCGCACAAAATAGTCGTGAGAGGACGGCTCCATTGATGTCCACAGCCCTTACTCATCTCTGCTAGTCGGACTGTTCTCCGATTAGATTGATCATAGGATTGCTCTGCGCGAATCAATTTCCCTTCAGAACACTTCGCTGGAACCACCATTTCTTTCTCAACTTCCTCAGTGGCATACATTATAGATTCTTCCCCTCCTCGTCACCAGTTAACAAAAATAAAGACCTTCGTCTCTCTTTTTTTTTTTTTTTTTACTGACAAGCAAATGCAAGATGATGGGGTGGTGGGGAAGGAGGTAACAAGTGATGCACGTGATGCCACTGGTGATTCTTCATGGTTCGTTCTAGCCACTGGCTTCCCTCATTGTTCTTTCTAATATCGGAACACTCTCACTGATTGTTCTTTTGTCTACCGTGTTCCACCTTCACTGAATGTGTGAGCATTAATGAGTAACAACTGTGTTGATCCTTTTCTCTCCGACCTTTTTGCACATATCTGCACATAAAGTACTAGAAAAGCAATTGCATGAGGGTGGAACAAAAGGTTAGGGTACACGGTGGGAACTAGCTAAAGATGAACTAGCCACTCAGGAACAGCAGGAGTGATAAAAAAGGATAAGAAGTCCTGAGTGTAAGTCTCATTCTCCTATGATCTAGTGCCCATGACAAGAAGAATTAAAGTCCAGATTAGGTTCAGATAAAGTGGAGTTAAGTCTACCCAGTGTAACCTGATCGGTATAGAACTTCTGGAGTGTCCAATGAGGTAAGTCAGGGTGTTCCAGGTCCATGTGTGGGTCGTTCATCACTGCTAAGGTCACTGAATAAGAAGGTTAAGGCACGAGGTGGTTAAAAGATCATCACAAAATAAGGTCCTAATTCCCACAAAAGTTTTTAAGAGAAACTGACTCGATCCTAAACAGACTCCATCAAAACGACTCAAAGCAAGCAGACGGACTGACTCAGCCTCCCCCAGACTTACATCACACCATCCCTGGTTGTGAGAAGATAGATGGAGAAAGGCCTAAACACACATAATAAATAAGAAAAAAATAACTTGCAGAAACATAAAGAGTTCAAATGGATAAGAAAATGGTGATAGATGTTGGCGGCGGATCAGTCTGACTCCCCGCTCCCGAACTGCCCAGCGATACGCCTGTTCCGCGGTAGCCGCTCTTCTCCTGATGTCGCTCCAGCTGGATCCTTGCCTGGGCGATGGCCTGTTCGCTGAGACTGCTCTTGCTCGTCCTCTCTTTCCTGCTGACCCTTGAAGCACCCGCCGGCGATGGTCTTTAGGATCCTCTTCAGGAGGCTGTTGTTCTTGCGCTGTGAATCAATCATCCAGCGGCGGTACGTCGCATCGTCGAAGCCATCCTCGATGTCCTCGAGGTCATAATTTGGGTCAGGTGTTACGTCCTCGACGTCCTCCATGCCTGGGTGGATCAACAGCGGATCATCGCAAAGGTGCTCCTGTTCTGGGAGGAATCGGATGTTCTCAAACTTGTCTAGGCTTGTGATCTCGGTGTGCAGGAGTTTGCAGAACAATTACGTCCCTGCCATATCTTGGAACATGTAGGTGCTCTCGTCGCGGAGGATGTGACACTTGATGTGATAGGGTATGTCAATGTAGTATGGCTCATAGTTGGTCTCGAGGGAGAGGTGGTCGATTACGAAGTGGAGGAACAATGGCGAGAGGAGACTGCTACATCGACCCTTCGTTTGCGAACCTCTCATCAGCAGACTTTTCTTCGCGACGAACATTGCAGCAAGTAAATAGCCGGGGTTGGTGAGAACCTTCGTGATCGGAATGCCTGCTCGCGCTGCCCGTATCTGATCCTCTAATCCCGAGTAGAGCATCTGGAGTTCTCCATTTGTGACCTTCGAGGTTTGGTCCTTAGCGAACAGCAAGTTGCTGAGGACCTTGGCAATGATCCACACTGAAGGATTACGGATGTGGGACTGATAGGCTGTGCGAGGCTTGAAGTCTCCACTTGCGATCAGGTCCCAGAAGATCTTGGCGGGTGGAAAGCTTTTGAGGAGAGAGACCTCCCTTGGATCGTCGGATATGTCATAGATCTCGTTGAACTTGACGAGAGGGAGGGAGCAATGATTCCCACCGGCCATGAAACGGAAGTGAGTGTTCTCGAACGTTGGCTGATGCTCGTTCTCATGGTAGATCTCTGCTGTGGCCAAGGCTTGCCGGACCAGCTCCGGAATGAGGATTTGCGGCTTTGTGCAGAGCTCGAGTATTCCAATTGCTGAGAGAATGCGCTGAACGTCGTCGTCGAGACCGAGCTGGGCTAGTGTAGGAGGGTGCACGTACAGAGTTCTGGATGTCGATGGCGAGGAGAGCGTTGTACGCTCTTGCTTTTTCTTTGTCCCACCCCTCGACATTGACATCATAGAGCCTAGGATTCCTCAATGTCGATAGGCACACCTTCCTGCTCCCGAGGCCATGGGTACGTTGGGTTAGGCTCGGCAGTGGGTGTCGATTGAGTCGCACTGTGCCTTGATGCTCTCTGAGCGATGTGCTTTGTTCGGACCTGCGAGAGAGAGAACAGCCATTGACAGATCAGCACTATTCGGGGGTTGGTTAGAAAAGATGGATTAACAAACCATTCTCACAGCATCCAATCGTTTCCAATCAACGACATCGAACTATTCATACCAAATCGAAATACTCTAATGCTCTAGAGTCATGAATATCAGAATCAATTCGATCTAAACCATTAATATGTCTAGAACCTATCAAGTGAAGCGCAATAAATCGAAATGATAACGGCCCCTTAATCGCGATTCACACAGCAATGCGAGTTGAGTTGCTTACCTTGGGTGCCATTGATTGAATCAACTGCAAAGACAATTCGATCTCTAGGGGATCCATGAGGTGAGAACTTAAAATCGAAAAGAGGAGATGAGAAAATAGAGAGTTTTCGATTTAGGGTTCTTTTGCGGCGATGAGAGAAAGTGGGAGAGTGGGGGAGGTCGACCTTTAAATAGGGAAACCCTAAACCGCTTCCCCTTCTCTCATCATTTATTATTATTATTTATTTATTTATTTTTTTGTTTTTTTATCATGGTTCGAAATACTTACCTAGGATCAGTTGTTCTCCAGCGAGAACAATCAATGGACTGTTCCTTCGATAAGAGTTCGGACTTCCTCCCTCAAAATAGAAAATCAAAAGCAAACATAGAAAAATCAAAGAAAGAAATTTTCACACTCACCAGTAGGTTGCCTCCCACCAAGCGCTTGGTTAAACTCGCTAGCTTGACTTTGGTTAGCCTTTTCAGGCTGTGGGGGGATCGCTTAAGGAGATTTGTTCCCCTTCCGTGGTTGTTGTTTCGGCAAGATACGGCTTGAGACGCTGCCCATTTACAACAAATTCTCCTCCTTTTGTGTCCAGCAACACAACTGCTCCATATGGTCGGACCTCTTTAATTGTAAAGGGTCCAGACCATCTCGACTTCAATTTACCAGGGAACAGCTTAAGTTTGGAATTAAAGAGCAGGACCCGATCGTTTGGTTCAAAGTTTCTACTGATGATCCTTTTATCATGGTGCTCCTTGGTTTTCTCCTTGTAGATCCTTGAGCTTTCATAGGCCAGATGGCTGATCTCCTCCAGTTCGTGAATCTGGATTGTTCGTCATTCCCTTGCTGATTTGATGTCAAAATTGAGCAGTTTGACAGCCCATGCTGCCTTATATTCCAGTTCCAGCGGAAGATGGCAGGCCTTGCCATGGACCAAGTGATAGGGAGTGGTCCCGAGTGGAGTTTTGTAGGCTGTTCTGTAAGCCCATAGCGCATCGTCTAACTTAAGAGACCAGTCCTTGCGGGTTGTTCCGACTGTTTTCTGAAGAATGTTCTTTATTTCTCTATTAGACACTTCCACTTGACCGCTGGTTTGGGGATGGTATGCTGTTGATATCACTCAAATTACCCTAAGGAGTGACTTTACTCTCTCAAATAAGAGGTTCAGTTGTAGTACTTAGGGATCAAATCCACAGAGAGCTAGTGTACAAATAAGATGCAATCTTAATGACTATGCTAGGTTGAAAATAGTTTAAAGTAAAGTGCAGGTTTTCTGAGTAAGGATGAGATTACTCATTTGAAAGGATTTGGTTTTGAAAACAGTAAAGAAAAGTAGTTAGATTCAGGGTAAGTATTCAGGAATTCAGGATTATAGATACTATAAAGGCTAACAAGTTGCTTGCATGATATGTCAGAGCTCAACACTTATTAAATGAATCCATCCGCTCTTGCATTATTTAGACCATCTATTACTTAGATGCTAAATGGTGTTGCGGTCGGCTACTTCTGCCGCTGGTATCGCTCGATAGTTCGATAGGAATATCGACCGATACACCTCTAGCTACGTCGATCGATTACTCTATAGGAGTATCGATCGATACGGCTCTAAGCAAGCTTTATGCGCGAGTTGATACAATGATCACCATGATCTTAGATCAGCTTTCGCATATCTCAAGAGGGTCATAGCATATTTAGGATGTTATCAGGTATTGCATGTAATGAATCAATGCAATCCAAGTTCATGTTCTAGGTAGCTAAGCTAGAAAAGCATTAGTGAACAATCCTAACAATAAATATCACAACTATAGCAATTATAGACTGGGGCTAATCCCTCATATCCTATTTAAACCCTAAATCTAACAAGTGAATCTACTCAGACATGGCTAAGTAGTTCATAGCAACAAGGTAATAATAGAAGTTCATAGACCTATTAGAGGGTGAACACTCAGGTTCCAATCACAAATATCTTTGGATCTCTCCTCTAGGTCTAGAATCCTATAACCTTTGTTAACAATTAAAGAACTGAATAGAACTTTATTGAGAACTTGCAAAGTAATGAAACAGTAAAATAAAATGAGTAGAAGAAGAAGAAACTCTTAGAACTATGAAAAAACACTTGTATGAAAAAGACTATATTTCTAATGCCAAAACACTTAGGCATATAAATATATGAGTTCATTAGGTTAAAAAACTCGCTTGGGGCATTCTTGTAAAATGTGATATCTTGGGCTTCAAGTTCGGCCAGGTCCAACTTGTCTTTCAGCCGCCTCAGTATCGATCGATAGTACAAGGCGTACATCGATCGATTATGTTCTCGATGTATCGTCCTTCGGCTAATGTGTGTCAATCGATTGCACAGAGTGTGCATCGATCGATGTGTAACTCTGACGTCGACCGCTAGTCTTGATCTCGGGTGAACTCTTCTTTAAGCTCCAAAAAGGCACCTAAAACATCACTTTTCTCTAAAATGCTTCTGAACCTGAAAACATACCTAATAGACTCCAAAACATAGATAATAGTAGTAAAAACACTCATATACCAGGGGTAAAAACGGGTAAAATCCATGGTATATCAATTCCGCTAGACTTAACCTTTTGCTTGTCCTCAAGCAAACACACATGCAGTCTTTATGAAAGAGGTTTTGAAAAGCAGGGACTAAATCAAATTCAAACTTAGAATCATAACCTCTACTTTGTTGCAAACCACATCTAAGAGTCTGTCAATCACAGAAGCACATTATGCAATATCCTAGTTAAGCTACCTTGATCATCTAGCCAACAACTTAGCAATCATGTCTCACTAACCCCTCTACTGATTTCATTTCTGTACATAAAAATAAAAGTGAAGGCTTTACCTTGGGAGTATCGATCACATGATGCAAGGTTGCTCAAACAAGTATCTGGATCTGCAGGTAAAAAAATAGTTCTTATCCTCTCTCTCTCTACTGTTTCTCTCCTAGTCAAGTCTGCTTTCATTTGCAAGACATTGACCAAGATTGGACAGGCTTCCATGAATCAAGCCTTAATGGTTGCAGCCACCAAGTCCTGTTCACTTCTTTTTGACCTATATCCTAGGATTCATTGCGAAGCAAGTCTTGAAGGGGGTAACCACCAAGCCCTGTTCGAACATTTTACCTATAGAATTCTTATGAATCAAGTCTTGAGGGGGGTAACCGCCAAGCCCTGTTCGAATTCCTTCCTAGTTAATATCTAACTATCTACACAAGGCTTTTACCTTCCAGACTTGTTTGAACCATCCGATCCCATGTATACCAAGCCCCAAGACAAGCAAAGAATTGTCAGGTTAGGTTGGAAATCAGTTTTGGTTCCTCCAGACAATCAATGAAAGTGTTGTCATAGCTGATAGGTGATTAACTTTAGCATATATAGTACATTCTGCATCAACAAATCTAAGAATGGTGCCTAAAAGATTGGTTAGATAAAAAGTGAAAATTAAAATTATCATTATCCCTTTCTTGACTCAATAAAAACCATTTTGAAAACATT
The DNA here is from genome assembly GCA_018703725.1 of Brassica juncea. Taxonomy (NCBI): domain Eukaryota; kingdom Viridiplantae; phylum Streptophyta; class Magnoliopsida; order Brassicales; family Brassicaceae; genus Brassica; species Brassica juncea. The sequence goes on from CM031940.1 coordinate 42,085,116, forward strand.
GATGAAATCAAAAGGTAAACAGCATCAGTAACATCCCCCCAGACTTAAATAATACACTGTCCCCAGTGTATAACCAGTCCAGTGAAGGCATAGGTAATAAGAAAGTACACTGATATCAAAAAGTTTAGAACGATATACCTGACCGCGTTGCGTATCGATCGATGTTGAGTCGTTTTCGTCGATCGCTTCTGTGTGGTACATGTCGATCGATATCGACAGTGTCATGTCGGTCGATTTCTGTGGCAATCGTCTAATTGTGACTGCAAAGAAAAACAAATACGAAAAATAAAATCCTAAAGATAAAAATAAAATGAAAAACTACCTAACAGTGGGTTGCCTCCCACTCAGCGCTTTGATTATAGTCATCTAGCTTGACTTTGGATGGAATGAGATACTGAGGTGAAGTCCAGGTACTTGTTGAGAAACAAGTATCCTCTGTATCTTTCTTCTCACCGAACCATGCGTCAAATAGGCTTCTTGTGGCTTCATATTCTCTGGTTCGTTTCTTCTTTAACTCAATCAACTCATCAGTGATCCTTTGAATCCTTTCTTCATGACCTTCAATGCTGAGCTCGTGCCATCCTATCTTCCTGTCGGCATGTTCTGAAAGATCACTAAGCTCTGCTTGCATTGAATCAAGGCGTTGGATCATCTTGTTGTGGATGGAGCTGGTATCGATCGATTCCTTGGTTGAAATATTGGTCGATGTCTGTTGAAGTCCATCGATCTATGCGCTGGTTGCTTGGTCGATCGATTCTAAGGGCGCAGGTCTGCTCGCAAGCTGTCTCTGAATGGCTTTGATTTCTTTCTGCATCCCTTCTATGCTAGATTCCATGCTTCCAACCTCGTTAACAAGCGGGAAATACGTTTGGTCTAGACGTCTATCTTGTAAATCATCCACGCTTGTTATTGCTGTGTAGACATCATCAGCTAATTTATCCAAATCGGTTCTGGTACAGATCTCTGAAGTCTGTATATCGATCAATGCAGCAGCTTGCTTATCGGTCGATTTTCGCTTCTGCAGATTCTTGTCGATTTCAGTCAATCGCTTATCGATCGATGTGAGGTTGAGCTCGTCGATCGATGCAATCGATGCAGCCTGATAATCAAGTTGACGTTGGAACTTCTCAGCCTCCTGCTGCGTAGTATCTATGCGTAATGCGAGTTCCTCCACTTCTTTGTCTACTAAGAAGTGTATATCAGCAATTTTCCTCTCAACTGCTTTCAGACGAGTCAATCCTCCAAAAGGATTGCAAGGTGCAGCGGGATATCTGCATGTGCTTCATTGATAAGGAGGATAGATCTCCTCATCTCTTCTGTGCAGATTCTTAGATCTGCTAGGTTGTGCAAGATCCCCTCACAGGTTGTGGTTTGTTTGATGCTGAGACGAGCTTCTGCTTTCTTCAATTCTTTCCAGATATCTCCAAGAGACTCATCAACCTAAAGTTTTGAGTAAGTGGTCGATGGTGTGGGCTCCGTATCGATCGATGTGGATGTTACTCCGTCGATCGATATTGAACTTTTCTGGCTATGGTTCTGTGCATTGCGAAGATCTTCAAGTTCCAGCTCAAGACGTTGAACCTTCTTGAGTAATCCTTGGTCTGCACTGAACATCCAGTTCATCTCACTGCGAAGCTTGTCTGTGGCCTCTTCCAAACTCTTTTCCAAGGAGAGCTTTTCCCATTTGCGTTCTCCAAGTAGACCGGGACACTTATCGATCGATGCGACACACTCTGTATCGATCGATTTTTGTTGAGGATATGGATCCTCCTTGTTGAGATGGTTATCCCCAGCTTCCTTTGGCTCGGTTGTTGTGTCTGCCTCCTGGTGCTGATAATGGTGGTCTGGTCCGTAGCGTTGTTCCTGGAATAGGTTGTGGGATCCATTGGCTAACTGTAGGACGTCTGCAATGTCTTCTTTGGATATGTGGAGTGTTCGTCCATCCATTGAGCGTGCAAAGCCTTGTGAATCCCTGAAAATACCAAACTCATCTGGGATTAGATTACCGAAATTAAGTACATTTGAATTTGTTACCTGGGATGGTTGGTTGTATGTATCGGTCGATGGCACTGGTTCTGAATCGGTCGATGGTTGTTCAGGCCTATCAGTCGATTGTACTCGTACCGTGTCGATCAATGAGACTTATTCGGGTTGGGTGATGTATGTTGGTGTGGCGGTCTCGACCGCGAAGCTCTCTGGTAGTCGCTTGCCCAGCTCCCGATTGAGTAGTCTCCCTCTCGCGTGTTGTTGACTGTGTTGTCGAATGATGGAGGCAAGTAGTATCGATCGATGGGGAGAAGGTCCTATCGATCGATGTCGCAATTCTGAGGTTGTGGTGGAGAAGTCGATCTTCATCTTCTCGAAGGTTTTGACATTCTATAGCTCTCTCCTCCTCGTAATCATCAGTATACTCCTCAATATGAGTAGTATTTGCAGCATATGGTGGGATGTAGTAGTCGTTCTCCCACGTGTTTACTTCGAAATCACCTTCTGGAAACTCCTCCTCGATCTGATTGAATAGTGAATCGATCGATGACCACGTGTGGCTGTCGATCGATGTCGGTTCACCAGAGATGATCGATGAGACAGTGCTTCTATCGATCGATTCTGCGGTCTGTGTCTCGTATTCGCCTTGTGAGTCGTATTCATCTCCACAATAGCAAACAGCTACAAGGTCTGAGTCGTCTTGGATCTTCTTAGGGACCTTGATGACTCGTACTGGATCATAGTAGACCGTAGGGTTGATCAGGGTTAGGCACAGTTTGTTTGTCTGAAGGTTGCAGACTGCTTCAACTGTGGCTAGGAAGGCTCTTCCAAGTAGCAAAGAAGTAGGTAGGGTTATCTTGACGTCCAAGACATGGAAGTCCACTGGAATTAGGGCTTCTCCTATGGTGACCTCAAGGTTTCTCACAAATCCTCCAGAGTTCTGCTGAGAACAATCCACAAAGATGAAAGATTCTTCAGTAGGCTCTATCTTCAGACCTAGATGGTCTGCTATCACCTTGGGTAAGATGCTAGATCCAGATCCTGTATCACATAGGGCACGTGGGAAGTTGATCCCATGGACTGAGCAAGGAACAACAAACTTCCATGGATCTCCCTTCTTCTCTAGTTTGATCCTCTTCTTCATAGTTTCTCTGACTTGGTTGAACATCCTCTTGATGTCTTCTTCTGTCTCCTTGGTTTCTCTGAAAAACATCCACAATCTGTGTGAAAAGTAGGCTTCTTCAAAGGGTTTCTCTGTAGGTATCCTTAGAACTCTCTTTCTGAAACTTGCCAACTCTTTCTCATTAACTCCTCTTTTAAGGTGTTTAGGAATCTTCTCTTTCCTTTTTCTGAGAACTCTGCCATCTTTTTCCTTTTCTATCTCCATTGGATCAATAATATCCGTGGGTTTCTTCATTATGGCGGTTGGTGGGTTTTTGGAAGGCTTAGATTGCTCCTGGAGTGCATTAAGTCGTGCAACATCTATCTTGGGAAGTTGCACTCGGCGTGTGATAACTAAATATCGATCGACAGGTTCTGGAGTGTGTCGATCAATGTCGGTCGATCAATGGGGCGTCTGTTCTGTCGGTCGACGTGGTAAGGGCTGGGTGGATGTGGGTGTTTTGCTGCGAACTCCTCGTGAATAAGTGTCTTCATGGTATTGCACTCGTTGGTAAATCCTTCAAGATCCATCGGTCGATGCTCGTCTTGTTCAATCGATCAATTGGTGTTGGCGTACGTCGATCGATGTGGTGATCCTGACATCGATCGATTCCAGTGGTTGCCGCCAATTCTTCCGATCTGGAAGTCTTCCTCTTGCAGCTTCTCTTGCTTTACCACTCTCCAAAAATCATCCTCTATGATAGCACTGACGTTGTGGCCTGTTGTTTCTTCTCCAGTCCCTTTTCCTAAAGCTTCTCCTGTCTGAACCACTTGAGTCTCTAGTTTCTTCATATGGGTACTCAAAGCATCAAGCTTTGTGTTCAAAGTGGTGTAGACAGCGTCGATCTTTCCATTGAAGTTCACCTCTAACTGCTGCTGGCTTTTAAGAACCTTGCTGAGCATGTCTTCTAGCTTTCCTTCTGGGGTTGGTGTGGGTGGCTTCATGTAAAATGAGTTTCCATAACTCCTGTTGTTGTTGGGGTTGCTGCTGTTGAAGTTTCCTCTCTGTCCTGCGACGTTTCTGTTTCCTTGGTTTCTAGACCTCTGAAATCCGGTTCCACTGATCCAGTTGACTTCTGCTTCTGTGTAGTCATCTTCTTCATCAGCTTCTGCATCCTCCACTGAGCAGATTTGCTTTTTAGCAGTTTCTGAACATTGTCAAGTGTAGCTTGTACCTCATTTATTTGTTCCTTTCCAAGGAACGCTGCAGATCTTGCTCTTATAATGTTCTTTGTGCTGTTGCTGGATGCTAGGTTGTCTATTAGCTTCACAACATCTCCAAGATTCCTCGTGGTGAAGTTGCCTTCACTCGCAGTGTCTAGAGCCATCTGATATTTCAGTGCGATGCCTCTGAAGAAAGTGCAGAGCAACTGCACTTTGTTGAATCCATGGTGTGGAAAGTCTTGCTGGTAAGACTTGAATCTGATCCAGGTATCCTTGAATGATTCTCCAGGATCCTGATTGAATGTGGCAATTTTCCTCCTTAAGTCTTTCAGCGCGCGCATCATCAAAGAAGTTACGCAAAAATGCGTTTTTGATGTCGCTCCAGGATGTAAGAGATCCTGGTGGTAGCTGCTTAAGCCACTGCAAAGCTTCTCCAGATAAAGAGTGTTTGAAGAGCTTACAGAGAAGGTAGTCTACAGGGACTCCATTGGCTTTGATAGCAGATATGAGATCCTCGAACCTCTCCAGATGGTCCATGGGATGCTCACTGGACAACCCATAGGAAGGTATCTGTCCCACAAGGGTGTAGTACTGCTCGAAATCGCCTCTCTGAATAGCAGGGGGACGAATGGCTGATCTGTTGGTGTAGAACTGATCTGGACGGTTGTAGTCAGCTAGTGTTCGAGCAGCCTCTTCTACAGGCTGAACAGCTCCTGTAGGTGCAGTTTCTGGCTCAGGGATTACTTCATTCTGAGCGTTGAGTTTCTGACCTGCTTCATTACGAAGGTGACCTTCTTGGTCACGCAAGTCTCCATTCTCATCTTGTGTGAGAATAATAGGCGCAACCATGACTCGCGGAGTAGTATCGATCGATATACGGTTAGTGGTATCGATCGATGTCGGATGAAAGATGACGGTCGACGGTGAAGTAGTATCGGTCGACGTGAAGGTGCGAGTGTCGGTCGACGAAGACGGTGTCTCGGTCGGCAGGGGTGCGTCGGTATTGGTCGACAGGCAGTTGATGGCGTCGATCGATGCGGAACGGATTTCATTGCGGATTGAACGTTCCAAGCTTGCAGGGTCTTCTGAGAACAAAAGTTGGGATTCCTTGTTGCTTCTGGTGCTGCTGGGCATGTACCTGAAAAGACAAGAAAAAATTTTTGTGTCAGAAAACAAATTAAAACAAAAATAGAAATAACCTAGACCTAATCAGATTAGATCCTATTGTATCAAAGCTCTCCGGCAACGGTGCCAAATTTGATATCACTCAAATTACCCAAAGGAGTGACTTTACTCTCTCAAATAAGAGGTTCAGTTGTAGTACTTAGGGATCGAATCCACAGAGAGCTAGTGTACAAATAAGATGCAATCTTAATGACTATGCTAGGTTGAAAATAGTTTAAAGTAAAGTGCAGGTTTGCTGAGTAAGGATGAGATTACTCATTTGAAAGGATTTGGTTTTGAAAACAGTAAAGAAAAGTAGTTAGATTCAGGGTAAGTATTCAGGAATTTAGGATTATAGATACTATAAAGGCCAACAAGTTGCTTGCATGATATGTCAGAGCTCAACACTTATTAAATGAATCCATCAGCTCTCGCATTATTTAGACCATCTATTACTTAGATGCTAAATGGTGTTGCGGTCGGCTACTTCTGCCGCTGGTATCGCTCGATAGTTCGATAGGAATATCGACCGATACACCTCTAGCTACGTCGATCGATTACTCTATAGGAGTATCGATCGATACGGCTCTAAGCAAGCTTTATGCGCGAGTTGATACAATGCTCACCATGATCTTAGATCAGCTTTCGCATATCTCAAGAGGGTCATAGCATGTTTAGGATGTTATCAGGTATTGCATGTAATGAATCAATGCAATCCAAGTTCATGTTCTAGGTAGCTAAGCTAGAAAAGCATCAGTGAACAATCCTAACAATAAATATCACAACTATAGAAATTATAGGTTGGGGCTAATCCCTCATATCCTATTTAAACCCTAAATCTAACAAGTGAATCTACTCAGACATGGCTAAGTAGTTCATAGCAACAAGGTAATAATAGAAGTTCATAGACCTATTAGAGGGTGAACACTCAGGTTCCAATCACAAATATCTTTGGATCTCTCCTCTAGGTCTAGAATCCTATAACCTTTGTTAAAAATTAAAGAACTGAATAGAACTTTATTGAGAACTTGCAAAGTAATGAAACAGTAAAAGAAAATGAGTAGAAGAAGAAGAAACTCTTAGAACTATGAAAAAAGACTTGTATGAAAAGACTATATTTCTAATGCCAAAACACTTAGGCATATAAATATATGAGTTCATTAGGTTAAAAAACTCGTCAGGGGCATTCTTGTAAAATGTGATATCTTGGGCTTCAAGTTCGGCCAGGTCCAACTTGTCTTTCTGCCGCCTTAGTATCGATCGATAGTACAAGGTGTACATCGATCGATTATGGTCTTGATGTATCGTCCTTTGGCTAATGTGTGTCTATCGATTGCACAGAGTGTGCATCGATCGATGTGTTACTCTGAAGTCGACCGCTGGTCTTCGGGTGAACTCTTCTTTAAGCTCCAAAAAGGCACCTAAAACATCACTTTTCTCCAAAATGCTTCTGAACCTGAAAGCATACCTAATAGACTCCAAAACGTAGGTAATAGTAGTAAAAACACTCATACCAGAGGTAAAAAGGGGTAAAATCCATGGTATATCAGCGGTTGCGACCTTGTGTTTCACGCCATTCTTTCTCAGCAATCCTTGGAACACCTTGTTGATGAAATGAGTTCCACCATCGCTTATAACCACTCTAGGCACTCCAAATCTTGGAAAGATGATGGAGGTAAACATCTTGGTTACAACACGTGCATCATTGGTTGGACTAGCAATCGCTTCGACTCACTTTGAAACATAGTCCACAACTACCAAGATATACTCATTCTTGTGAGAAACTGGGAACGGTCCCATGAAGTCGATCCCCCAGCAGTCGAACACTTCTACTTCCAAGATGTAGTTCTGAGGCATCTCATTCTTCTTGCTTATACTCCCCATCCTTTGGCATGCATTGCATCGTGATATGAAAGCGTGGGCATCCCTGAACATAGTAGGCCACCAAAAACCGGCTTGGAGGATCTTGGAAACTGTTTTGAAGGTGGCAAAGTGACCAGCATAGGAGGAACCGTGACAGTGATGAAGGATCCCTGGAATATCAGCTTCTGGAACACACCTTCTGAAGATCCCATCCTTTCCCTGCCGATACAAATATGGCTCGTCCCAGAAGTAGTGCCTTGCTTCCCTTAGAAATTTCTCTTATCATTTCCTGTGAACCTCAAAGGTTCCTTCTCTGCTGCTAGGAAGTTGGCAATCTCAGCAAATCATGGGAGAATTGGGTACTGCTTCTGGATCACCGCCACGAATGCTTCATCTACACGGGAACAACCCTCGCTAGCAGGACATGACTGTTCTGTGTTGCACAGACCAATCGTGTTGACATATTCCATTGGTTGTTCCTCATCAAGAGCTGTCTCGTCTGACAATTTCATCCTAGAAAGATGATCCGCCACTCATTATCGACTCCCTTTTTATCTCTTATCTCTAGATCGAATTCTTGGAGTAAGAGAATCCACCTTAAAAGCCGCGGTTTAGCATCCTTCTTCTTGAGCAGGTACTTCAGAGCCGCATGGTCTGTGTGCACGATCACCTTTGATCCAACTAGGTAGGATCTGAATTTCTCAAATGCAAACACGATGGCAAGGAGCTCTTTTTCTGTAGTTGCATAGTGACACCGGGCTTCGTCCATAGTTCTGCTAGCGTAGTATATCACGTGCAGCTTCTTATCCTTCCGCTGTCCAAGAACTGCTCCCACTGCAAAGTCACTCGCGTCTGTCATGATCTCAAAAGGAAGATCCCAGTCTGGAGGTTGAACAATCGGTGCACTGACTAGGGCTCCCTTGATCGTGTGGAATGCGGCTAGACAGTCGCTGTTGAAGGCGAACAGGGTTTCCTTGCAGAGCAATCGAGTGAGTGGCCTTGCAATTTTCGAAAAATCTTGGATGAACCTTATATAGAAACCAGCGTGTCCCAGGAAACTCCTTATTCCCTTTACTGAAGTTGGTGGCTGCAGACTCATCATGACCTCGATCTTTGCCTTGTCCACCTCGATGCCTTTCTCTGATATCTTATGCCCCAGAACAATCCCATCTCTGACTATGAAGTGGCATTTCTCCCAGTTTAGCACCAGATGCTTTTCTACGCATCGCTTCAGGACCCTGCACAAATTTGACAAACAGACATGAAAGGAGCTTCCATAGACGCTGAAATCATCCATAAAAACTTCCATTATGTCTTCGATTAGGTCAGTGAAAATCGACATCATGCAGCGCTGGAAAGTCGCTGGAGCATTGCACAAGCCGAAGGGCATCCTCCTGTATGCGTATGTTCCATATGGGCATGTGAACGTCGTCTTCTCCTGATCGTCTGGATGGATGGGAATCTGAAAGAAACCTGAATAACCATCTAAAAAGCAGTAGTAAGGGTGGTTAGCCAATCTTTCAAGCATCTGATCAATGAAAGGAAGTGGGAAATGATCCTTGCGAGTTGCAGCATTCAGTTTACGGAAATCAATGCACATGCGATGACCAGTAAGTGTTCTAGTAGGGATTAGTTCATTCCTTTCATTTGTTATAACAGTGATCCCACCTTTTTTAGGTACTACATGAACGGGGCTGACCCACTTACTATCAGAGATCGCATAGATTACACCATCTTCTAGAAGTTTTATTATCTCTTTCTTTACAACATCTTTTAGATTTGGGTTTAACCTCCTCTGATGTTCTACAGAAGTAATCGATTCATCTTCCAGGTGTATTCTATGCATGCACAGATCAGGTGAAATGCCAGGTATGTCAGCTAGAGAATATCCTAATGCCTTACGATATTTTCTAAGTTCACATAAAAGCAGAGCAGTCTCGGCATTGTTCAGGTCGGCATTCACTATGACAGGATATGTGGAATTGGGTCCAAGGAATGCATACCTGAGTCCCTTGGGAAGGGATTTGAGCTATACCTTTGGAGCTTTCAGCTCGCTCCACGAGTCATCGTTCTGAGATGCTGGAACAGTCGGGTTCTGAGGCGCGATTGTGCCAGTTATTTTGCTGAGTTCGCTGTTCTCCCCCAGACTTAGATTTGCTACTATCTTTTCCATACTCCTGACCGAATCCATGACTTTGGCATAGGCATCAGCATCAATACTCTCTAAGCTTTGCTCGGCTCAGCTCTGACTAAGGCAAGTTCAAGAGGGTCATCGGTAAGAATCTCCTCAATCATTCCCTCATGTGGTTCTAGCGGATCGCTCTCTTTTTGGACAGTGAAGGTTTGTCCATCCAGCATTGATTTCTTGAGCATCTGATTCATCTAAAACTTCATCACAATGTCTCCGAGATGGAGATCAATTTTCCTTTGTCGAACATCTATGATAGCTCCCACAGTGCACAAAAATGGTCTTTTTAGGATCAGGGGGTCTTTTGATTCTTCCTCGAGTTCCAGAACAACGAAATCGGCAGGGACAAGTGTGTTCCCAACCAGAACTTGGAGATCTTCAAGGATTCCAACCGGAGACTTCACAGATCGATCAGCAAACACTAAGGACATCCTGGTTGGCTTGAAATCCATATACCCAAGGCGCTTAGCCACAGAGTAAGGCATGAGGTTTATGCTTGATCCTAGATCGACGAGTGAGCATGAGAAGACTGTTCTCCCTATCTGAACTGAGAGGACAAATTTTCCTAGATCACCCAGTTTCTTAATCCTTTTGTTCTGGAGCACTGCGCTGCACTCTTTAGAGACGATCATGAACTCGCTGTCATCAGATATCTTCCCGGAGATCAGTCCCTTCACAAAACTGCGCATGGATGGTATCATCTGGATCGCACTCATCAGAGGAAGTTTGACCGTTAGGTCTTCCAGCATCTTTCTGCACTTCATCTCCTCCTTATCCTTGCGCGTAACCTTAGCTGGAACAGGATAGGGTATTTTTGGTACATACTGACGAGCAGGGGAAGATTCTGCAATCGGTGGAACAGCTCCGGCAGGTTGCTCTGCATCAGTCGGAACAGTCTCAGTAGGTTGTCCTGCCTCTTCCTCATCTGTAGGTACGGCTTCAGGCGGTTGATCCGACTCTTTCTGCTTCCCTTTCTCGGCCGATGTGAATCTCCTGGTGTCCAGATCAGTCAGTTGCTTCCCACTCCTTAGCGCGACTGCGTTGCACTCCTTGGGATTCTTGTCTGTTTTTCCAGGAAGAGTACCTTGCTGTCTCTTCACACTCTCAGCAGTCTGAGCAATCTGAATATCCATCTGTCTCATGTGGCTTGAGACATTATTGTACTTGGCACTTAGGTCATTGAACATATGGTTCATTCTGGTGTTGATGTCGTTTGTGACCTGATTCAGTGCTTTTCCTTGGATATGCTGTCCTTGGAGCAGTTGGCTCATCATCAATGCAAGACTCTTCATATCATCCTGCGGAGCAGTCTGAGCCGGTTGTGCAGCTTGATGATTAACCGGCTGTTTCTGAATGTGGAACTGGGCATTCTGAGGACATAGGTTCTTCCTTGATTTCCATACCCCCTTTGGTATCCACTGTTCTGACCCTGATTTCCTTGAGCGTTTTCTGTGTTACCGTCTGGCTTAGGGTTGTGGAACAGGTGGGGATTGTTCCTCACGTTAGGGTTCGGGTGATAGTTCTTGAACTGCCATCCTTGCCCATTAACATAGCTCACTTCGTGCTGATCTTCAGCCGACTGATCTGACTCTGATGTAGCTTCCGCGGTTGCTTTATCCTGAGGGGATTCTTCCATGATGAAGACCTGATTCTGATTACTCTTAATTAGCTGATCGACCTTGGCAGAGAGCTCATCAATCTTGCTGTTGTCAATGCTGTTCACCTTCTGTGTGCGATCAGTCTCGCGGTTATTATCAGCTGAGCTTGAGGCCATGTTCAAAATCAGTGCGAAGGCACCTCGACTGGATTGGGTCATGAAGTCTCCATTACTGGCTGTGTTCAAAGCGTTCCTGTACTCCCAACCTACTTCATCGTAGACTCCAAGCAGATAGTCTTCCTCGAAACCGTGATGTGGACACTCTCTTCGGTAGACGTTGAATCGTTCCCAACCATCGCAGAAAGGCTCATCTACTAGCTGTTTGAAGGTCGCGATCTTCTGTCTCAGAGCTGCCGTCTTCGATTTCGTGTAGAAGTGGCTCAAGAAGGCAGATTGAACTTGTTCCCAAGTGGTGAGCGATCAAGCTGGTAGGGAATCTAGCCAGCGAGCAGCCTTCCCATCAAGCGAGAAAGAGAACAGGGTACACTTGATGTAATCGGGTGGTACTCCATTCGCTTTAGTGAACCCACATATTTTCTCAAAATGCTCAATGTGGTCCATCGGTATTTCTGCAGGAAGTCCATTGAAGATCTTCCTTTGCACTAGACTTACCAAGGCTGGCTTGATCTTGAAGTCTTGCCTAGTGCACGGTGGAGGATTGATGGCAGATCGTGTAGTAGGCAGATTACGCAGTAGATTTCTCTGGCCGATCGGAACAACCTCCTCCGGTTGATTCTGCTGATTCACAGCGTTCAAAGCTGCTTGCTCGGCAGCAGCTTGCTGCGCTTGGATGGTTTGCTGAATCTTCTGTTGCATGAGTGCCATTGCAGCAGTGAGATCACCATGATCACCGTGATCACCCATGTTGGCGACTGTCGGTCTTTGCTGTTGACGGTTCTGTCGTTCTAATCTCGCTAGTTCTTCGTCGGTGAGCTGATGTAATGGTCCTTGTGTGTTGTTCCGAGTGTGTCTACTGGTCATGCAACTGGATCATCAGCTGCAACAATGAAATAGAAGCGAGTTAGATATCTTAGACTAAATATGAAACCGAAAAATAGAGGTAGAAAATCTGGTCCCCGTTGCAACGGCGCCAAAACTTGATACACTAAAAATGAATCCTTGCTACTGCCAAGTTAACAGTTGTAATTGTAGTACTTTTTGGTTGGAACGACAACAGCTTGCTGCGCTTGGATGGTTTGCTGCATCTGCTGCATCTGTTGTTGCATGAGTGCAAACGCAGCAGTGAGATCATCCTGGTGATCACCCATGTTGGTGTTCATAGGTCTAGGTGGTTGATGGTTCTGTCGTTCCAATCTCGCTAGTTCGGATTACAACTTTTAACTTGGCAGTAGCAAGGATTCATTTTTAGTGTATCAAGTTTTGGCGCCGTTGCGACGGGGACCAGATTTTCTACCTTTATTTTCGGTTTCATATTTAGTCTAAGATATCTAACTCGCTTCTATTTCATTGTTGCAGCTGATGATCCAGGTGCATGACCAGTAGACACACTCGGAACAACGCACAAGGACCATTATATCAGCTCACCGACGAAGAACTAGCGAGATTAGAATGATAGAACCGTCAACAGCAAAGACCGACAGTCGCCAACATGGGTGATCACGGTGATCATGGTGATCTCACTGCTGCAATGGCATTCATGCAACAGCAGATGCAGCAAACCATCCAAGCGCAGCAAGCTGCTGCCGAGCAAGCAGCTCTGAACGCTGCAAATCAACAGAATCAACAGGAGGAGGTTGTTCCGATTGGCCAGAGAAATCTACTGCGTAATCTGCCTACTACGCGATCCGCCATCAACCCTCCACCTTGCACTAGGCAAGACTTCGAGATCAAGCCAGCCTTGATAAGTCTAGTGCTAAGGAAGATCTTCAATGGACTTCCTGCTGAAACACCGATGGACCACATTGAGCACTTTGAGAAGATGTGTGGTTTCACTAAAGCGAATGGAGTACCACCCGATTATATCAAGTGTACTCTGTTCCCTTTCTCGCTTGACGGGAAGGCTGCTCGCTGGCTAGATTCCCTACCTACAGGATCGCTCACAACTTGGGAACAAGTCCGATCTGCCTTCTTAAGCCACTTCTACACGAAATCGAAGACGGCAGCTCTAAGACAGAAGATCGCGACCTTCAAACAGCTAGTGGATGAGCCGTTCTGCGATGCATGGGAGCGATTCAATGTTTACCGCAGAGAGTGCCCACATCACGGGTTTGAGGAAGACTACCTGCTCGGAATGTTCTACGATGGAGTAGGTTGGGAGTAGAGGAACGCTTTGAATTCAGCCAGTAATGGAGACTTCATGACCCAATCCACTCGGGGTGCCTTCGCACTGATTGAGAACATGGCCTCAAGCTCAGCTGATAACAACCGCGAGACTGATCGCACACAGAACATGAACAGCATTGACAAACGCAAGATTGATGAGCTCTCTGCCAAGGTCGATCAGCTGATTAAGAGTAATCAGAATCAGGTCTTCATCATGGAAGAATCCCCTCAGGATAAAACCACCGCAGAGCCTACATCGGAGGCAGATCAGTTGGCTCAAGATCAGCACGAAGTGAGCTATGTTAATGGGCAAGGATGGCAGTTCAAGAACTATCACCCGAACCCTAACGTCAGGAACAACCCCCACCTGTTCAACAACCCTAAGCCAGACAGTAACACAGAGAACGCTCAAGGAAATCAGGGTCAGAACAGTGGATACCAAAGGGGTATGGAAATCAAGGAAGAACCTATGTCCTCAGCCCGGCTCAGAATGCCCAGTTCCACAACCAGAAACAGCCGGTTAATCACCAAGCTGCACAACCGGCTCAGACTGTTCCGCAAGATGATATGAAGAGTCTTGCATTGATGATGAGCCAACTGCTCCAAGGATAACAGATCCAAGGAAAAGCACTAAATCAGGTTACAAACGACATCAACACCAGAATGAACCATATGTTCAATGACCTAAGTGCCAAGTACGATAATGTCTCAAGCCACATGAGACAGATGGATATTCAGATTTCTCAGACTGCTGAGAGTGTGAAGAGACAGCAAGGTACTCTTCCTGGAAAAACAGATAAGAATCCCAAGGAGTGCAACGCAGTCGCGCTAAGGAGTGGGAAGCAACTGACTGATCTGGACACCAGGAGGTTCACATCAGCCGAGAAAGGGAAGCAGAAAGAGTCGGATCAACCGCCTGAAGCCGTACCTACAGATAAGGAAGAGGGAGGACAACCTACTGAGACCGTTCTGACTGATGCAGAGCAACCTGCCGGGACTGTTCCACCAATTGCAGAATCTTCCCCCGCTCGTCAGTATGTACCAAAAGTACCCTATCCCGTTCCAGCTAAGGTTGCGCGCAAGGATAAGGAAGAGATGAAGTGCAGAAAGATGCTAGAAGACCTAACGATCAAACTTCCTCTGATGAGTGCGATTCAGATGATGCCATCGATGCGCAGTTTTGTGAAGGGACTGATCTCCGGGAAGATATCTGATGACAGCGAGTTCATGATCGTCTCTAAAGAGTGCAGCGCAGTGCTCCAGAACAAAAGGATCAAGAAACTGGGTGATCCAGGAAAATTTGTCCTCTCAATCCAGATAGGGAGAACAGTCTTCTCATGTTCACTCGTCGATCTAGGATCAAGCATAAACCTCATGCCTTACTCTGTGGCTAAGCGCCTTGGGTATACGAATTTCAAGCCAACCAGGATGTCCTTAGTGTTTGCTGATCTATCTGTGAAGTCTCCGGTTGGGATCCTTGAAGATCTCCAAGTTCAGATTGGGAACACACTTCTCCCTGCCGATTTTGTTGTTCTGGAACTCGAGGAAGAATCAAAAGACCCACTGATCCTGGGAAGACCATTTCTGTGCACTGTTGGAGCTATCATAGACGTTCGACAAGGGAAAATTGATCTCCATCTTGGAGACATTGTGATGAAGTTTGAGATGAATCAGATGCTCAAGATACCAATGCTGGATGGACAAACCTTCACTGTCCAAGAAGAGGGTGATCCGCTAGAACCACATGAGGGAATGATTGAGGAGATTCTCACCGATGACCCTCTTGAACTCGCCCTAGTCAGATCTGAGGCCGAGCAGAGCTTAGAAAGTATTGATGCTGATGCCTATGCCAAGGTCCTGGATTCAGCAAAGAGTATGGAAAAGATAGTGGCAAACCTAAGTCTGGGGGAGAACAGCGAGCTCAGCAAACCAGCTGGAACAACCGCGCCTCGTAACCTGTCTGTTCCAGCAGCTCAGACCGATGACTCATGGAGCGAGCTGAAAGCTCCGAAGGTAGAGCTCAAATCCCTTCCCAAGGGACTCAGGTATGCATTCCTTGGACCCAATTCCACATATCCTGTCATAGTAAATGCCGACCTGAACAATGCTGAGACTGCTCTGCTTTTATGTGAACTTAGAAAATATCGTAAGGCATTAGGATATTCTCTAGCTGACATACCTGGCATTTCACCTGATCTGTGCATGCATAGAATACACCTGGAAGATGAATCGATGACTTCTGTAGAACATCAGAGGAGGTTAAACCCAAATCTAAAAGATGTTGTAAAGAAAGAGATAATGAAACTTCTAGAAGCTGGTGTAATCTATGCGATCTCTGATAGTAAGTGGGTCAGCCCTGTTCATGTAGTACCTAAAAAAGGTGGGATCACTGTTATAACAAATGAAAAGAATGAACTAATCCCTACTAGAAAAGTTACTGGTCATCGCATGTGCATTGATTTCCGTAAGTTGAACGCTGCGACTCGCAAGGATCACTTCCCACTTCCTTTCATTGATCAGATGCTTGAAAGATTGGCTAATCACCCTTACTATTGCTTTTTAGATGGTTTTTCAGGTTTCTTTCAGATTCCCATCCACCCAGACGATCAGGAGAAGACGACGTTCACATGCCCATATGGAACATATGCATACAGGAGGATGCCCTTCGGCTTGTGCAATGCTCCAGCGACCTTCCAACGCTGCATGATGTCAATTTTCACTGACCTAATCAAAGACATAATGGAAGTTTTCATGGACGATTTCAGCGTCTATGGAAGCTCCTTTCATGTCTGTTTGTCAAATTTGTGCAGGGTTCTGAAGCGATGCGAAGAAAAGCATCTGGTGCTAAACTGGGAGAAATGACACTTCATGGTCAGAGATGGGATTGTTCTGGGGCATAAGATATCAGAGAAAGGCATCGAGGTGGACAAGGCAAAGATCGAGGTCATGATGAGTCTGCAGCCAACAACTTCGGTAAAGGGAATAAGGAGTTTCCTAGGACACGCTGGTTTCTATAAAAGGTTCATCCAAGATTTTTTGAAAATTGCAAGGCCACTCACTCGGCTGCTCTGCAAGGAAACCCCGTTCGCCTTCGACAGCGACTGTCTAGCCGCATTCCACACGATCAAGGGAGCCTTAGTCAGTGCACCGATTGTTCAACCTCCAGACTGGGATCTTCCTTTTGAGATCATGACAGACGCGAGTGACTTTGCAGTGGGAGCAGTTCTTGGACAGCGGAAGGATAAGAAGTTGCACGTGATATACTATGCTAGCAGAACTATGGACGAAGCTCAGTGTCGCTACGCAACCACAGAAAAAGAGCTCCTTGCCATCGTGTTTGCATTTGAGAAATTCAGATCCTAACTGGTTGGATCAAAGGTTATCGTGCACACAGACCATGCAGCTCTGAAGTACCTGCTCACGAAAAAGGATGCTAAACCGCGGCTCTTAAGGTGGATTCTTTTACTCCAAGAATTCGATCTAGAGATAAGAGACAAGAAGGGAGTTGATAATGGAGTGGCAGATCATCTTTCCAGGATGAAAGTGTCAGATGAGACAGCTCTTGATGAAGAACAACCAATGGAATATGTCAACGCGATTGGTCTGTGCAACACAGAACAGTCATTTCCTGCTAGCGAGGGTTGTTCCCGCGTAGATGAAGCATTCGTGGTGGTGATCCAGAAGCAATACCCAAATCTCCCATGGTTTGCTGAGATTGCAAACTTCCTAGCAGCAGAGAAGGAACCTTCGAGGTTCTCAGGGAATGAGAAGAGGAAATTTCTAAGGGAAGCAAGGCACTACTTCTGGGACGAGCCATATTTGTATCATCAGGGCAAGGATGGGATCTTCAGAAGGTGTGTTCCAGAAGCTGAAATTCCAGGGATCCTTCATCACTGTCACGGTTCGTCCTTGTGGGAACCGAAATTCACACCGTCAATTTCTAATAAACGATTTGTGGAGGAAAACCGAGTTAACCCGATCTTCCTTGAAGGTCCCGGATATCTGCTGGGCCACACACGATACAATCAATGGAGATTAAAGTTGTAAAAATAAAAATCGTAAGAATAGAGCGAAAGAGATCTTATTTCTGAATTCTCGTTTGAGTGTGTACAACAAGCAAAGAAATCGGCTACAAGAGCTGTCGAAAAGTCCGCTAGTCCGGCCGCCTAAGTCTATCCTAGTTGAGTCGCAGCTCGCTAGTGAAAACAGAAAAGAATGCTAAATCGCTCTAAGTGCTAAGTGCTCTGGAAGTTTTGTGATGATTTGCTCCTCGCCCAAAGCTCTCCTTATATACTCCTCTTAAGACGGTCTATCTTCCTTCGGGCTGAATCGGGCTTTTTCCATTTTCGTCCATCTTCGTGTTTATCGAGAAACTTGACATTTATCTTCGGAAAACTTGACATTTATCTTCTGGAAACTTGACATTTATCTCTAGTGTGAGGATAAGGATAAACCGTCATAGTTATCCTTCCTTTTCGGAAAATCGTAAGTGGGCCGTTTTGGTCATGTCGGGCTACTTAGATGTTTTTACGGTTTTTCGAAAGAATAGTCCTTGAAGGTTTCGGCATTTCCGAAGGAACCCCAATTCCTCGTATAGTCGAGATGTTTGGTGTTTAGAATAACCGTGATCGTTTTATACGACGAATTTAGATCCATTCATCGTTCGAACCTTTTAAGATCTTCCAAGATTCCTCGAGTATCGGGATCGAGATGGAGTTGGATTCGTAGACTTTCCGTCTTCAAGGGTTTGAGTAATGAGGCTTCGAACTTAGAAGTTCAAAATATGAACTTTTTAACAATCGAGAAGGCTTTGCGGAAGAATCATTGTAGTTCGTGGACAATCCGGACATGGGTTTAAGGGACCAAGATGCTGCCGTTGCCCGACATCACGAGACGATTGCACAGATGGGCGCCAGGACCCTTGCCGCTGGCGCCAGACGGGAGACGACAGGCCTGCCGCCGGCGCCAGACGGGAGAGGACGAGCCTGCCGCCGGCGCCAGGCACGGCGTGGGCGGCCTGCTGCCGGCGCCAGGCATGGCGTGGGCGGCCTGCCGCCGGCGCCAGGCGCCCTGCCGCTGGCGCCAGGCAAGGCGTGGGCGTCCTGCCGCCGGCGCCAGGCACTGCGTGGGCGTCCTGCCGCCGGCGCCATGCGCGGCGTGGGCGGCCTGCCGCCGGGGCCAGGCGTCCTGCCGTCCGTGCCGTGTCCCGCGTCCGCCGTTGCATGCTGTTTCTTGCCTTCGTTGATTCCCGGGGCTCGCGGTCCATTCATGCCTTCCCGTGAGTTCATCGAGTGACAACCCGTTTCTTGGTTTTGATCGTCACTTAGTTTTCTTTCGAGGACTTTCGGGTGACGATTTCGTCGTTGACCGATTTTGACCCCAACAGTGAGCCCCCCAGTTAGGTAGGAACCGTAGTGCCTTTTGGGTCCTGGCTTGCGGTATGGCCGTATGGGAAGGTGTAAAGACGTAATCGTTTGCCGAAAGTCGGGGTAAATAGTGATTTTACCTCCTTTATAAGGATGGAGTAAGAAATCTCATTCATTCTTACTTTATCATAAAAAGTTCATCTCTCTCAAGATTCCCTTCTCTCTCTTTAAGAACAATGTCTTCAAGATCCTCCACGAGAAATTCTTCTTCCCATTCATCCTCGGATGACTCTGCTGCCCATGTGACGGTGAAGCAAGAGGAGTTAGTCGAGGAGGAAGCGAAGAATGCATATTACCGAGTCCTTGTGGGTTCGGCTCCATCACTGCCAGATGTCCCTGTTCCGAGGAGACCTTTGAGGATGCCGGGTGCTTCCTTTACGCCGAGCTTGGTTTCACGTAAATACTTCGGGACTCTTCGGGATTTCTACCAGATTCCCAATGGAGTCAAATTCCGGATCCCTGTCGGTAACGAGAGTGCGAGGAATCCTCCGGAAGGTTTCTTTACATGTTACGAGGCTTTCCTTACGTATTGCCGCATGTGGTTCCCGATCCCCGGTACCATTGTTCGTGCGCTTCGTCACTTCTAACTTTCGATCAGCCAGCTCAGCGTTCCTGCCTTAGAGAGTTGGCTTGGCGTACTGATCGCAAGTTATGAGCTCGGGATCGATCTCAGTCCCGATGATTTCGAAGGTATTTGGAGCACTCGCCCAACGGGGAGCGACGGTTACTACTCCATGGTGCCAAAGAAGGATATGGCCATAATTCAGGGGACTACTTTGAACCCTAAGTCGCGGTAGGAGCGTTTCTTCTATGTCCGAATAGATGGTGAGTCTGTCGAGGAGAGCTGCCTCCATCTATTTCCGCACGCATGGAACTTCAACCGAGGTAATACGATGAAAACCCGTTGTCTATTCTATCATTCCGGAAGTGCGAGTTTTTAGTGAAAAAGTTTCGCTTTGTAGAGAACGGGGCTGTTGCGCATTTGCATGGTGATCTTTTTGTCAAGAGGGATCTCCTTCGTCAAAGGCCGTTTTTCTGGAAGTCCTTCACTCTTGAACGGATTCGAGACGCAGTAAGGCTTTACCTGTCCCGAGACCCTGTCCCGACATGCGATGCCGAACCGGTTATCGAAGCCCCGACTCGGAGGCATAAACAGAGATAGCGTAAAGGGAAAGAAATCGATGGTGGGGAAGGTTCGGAAGATCCTTCACCGTTGGGGGAAAACCCTAGTTTTGTTCCAACGGAAAAAGGCGGAGCCAGCGATTTTTCACTTCCCAACAATTTCTTTAACGGCCTTCCTCCGGAGTTTGTGGGAACCGAAATTCGCACTGTCGATTTTAATGAATAAGATTGCGGAGGAAAGCCAAGTAAACCCGACTTTCCTTGAAGGTCCGGATTCTCTGCGACAGCCAACGACAAGTGACCGAATAAATGCGGAAAAGGTTTTGTTAAGATTTGGGACTGGACCTTAAGAAAGGCTGCCTACGTACCCCTTTCGAGGATCAAGTCGGACGTAGTTCAGTTTAGAAAGAATTGAACAAGAGATCGAACCGTCTGGGCGGGTTCGTCTAGTATGAGCGTTTGTCATAGAAACAGGCATGTCGAAGATAATTGATGAAAGGACTTTTCTAAGGTCCTAATCAAATGATGTAGTATATAAGATTGTCGAACCAGTCCTTAGTGACCATGAAACAGAGGGAATGCAAGTCTATGCTTAATCTAAATGCAATCATTAAAGAGGATGATGATTAAACTAAGACAATAAGCAAAATGCAACAAAAAGTAAAACTTTCTTTCTTATGAGGAGAGTGAGACCCATGGGTATAGGGACTTGATATCAAATGATTAAGATTCAATCCAAGATGCTAACTTTTCAATCAATCTAATTTCTTATGCCTAGACAACAAAACTAAGCAAGCTCTATCCCTAGATGAATGCTCTTTTGCAATGATCACCCAAGTACACCAAATCCCTTTGGCTGTAATGATCAAAGCAAACAAGGAGAATGAGTCTAATAGCAATCCTAGCTTCTTTGACAACTAATCCCTTAGGCAAAGCAAGCTAAAAGCATAGATGAGTTGGTTCAGGCATTTCATAGAACACCTTCCGGGCATGAAATGCCTATGACTCTATGTTTGAGAGGCCAACTCAAATATAACTTTAAGAACACCAAATCAATGCAAGGAAATGATAGATCTAACACTAAGCACCTTGGATCTACACTTAATCACTGTCTATCACCCTAACCCATGGATCTTAGATGGATCTACTCACTAATCCACATGCTTACTCTTAAACCCATGAGAGATTCAAGCTTAAACATATAGAGAAAGAAAGGAGATGAAATCAAACAATCAAGAACACAAAGATAAGATGAGATTATGAATCAAGATGAAACTTTACTCAAGAGGTTTATGTGTTCTTAGATAGAAAATGAGATAAGTCCCACATTAGGGATAACAAGGATACTTATAGTTAGGCTTAAAAGCCCTAGAAACATAGATTAAGATTACTAAAAAGCCCTTAAGCTAAATGGGTGTAAACCAATAGGAAAGAGGTATAAAACTCGGTCAGGGGTGAATCAACACCTTCCAACCCGGTCCAAGCTACCCGGCCGTCCAGCTGGCCGCGTTCTTTGCTCCGTCCGGGTTCCATGCCGTCCGTCTCACCCCGGCCGCCTCACCCTGGTCATCAGCACCTTCTTCACGACCGGGTACTCCTAGCCGGACAGGCCACCCCGGTCGTCCTCGGTTTGGACACGTCTTGTTCGCCCGTCCGGATGCACGTACCCGGACGCATCTCCCCGGACGTCTCTCGGCCTGGACGCGTCTTGTTCTCCCGTCCGGGTGTATGTACCCGGACGCGTCTCCCCGGACGTCTCTCGGCCTGGACGCGTCGTGTTCTCCCGTCCGGGTGTACGTACCCGGACGCGTCTCCCCGGGCGTCCATCAGTTCCCATCGTCCGGGTGCTCCTACCCGGACGCGTCTCCCCGGCCGTCCAGCTGCTTCTTATGGTCCGGGTGCTCGAGTTTGGACGCGTCATCCCGGTCATCCGTACGAGCTGATCCGTCCTGATCCGTCCGGGTGTGTGTAGCCGGTCAAGGCTACCCGGTCTAACTCTCTTCTCTTGGTTTTACTTCTCTTCTTATAGCAAATCTTGATTCTTCACTTCTTTTTGGATCATAAGGTTTCCAAACACCTCAAATCTCACCAAAGCATACTCCAACACCTGATAAGGACAAATGAATGCAAAATGATCCTAGACAAGCCTAAACTTTAGCCTACAACTCAAAGAATGCAATAAAAAGATGGCTAAATATATGAAAATATGCAAGACATCAACTCCCACACACTAGTCCTTTACTTGTCCACAAGTGAACTAGCAAGGACTAAGGAGGAGAGGTTTGAAGGAGGGGACTCATAGCCAAAAGAATGCTCTTCTTAGTTCTCAACTTGATAACCTTGTATAAACATACCAAGTAGCAAGAGCAAAAACTCAATCCAACTCTAACTTAACAAGGCCTATCTTAACTCCTTTGATCCCTACACTTACTCATCATGAATCCACAATCCACAAATCCATTTGCTCTCTAACAATCATTAAGCAAACTCAAAAGACCTCTTGCAAATGGTCAAATGGTCCAAGTCATTTGGTTTGGTGGAAGAAGGTTTTATGCAAGTGAAACAAGAGGTTCAAAGGGATCTTTCAAAGGGTGGTTCACTCTCAAAACAAGTAGCCTTGACATTGCACATAATATATCTAAGAAAGGGATCAACTGATGCATACAATGCTCAATCTCCATTGTTCTACCCTTTCCCTAAATACATAAGTTACATCCTTATTCCCAATGCCAAAATACCACTCACATCTCTCACCCAAAGATTCTCCCCAAATACTCAAGATATTTTCTCATTTGAAACTCTTTCTTAATGAAGTCTACAAGGGATTTTTCACATTTTAAACTCTTTTCAGCTCTTTCTAAACATTGCTAGCCCCCTTTCCATTATTCTTTTTCTCTTCTTCTCTTTTTTTTTTTTTTAATTTTTTTTTTTTGTTTGTGGGGGCCAAGACTTATTTACTAACTTAGAGCTTACAATCTTTCGTTTCTCTTATCCCTTCTAGACTTAATCACTTATAACTTTAGAGTCCCATGAGTCAACCTTTTCTTTCATAAACCTTTCACTTTCCCAAGATCACACCATACAACACTCACCCCCATCCTAGAAGCTAGACATTATGAGTGTCTAATCTAGCTAAAATGGAGACCAAGCATTGTCGTTCCCAATACTCTCAAAATTATGCACATGTAAAGCTTTCCAAAGAAGGCCTCACTCAACAAATAATGAAGGTTTGAAAGGAGGTGAGGGTTTTAGGGTGTGGAGTGCCACTTGAGTTTGTCCAAAAAGATAGGCAAAGAATGGGAGGGACAACTCAAGTGTTCTATCCATGACCTAGTACACAAGGGACCATGAGCAAGAGACTTAGAGTCTAAATATGACAGGAGCAAACTTCAAAGAGATAGCATCAATCAATCAAATAAGCTTAAGGAAGAGATTTCAAGGCACAAAGTTTACAAGCTATCCTAAGATTGCTCAAGCTACTTACTATGATTATAAAGGTTATCTAGGATCATTTTGCATTCATTTGTCCTTATCATGGGATGAGGCTGATGCCTCACCCTCAGAGTCATCTTCATCAGCAGTGGTGTTTAGGGACGGTGACTTGTTTCCGGACTCGGATGGGGCGATGTAAGGGTTCCTCAAACGGCGGAGAGCTTGCTTGCTGGATTGTGGTGCAGAGGGGTTTAAAAGTGGCTGAGGAGGGGGTGCATTGAGAGCATCAAGATCAAAGTCCTCAGCCTTGCAGCCAGCTACAGCCTCCCTAGCTAGAACATCAGCCACTTTCTTCAATAACCGGGCTGAAACTTCAGCTTGCCTCTTCACAGTCCTTTTCAGCTCTTTGCACTTGTTGGTGAGCTTGAAAATGGTCCTATCTTGAGCCCTGTTCCACCTCTGGAGGATTTTAATTTGGTCATGAGCCTGGCGTAGGGGTCCAAGTGGCAGGACACTGGTGCAATGCTCAAGCTTGTAACGAGGAGGGCCAAAAAGATGAGCAGTGGTGCGGCTGGTGTACTCCTCTTCATAAGCATTCTGCTTGCTTGCATCCTTATCACCTTTGGGGAGGTTCACAGGGCAAAGGGGTCCATGACTCCTAAGGAGGTGCTCCTCACTGATGTCAAAGCTGATGTCTCCTGAAGTGCTCAAGGAAGTGAGTTGCGGGCTAGAAAGCAACGGCTCAGCCTTCTTGCCACCCCTTGAGTAAGAGTAGCCACATTTTCCATTAAACCGTCCACTTAGAAATTGAGCCTTCCTCAGGTAAGATCCATCCAAGAAAGTAGGACTTACTCCATCATTACCCAAGTCAATCCCTTGGTAAGCTAATAATGGGGTTATCCAGCCACCAATACCAATCTGAGGTCCGGAGTCACGGTTTGTCCAAGCCCAGCTCTTGTAGTGCATGAGGCGCTGTACAAGGAAGCCAACCATACCAAAATCTGAGTAGAAATCATCCGGGACACTAGGGAGCTGAGGAGAGGAAACAAAGTGTCGGGCGGTTTGGTGAAGGAATCTCAACTCGTCTCCAGCAACATTCCCTACTTCCTTCTTCTGGAAGAGGGTGTGGTTAAGCAACCTGTGGAGGTAGCACATAGTGGGATGCCTAATAGCTCCATTCTTCTCCTTCTTTTGGCCCCCTTTTCCTTGTCCTGTCAATAAGGTCCATATTGATTCAGCAATGGTATTCTCCTTAGGGGCTGTCTTGAGTGTTGGAAGTGAAGGGTTTTTCTGATCCTCAAGGTCAAGAACTTCACTAATCTCTTTGAAAGACATGGAGTACACCTCACCCTCAATCTTGAATTTGATCTCTCCCCATCCTTGCTGTGCATGCTTGGAAGTGTGAAAAGTTGCTTCTAGTGTAGCCAAGAATTGGCAAGAGACTTCTTTGTGAGTGGGGTAAGCTGCTGAGTAGAGGCTGCCCACCTTCATGTGCTGAAGCATTTCTTTAACATCATCATCAAGGTACAGCTCTTGCAAAATCATCTTATGAACAAATCTGGTGGGGACCCAAGCAATGCCATTCCTCAAAAAGTCTAGCAGCTCATCTTCAGTAGGTGTCTTGGACCTATCCCTCTTGTCATATTTTGATTTAGGATCAGCATGTTCATCATTAGAAGATATCTCATCCTCTTCACCTTCATTTTCTGCAATCATTTGTTTCTTGCCTTGCTTCTTTGCTCTAGTCCTTGCCAACTTCTCTTCCTTGTTGTGCTGGTTAAGGCTCTCTACAAATTCTTGCAATGGTCTGGTGCTCTCCTAGGTGGAGTCATAGCCCTCATAGTGTGAGAAAGGGTATGATCACCTTTGTTGCTTGTCTTCTCAATCACAAGAGCTCCCACACTAGAATTTCTTGGTGCCTTAGCTCTCTTTGGAGGAGCCTGCATGTGAGTACCATCAGCCACATTGTCTCCAACAGCTAATCTCTTTCCATCCCTTTTAACTTGCTTGTGAGCACCATCAGCCACACTCTTGTCAGCAACAACTTTCTTCCCATCTTTCTTGGCTTGCTTTTGAGCAATTTCAGCCACACTCTTATCAATCACAACTCTCTTCCCTTCTTTCTTGGCTTGTGCTTTCTTCCTTAGCAGTGCCAAGGCTTGCTGGCGGCGCTCCTCCTCTGAACCAGGCTGTGAACCCAAAGATTTCCCAAACTGAGCAGTGTGTCTTGCTGCACGCTCTTGCTTCTCAACTTCAAGATCAGCTTCACTTTTTCGCCCCATTGGTACCTGAAACTTTAGACCTTGGAAAAGAGTAAGCTTGAGAAGGAAAAAGCTTTCAATATGAGGAATATGATCAAAAGCATAAGAATTACAGCTCCAATGATCAATTACTCACAAGTAACAAACTTTTAAGCAAAAGGCTTTAGAACATCCTAGAGAATTCTCATGCTCAATTTTTTTTTTTTTTTTTTTTTTTTTTTTTTTTTTTTTTTTTTTAATGAGCAACAAGAATCTCTAAGAATCAAAACCACTCAATTAAGCACAATCAAGCTTAAAATGGCCTAAATTGAAGTTCTCCATCAACCTAGCATCCAATCTAACCCAAGAACAACCTAAAACAAGCACTTTATGAAAAACCCCCAAATCTCATGAACCCTAATTTTTCAAAGTTCAAATTAATCTCAATTCCACCATGAAATCAACTACCCAGCATGATATATAAGTTTTCCCTAGTCTAATTTACAAGAATCTAGCAAGAAAATGCTCAAATTTCAAGTTCAAATTTTGAGGGTTCATGAGGGTTACGAATTTGAACTTAGAGATACCATACCTTACTTTGGATGAAGGATAAAAATGAAAAGATTCAAGGAATTAGAGCTAGGGAAAGAAGGCTTGGATGAGGGAAAAAGAAATTTGTGATTTGGTTGAGATTTGACAAAGTTATGGGGATTTATGTTCTTGGAGGCTAGAGAGGATTGTGATGTGAGGAAGAAGATGAAATGAGGAGAGAGAGGGTGGCTTAGGGTTTTTAAAAAGTTTCTGGGTCGGGTGGATGGGTGTTCGGGTCGGTTTAGGTGGGTTTGGGTCGGTTTAGGTGGGTTTGGGTCGGTTTAGGTGGGAAGAAACTTACCTTGGGTCGCGGCCGGGTCATGCGCGGGTCTTGGCGTGTGGAGCACAACCGGGTAGATCAACCCGAACGATCGTCCCCGGTCAGCCCTTTGCTTCCTCGACGTCCGGGTTCCGGTACCCGGACGGTTGTCCCCGGTCCATCCATCCGATTGCTCCACGACCGGGTGCTCTTACCCGGACAATGCACCCCGGTCCGTCCGTCCATCCAAGTCACGGCCGGGTTCCTCTACCCGGACGTCCCATCCCCGGTCCATCCTTTCGTCCGTCCGTCCGTCCGCTTCACGACTGGGTGCTTTCACCCGGACACCGCACCCCGGTCCGATGGTTCAGCACGCTGCGCGTCCGTCCGGGTAGGCGACCCCGGTCCACCCTACCCGGTCCAAACCTCCAAACAATTTTTTTTTTATTCAACCTCTTCTCAAAGCTTTATCCCACTCATTCCCAATCTATCACCATTCTCCAAGTGACTTAATTGAAAAAGAACAAATCCTAATGCATATTTACAAGGATAACCATGGGACTTCTTCCCAAGTGAGCTTGTTTAAAGTCACTAGCTTGACTTTGCCTCCTTTGAGGTTAGGCAAGGGGAGCATCAGAGAGTGGGGTTGATGTCCCATCCTCCTTTGGTACTGTGGCCATGTATTCTTTGAGTCTCTGGCCATTCACTGTGAAGTCTTCACCATCCTTGTTCCAAAGCACAATGGCTCCATAAGGTCTCACTTCTTGGATCATAAATGGACCAGACCACCTTGACTTTAGCTTTCCTGGAAACAGCTTCAGTCTAGAGTTGTAAAGAAGCACTTGATCTCATGCCTTGAACTCTCTTTTGAGGATGTGCCTGTCATGGAAAGCCTTAGTCTTTTCCTTGTAGATTCTTGAGTTCTCCAAGGCATCCATCCTTATCTCATCCAGTTCATTTAGTTGAAGAAGTCTCTTCTCCTTTGCACACTTGATGTCAAAGTTTAGAAGCTTCACAGCCCACAATGCCTTGTATTCAAGCTCAACTGGCAGATGGCAAGACTTCCCATAGACAATGTTGAAAGGAGTAGTGCCTAGAGGAGTCTTGAATGCTGTTCTATATGTCCAAAGAGCATCATCAAGCTTGGCTGACCAATCCTTCCTCTTGGTTCCTACAACCTTTTCCAAGATTCCCTTGATTTGCTTGTTGGAGACCTCCACTTGGCCACTTGTTTGAGGGTGATAGGGTGTTGCAACCTTGTGTTTCACTCCATTCTTCTTGAGAAGACCCTCAAATACCTTGTTGATGAAATGTGAACCTCCATCACTTATGACCACTCTTGGAACTCCAAACCTTGGGAAGATATTGCTCTTGAACATTTTGACCACCACTCTTGAATCATTTGTAGGACTTGCTATTGCTTCCACCCACTTTGATACATAGTCCACAGCCACCAAGATGTATTTGTTGCCATAAGAAGAAGGGAAGGGTCTCATGAAGTCAATCCCCCAAACATCAAACACTTCCACTTCAAGGATTGGGTTTTGAGGCATCTCATTCCTCTTAGTAACGTTCCCACTCCTTTGGCAAGAGTCACATCTTGAAATGAAGTCTTGTGAGTCCCTGAACATGTGTGGCCACCAAAATCCAGCTTGTAACACCTTTGAGACAGTCTTGAATGTAGCAAAATGGCCTCCATAGGAAGATCCATGGCAATGTGAGAGGATTCCTTCAACTTCTTCTTCAGCCACCACTCTTCTATAAATCTGATCTTTGCATAGGGTGTAGAGGTATGGTTCATCCCAATAGTATCTCTTCAAGTCTTTGCAGAACTTCTTCTTCTCATACCCTGCAAGCCCCAATGGTTCCTTTCCAGTGGCTAAGTAGTTAACCAAATCAGCATACCAAGGTCCCTTCTCTTCAGCTACCTTAACCTCTTCAATCTTTTTTCCAGTCTCAATGACTGCCACCACTGACATGATGGCCATGACATGCTCTTCTCTGAGTCCCTCATCAATAGGGATTCCACCTTCAATCCTCGACCTGGACAAGTGATCAGCAACTCCATTCTCAATCCCTGGCTTGTCTCTAATCTCCAAGTCAAACTCTTGAAGCAAAAGGATCCACCTTAGTAGTCTTGGCTTGGCATCCTTCTTTGCTAGGAGGTGTCTCAAAGCTGCATGGTCAGTATACACAATGACCTTGGAACCCACCAGGTAGCTTCTGAATTTCTCAAAGGCGAAGACAATGGCCAGCATCTCTTTCTCTGTTGTGGCATACCTCATCTGTGCATCACTCAGGGTTTGGCTAGCATAATAAATCACATGAGTTTTGCCATCCTTCTTCTGCCCCAGGACAGCCCCAACAGCAAAATCACTAGCATCACACATTATCTCAAAAGGGAGGTCCCAATCAGGTCGCTGGACAATGGGAGCACTAACAAGGTCACCCTTTATCTTCTTGAAAGCCTCAAGACAATCTTCATCAAAGCTGAAAGCGGCCTCCTTGCACAGCAACTTGGTCATGGGTCTAGCAATCTTTGAGAAGTCCTTGATGAATCTTCTATAGAACCCAGCATGGCCAAGGAAGCTCCTGATGTCTTTCACTGTCTTTGGTGGTGGCAAGCTGACCATCACCTCAATCTTAGCCTTGTCCACTTCAATGCCCTTTTCTGAAATCTTGTGTCCAAGCACAATCCCCTCTTTGACCATGAAATGACACTTCTCCCAATTCAGCACTAGGTTGGTGTCTTCACATCTCTGTAGTACCCTGCACAAGTTAGACAAACAAGCAGAAAACGAAGATCCGTAGACAGAGAAATCATCCATGAATACCTCCACTATATCCTCAATGAGATCCAAGAAGATAGACATCATGCACCTTTGAAAGATTGATGGAGCATTACATAACCCAAATGGCATCCTTCGATAAGCAAAGGAGCCATAGGGGCATGTGAATGTTGTCTTCTCTTGATCATTGGGATGTATGGGGATTTGGAAGAACCCTGAATACCCATCAAGAAAACAATAGAAAGGATGGTTTGCAAATCTCTCAAGCATTTGATCAACGAATGGCAATGGAAAATGATCCTTTCTAGATGCTGAGTTGAGCTTTCTATAATCAATACAGATCCTATGGCCAGTTATGATTCTAGTTGGTATCAATTCATCCTTGTCATTTTTAACCACAGTGATACCACCTTTCTTTGGAACTACATGCACAGGAGATACCCATTTAGAATCTGAAATAGGGTAGATAACACCAGCATCTAAGAGCTTAAGAATCTCCTTCTTTACAACATCCTTAAGGTTAGGATTCAACCTTCTTTGATGCTCTATAGAAGTCATTAATTCATCCTCTAGATGTATCCTATGCATGCACAAAGAAGGTGATATCCCCTTAATATCATCTAGCGAGTATCCAATTGCCTTTCTAAACTTTTTAAGTGCATTTAAAAGTTGAGAAAGCTCAAGTTCAATAAGTTCACTACTCACAATGACAGGATATGACTCATTAGGGCCTAGAAATGCGTACCTTACACCATGGGGAAGAGGTTTTAGCTCCACTTTTGGTGCCTTGAGCTCACTCCAATCATCTTGTTGGGTGTCCTCTTGTTGAGTGGCTGAAACATCTTGGTGCACCTCTTGTTTGAGCTCCTCATACTGCCCTTTATCAACAATCTTCTTGTGAGAATCCAGCATGGCTGCAATAGCATCACTCTCTTTGTTCTCAACCACTTGGACCTCTTTATCCACTGTCAAAGCATGCTGTAAAGGGTCCTCTATTGTCAACTCTCCAAGTGCCAATTCCTCAAGGAGCTCATCAGCAAGAGCTTCCATCTCCTCTATGTAAAACACTTGGCCTTGCACAGTTGACCTCTTCATTACCTCATTGATATCAAAATGGAGAGTATGCTCTTTCCCCAAATGAAGATCAATCTTGCCTTCCTTCACATTGATAAGGGCTCCTGCTGTGGCTAAAAATGGTCTTCCAAGGATCAAGGAATCTCTAGCTTCTTCATCCATCTCAAGAACAACAAAATCAGTAGGAATTTCACAATTTTCCACCATCACAGGGAGGTCTTCAAGGATACCAATGGGGAATTTGACTGAGCGGTCAGCAAGCACCAAAGAGAGTTTGCACTTCTTGTATTGGCTGAACCCAAGCTTCTTGGCAACAGATAGAGGCATGAGACTGACACTAGCTCCCAAATCACATAGACATCTCTCAAACATCAAAGGACCAATGGCACAAGGTAGGGTAAAGCAGCATGGATCCTCTAGCTTCTTAGAGATTGTCAATCTCTGGATGATGGCACTGCACTCATGAGTAAGAACCATCATGCCTTCCATTTCCTTCTTCTTGGCAGCTACAGCATCCTTCAAGAGCTTGCTGTATTGATGGACAAGCATGAAGGCATCAATGATTGGCATTGTGACTTGAACTTCACTCATTTGCTTCTCAAAGAGTGCTTTGTACTTCTCCAAAAGTTTCTTCTTGAATCTTCCAGGAAATGGCAGCTTAGGTTCATAGGGAGGAGGAACAAAAGAAGACTCTTCTGTTGGAGTGGCGACTTCACCATGCTTTAGTGTTTTCTTCTCTTCTCCAACCTTTCCTTTACCCTTAGCTTCAACAATCTTTTCTAGAATCTCCTCATCAACTTTCTCATCTATAATCACAACATCATCATCAATGTTGATAGCCACCCCCCCCCCCCCCACTTAGTGTCTCACCATCCTTGGGGAGAGTTCTTGGAGGTAGCTCTCTACCACTTCTCAAAGTGATTGGCTTCATTGGCTCCTTGGGGTTTTGCTCAGCCTTTTATGGTAGTGTTCCTTGTTGGCGACTTGGCTGAGAGTTCATAGAAGCATACTGATTCTCCAAAGCTCTAATCTTGTTGTTTAGCTCAGTATAGCTGCTATCAATCTTGGAGTGAACAGTCTTGAACTCATGGCCAATGTCTTTGGCTGCTCTAGCTTGACCTTCCAATAGTTGTTTGAACATAGCTTCCATAGATGAATCTGGAGCTTTAGCTTGGGAGGAGCTACCTTGAGCTTGAGTAGATTGATTGCCATGGTTTGTAAAACCAGGAGGAGGATTCTGCCTAGGCTGGTAGTTTCCTTGCTGAGTGTTTTGCTTTGGTTGATAGCCTCCTTGCTGGTTGTTGGGATAAGACCTTTGCTGGTAGTTGTTGTACTGAAAGTTAGGCTCTTTCCTGTACCAAGTACCATTGTTGTTGATGAAGCAAAGCTCTTCTTGCCCTTCTAACCCTTCAACTTCATTAACCTTAGGAGGAGTTTCCTGACTTGGACCACCCACAAAGTTGATCTGCTCCTTTTTGGCTTGGTTAGCAATCAGCAAGTCTATCTTCTCTTGCAAGGATTTGATTTCCTTCTTGGTCTGGTTGTCATCAGCTCTGGTTGTTCTATCAGCTCTGTCATGTTCTCCACTGTAAACTGAATCACTCTTCACCATGTTGTCCACCAGCTCCTCAGCATCTTCTTCAGACCTGCCCAGGAAGAAACCATTGCTTGATGTATCCAATCTTTCTCTAAACTCAGGAAGGGCACCTCTATAGAATGTGCTCAGCAAACTCTCCTTTGAGAAGCCATGGTGTGGGCATTTAGCTTGATACCCTTTGAACCTTTCCCATGCTTCACTAAAGCTTTCCAAGTTCTTCTGTTGGAAACTAGAGATCTCATTCCTCAGCTTGGCTGTCCTTGATGTGGAGAAGAATTTCTCCAAGAAGGCCTTCTTACAATCATCCCAAGTAGTGATGGAATCACTAGGTAGAGATTTCTCCCATTGGCGTGCCTTGTCTCCTAGGGAGAATGGAAACAACTTGAGCTTGAAGGCATCTTCGGACACACCATTGGTCTTGGACAAGCCACAATAGCTATCAAACTTGTCCAAGTGATCAAATGGGTCTTCTACAGCCAAGCCATGGTACTTGTTGTTCTCAATCACACTCAACAAGCCTGACTTGATCTCAAAGTTGTTAGCTTCCACAGCTGGTGCGCGGATGTCCGTCCTGTTGCCATGAATGTGAGGACGGTCATAGGTGCCTATGGCTCTAGCTGGCCGCTGTGGGTGTTGTTGTTGTTGGCGCTGTGGTCTAAGGTTGTCAGCTCTTTGACCATTGCCATCTTGGGGTTGATGCTGGTGATCATCCATCTCAAACCCCAACCTCTGAATGTGAGCCTGTTTCTCTTCTTCTCTTCTCCTTCTTGCTATTTCCCTCTCAAGTGTAGCTATCTCTTCAACAGTGGGAACCAGGTTAGTTGCACCCCTGCTTCTTGTGTTCATACACCTGAAAATCAAAGGAAGATGCAAAAGGAGAATCAATATCACAAGAAAAGAAAAATGATTTAGTCTCAAGCAAATGACTAAATCCCAATGTCACAATCAACTTAGAATTTGGCAACGGCACCAATTTGATGAAAGGACTTTTCTAAGGTCCTAATCAAATGATGTAGTATATAAGATTTTCGAACCATTCCTAAGTGACCATGAAACAGAGGGAATGCAAGTCTATGCTTAATCTAAATGCAATCATTAAAGAGGATGATGATTAAACTAAGACAATAAGCAAAATGCAACAAAAAGTAAAACTTTCTTTCTTATGAGGAGAGTGAGACCCATGGGTATAGGGACTTGATATCAAATGATTAAGATTCAATCCAAGATGCTAACTTTTCAATCAATCTAATTCCTTATGCCTAGACAACAAAACTAAGCAAGCTCTATCCCTAGATGAATGCTCTTTTGCAATGATCACCCAAGTACACCAAATCCCTTTGGCTGTAATGATCAAAGCAAACAAGGAGAATGAGTCTAATAGCAATCCTAGCTTCTTTGACAACTAATCCCTTAGGCAAAGCAAGCTAAAAGCATAGATGAGTTGGTTCAGGCATTTCATAGAACACCTTCCGGGCATGAAATGCCTATGACTCTATGATTGAGAGGCCAACTCAAATATAGCTTTAAGAACACCAAATCAATGCAAGGAAATGATAGATCTAACAATAAGCACCTTGGATCTACACTTAATCACTCTCTATCACCCTAACCCATGGATCTTAGATGGATCTACTCACTAATCCACATGCTTACTCTTAAACCCATGAGAGATTCAAGCTTAAACATATAGAGAAAGAAAGGAGATGAAATCAAACAATCAAGAACACAAAGATAAGATGAGATTATGAATCAAGATGAAACTTTACTCAAGAGGTTTATGTGTTCTTAGATAGAAAATGAGATAAGTCCCACATTAGGGATAACAAGGGTACTTATAGTTAGGCTTAAAAGCCTTAGAAACATAGATTAAGATTACTAAAAAGCCCTTAAGCTAAATGGGTCTAAACCAATAGGAAAGAGGTACAAAACTCGGTCAGGGGTGAATCAACACCTTCCAACCCGGTCCAAGCTACCCGGCCGTCCAGCTGGCCGCGTTCTTTGCTCAGTCCGGGTTCCATGCCGTCCGTCTCACCCCGGCCGCCTCACCCCGGTCATCAGCACCTTCTTCACGACCGGGTACTCCTAGCCGGACAGGCCACCCAGGTCGTCCTCGGTTTGGACGCGTCTTGTTCGCCCGTCCGGATGCACGTACCCGGACGCATCTCCCCGGACGTTTCTCGGACTGGACGCGTCTTGTTCTCCCGTCCGGGTGTATGTACCCGGACGCGTCTCCCCGGACGTCTCTCGGCCTGGACGCGTCGTGTTCTCCCGTCCGGGTGTACGTACCCGGACGCGTCTCCCCGGGCGTCCATCAGTTCCCATCGTCCGGGTGCTCCTACCCGGACGCGTCTCCCCGGCCGTCCAGCTGCTTCTTATGGTCCGGGTGCTCGAGTTTGGACGCATCATCCCGGTCATCCGTACGAGCTGATCCGTCCTGATCCGTCCGGGTGTGTGTAGCCGGTCAAGGCTACCCGGTCTAACTCTCTTCTCTTGGTTTTACTTCTCTTCTTATAGCAAATCTTGATTCTTCACCTCTGCTCTTGCTCTCCTTATATACCCACTCCTAGGTCGGTTAGCCCTAGGATGATGGACCTCGCCTTTGGGCCCAAGCTTATCTCTTCAGGAAGTATTCCATTTTCGTCGATCTTCGTAATTACCCTCGAGTTTTCCCCTATTTTCCGGTGACTCGATGTTTATCCGATGTTCGGGAAATCGGATAAACCGTCATAGCCTGATTGGGCCTGAATTCTTAAAATCGTAAGTAAGTCCGTGGACTTGTCTTAAGTCGTTGAACGTTTTATACGATTTCTCGAAAAGACTATCTTTCTCGTAATATAAACCGTATAGCCTAAAGGATCGATGTTCAAGTTAATCGATCTTTGTTTTATACGATATCTTCTACGAGAAATCCAATCCTTCTAGTTTTGATCGTAAAACATCGAGGACGATTCCAACCGAGTCGAATCGAAAGGTGTTTACTCCGTAGCCGTGATCGTACCAAACTCACGAGGATTGATCCAAACAAACCAAGATGGGATCAGACCGAGCATGATGGGACCGAGACCAGGACGGGGGCGGTCGACCGGCGCCAGGCTGGCTTGCCGCCGGCGCCAGGCCGGCTTGCGGAATGCGTGCCGCCGGCGCCAGGCCGGCTTGCGGGACGCGTGCCGCCGGCGCCAGGCCGGCTTGCGGGACGCGTGCCGCCGGCGCCAGGCCGGCTCGCATGACGCTTACCGCCGGCGCCATGGGTTCTTTGCCGCCCGTGGGTTTTCCGTTGCCCGATCTTTCCCCCGTTAATCGTTCGTGCGGGAAATCTAAGAGTTTGGAAGGATCTTTGGCCGTAGATTTCGAGATAACCGTTTTCGGCCTCACCAGAGAGTGGATATTCTAATTTGAGAAAATCTCGTATAACTTCTTTTCAAATTATCCGAGACTTTTTTTTCAAGAAATACTTTCCAGAGACTTTCAGTCATTGATTCCGTCGTGACCGATTTTGACACCAACAATTAGCCCCCCAGCTCGTTAGAACCTTCGTGATGTTCTTGCGACCGATAAGACATGTCAGGTAAGATAGGCGGAATTAATGATTGAAAGGCTCCGTTGAAAGTGGTAAGATTGGGGCTGCGCCTTTCGAAGGCTGCCTACGTACGCTTGTTGTAGGGATCAAGCCTTCCGTAGTTCGTTTTGGAGTTTAAGACCCTTGTGATCTGTTTTCCAGCGAGACTTATATGGTCTGGTTATGTGTCATGAGAGACTTTCGAGCATGATGCTGTTGATGTATTTGTTTTTCGATTATTTATGAACTTCAGATTTTTCGAAGTATGAGAAAGAGGGTGTGAGTTGTCGTCTCATTCCTAGTTCCCTGATGATCACCGTACCTATTGTTTGCATAAAGCAAGATTTTCCGCGGTCTACCGATTTACGCGAAAAGTTCGTGAAACGAATAGGCTTAAGTGAAGAGACAAATTTTTGGATCTCGTATACCATACTATGTCTGTGAGATGTCAAGATCCAGCGTGGCTGGGTTTAGGGCAAGACCTAGGTTTACTCTCGGACTGAGGCTTTGCGATGATAAATCGGCTTTCGTTTTGCCTGTTTGCGATTTTAACCTGACTCGTACCGTTTAAAATCCGCGAATTGTTGCCGGCTTATATGATTTGTCTAGGCGTGAGTCGAGCTATTTTCTTTATGAAGAACTAAACCAAAATTTGGATTTCTTGTATATCGCGCTATGTTTATCCTTGTCGGATGCAAGAGAGCCTACCCCTTGAAGGGCGGCTATTTGTCTGTTTAGGACGTTAGAGTTCGTTTGTTGTGATCAGCAACAACGACATGGTGCCAGTCTAGAGGCATGTTACCGTTTAGAGGTGTGTTTGTATGTTTTGAGGAAAAGAATGTCCTTCGAGCGTTAGCGACGTCTCGCAGTGCTGAAGGTCGAGTTTCCCTTGTGCCGCATTTTGTGGTTGAAATGTTCGCGGGCTTTGGAGATGTTTTGTGAATGTTCGCAGCCAGAAACTGTTGTTTCGGTTTCGACGCAGGACCAAGGGGTCGCGTAAGTTCGACCCAGGGAGAAGCGTCTACATTCACAGTGCTTCGTGAAGTGTTGGCCTTCCGGGATTTGTTTGTATATATTAAGGACGACTCGTATAACTCTTGGAGCCTTGTCACGAGTGTTTCTTTTCATGCCGTGTTTACGGGGCGTATAGAACTTAATCGATTGACGATAAGTTTAAATCTTCCGTTAACCATATGGTTGTTAGGACTGAGTTTTGGTATGAAGAGTTTATCGTATGATTTCCGATTCTGGGTTATACAACAAATTGCTTGCGTAATAGTCACTTGGCGTTCTATGAACAAATCGTGGATTGTCAAAGTAGCGATGTTTCCGCGGATTGCACGGGAGATGTTTCCGCTATGATTTCAACATTTGGACGAAAGCTGCTTCGAATTACTCACGGAGTTTTACCGATGGTTATTTTGTTATTTTCGTAGTTCACCGTCGTGCTATTAGTCTGACGTTGGTACACGTTTCTAGTCGCGAGTTTGCGACGAGAGACGACGTAGAGTTTTCAAGACTATGTTTGTAACGGTTGGGCTTATGCCGCTAGCGCTTTTTAGACGAATCTTATTGCTGTGAGAGTTTTCTTTGTCAAAAGCGTTGTCTTGATGCTGAAGCAAAAAGTTTTCGAAGATGGGATTATACGAGTATAGTATACGTACCTACTTCCCTTTTCTTTTTACGAAAGAAAACGGGTTAGCTGTTCTTCCGAAGGCTTGTGTACGTTTTTTCTTTCTTTTAGGAAGCGGGATGAGTATGCTTTTAGAACGCGTGGCGATCGTTTCTCGGTTTTTCGAGAGACTAGATCGGTTTGCATGTTCTGCCTGGACAATCAAGGAACGATGGAGCAAGACTGGAAATTTTGCCTAAGACTTAGCTTGCTAGACTATCCACCTAGGTCCTACGTTCCCTAAATTCTACGGCAGTTTTCAAGACGTTTTTGTTCCTATCCTACGAAGAATTAAAACCTTTACAAAATTTTTCGAGAAAAAAAGTCTTTTGAAGGTTTCAGCATTTCCGAAGGAATCCCATTTCCTCGTATAGTCGAGATGATTGGTGTTTAGTATAACCGTGATTGTTTAATACGATGAATCGAAATCCATTCATCATTCGAACCTTTTATGGTCTTCCGAGATTTCTTGAGTGTTGGGATCGAGATGGACTTGGATTCGTAGACTTTCCGTCTTCGATGGTCTGAGTAATGAGGCTTCGAACTTAGATTCTAGAATATGAGTTTTGTTAAACAATCGAGAAGGCTTTGCGGAAGAATCATTGCGTTTCTCGAACAATCCGAACATGGGTTTAAGGGACCAAGATGTTGCCGCTGCCCGAGATCACGAAACGATTGCACGGATGGGCGCCAGGACCCTTGCCGCCAGCGCCAGACGGGAAACGACGGGCCTGCCGCCGGCGCCAGATGGGAGAGGACGAGCCTGCCGCCGGCGCCAGGCGCCCTGCCGCCGGCGCCAGGCGCGGCGTGGTCGGTCTCCCGCCGGCGCCAGGCGCCCTGCCACCGGAGCCAGGTGCCCTGCCGCCGGCGCCAGGCGCGGCGTGGTCGGTCTGCCGCCGGTGCCAGGCGCCCTGCTGCCGGCGCCAGGCGCGGCGTGGTCGGTCTGCCGCCGGCGCCAGGCGTGGCGTGGTCGATCTGCCGCCGGCGCCAGTTGCCCTGCCGCCCGTGCCGTGTCCCGCGTCCGCCGATGCTGCTGTTGCTCGCCTTCGTCGATCCCTGGGGCTCACGGACTCAAAGATCGAGTTACGAAAACTCAGGCAAAGATGCATGGTACTGAGACAGGACCGGGCTCGTCCTATGACGGGACAGAGAGATCCTTCTCATGGGCGAGGTGGTCGAGACAGCGACATTGTTTTCTTTGTAAAATCTCAACGGAAGCTCCGATTGAGACGAAACGAAAACCATCTTGACCTAGAATCAAAGGAGAGCAAAGTGAGGTTTCCACAGGCGAGGTGGCCATGGGCGAGGTGACCTTGGTGATGGTTTTTCTCGTCCACAGGCGAGGTAGCCGGGAGAGTGATTTTGTTCCCTTCGTAAAATCTCAACGGAAACTCCGATTGAGATGAAACGGAAGCCACTTTGATCTAGACTCAAAGGATAACGAAGGTGAGTTCGCCCTGTGGCGAGGTAGCCATGTCGGAGGGTGAGGTGACCTCGGTAATGTTTGTCCTTGCCACGGCGAGGTGGCCGGGACAGTGACTTCGTTCTCTTCGTAAAATCTCAACGGAAACTCCGATTGAGATGAAACGAAAGTCATTTTGACCTAGACACAAAGGAGAACAAAGTGGGATCTTACTAAGGCGGACTGGCAAGACTGATCTTACCCTATGGCAAGTCGTCCTAGTAAGATCAAGCTCCGACCTCCTTTCGTTTTCCCGTTTGTTCCTCGAGAGTTGTTTGTAAGAAGTATGGCAGTGGGAATCGGTGAACCGATTTTCCGTGCTTCTGTTCCGCGAGTAATTTAGGGTTTCCCCAAGGTTTTGAGGAGAATAAGTTTTATTTTTCCGAGAGGTTCTCGAAAGAAACGTTTTTCGTAGAAACCTTGCTCGTTGCGATTTCTCTAACTTGGTAACAAGACGAATTTTTGGGGTTTGATAGATTTTATCGTTGCCCTTTCTGTTTAGATAGAGAAATTTTGAGCTCGTTTTCGTGCTCTTCCTGTGGCGGAAAGCCGTGGCTAGGTTTTTGATTTGCTCGAGCAGCGTGGCGTTTGGGTAAGCGTTGGCCGTAGGAACAGTCGCTGCTGGAGTTGTTTTACCATCGTTGACGCAAACTGCAACTTTTTCTTTCATATTTCCGGACATCGGTTCGATCACGCGCTTTGCGGCCGTATGAGTAAGAGTAATCCGTCCCCCCCCCCTCCTTCTAGCGCCAAACTGTGGGAACCAAAATTCGCACTGTCGATTTTAATGAATAAGATTGCGGAGGAAAGCCAAGTAAACCCGACTTTCTTTGAAGGTCCGGATTCTCTGCGACAGCCAACGACAAGTGACCGAATAAATGCGGAAAAGGTTTTGTTAAGATTTGGGACTGGACCTTAAGAAAGGCTGCTTACGTACCCCTTTCAAGGATCAAGTCGGACGTAGTTCAGTTTAGAAAGAATTGAACAAGAGATCGAACCGTCTGGGCGGGTTCGTCTAGTATGAGCGTTTGTCATAGAAACAGGCATTTCGAAGATAATGCCTAAGGTTTCTATGTGGGGAGCTCTGAAGTAAAAGAATTGTCCGATCCTTCCGAGAGGAGCGGAGATTTGCGAGCAGGAGGCGGCCAGACGTTCTAGGGCCTGCCTTGCTAGTCTAACCGCCTGAATTCTAAGCTCTATCAGCTAACAGGAGCTCTTTAGGTCTCCAATCTAGGATTTTCGGATCCTCTTCTCCTCTGCTCTTGCTCTCCTTATATACCCACTCCTAGGTCGGTTTGCTCTAGGATGATGGACCTCTCCTTTGGGCCCAAGCTTATCTCTTCAGGAAGTATTCCATTTTCGTCGATCATCGTAATTATCCTCGAGTTTTCCCATATTTTCCGGTAACTCGATGTTTATCCGATGTTCAAGAAATCGGATAAACCGTCATAGCCTGATTGGGCCTGAATTCTTAAAATCGTAAGTAAGTCTGTGGACTTGTCTTAAGTCGTTGAACGTTTTATACGATTTCTCGAAAAGACTATCTTTCTCGTAAAATAAACCGTATAGCCTAAAGGATCGATGTTCAAGTCAATCGATCTTTGTTTTATACGATATCTTCTACGAGAAATCCAATCCTTCTAGTTTTGATCGTAAAACATCGAGGACGATTCCAACCGAGTCGAATCGAATGGTGTTTACTCCGTAGCTGTGATCATACCAAACTCACGAGGATTGATCCAAACAAACCAAGATGGGATCAAACCGAGCATGATGGGACCGAGACCAGGACGGGGGCCGTCGACCGGCGCCAGGCTGGCTTGCCGCCGGTGCCAGGCCGACTTGCGGAACGCGTGCCGCTGGCGCCAGGCCGGCTTGCCGCCGGTGCCAGGCCGGCTTGCCGCCGGTGCCAGGCCGGCTTGCCACCGGTGCCAGGCCGGCGCCAGGCCGGCTTGCCGCCGGCGCCAGGCCGGCCCACGTGACGCGTGCCGCCGGCGCCAGGCCGGCTCGTGTGACGCGTGCCGCCGGCGCCAGGCCGGCTTGCCACCGGCGCCAGGCCGGCTTGTGTGACGCGTGCCGCCGGCGCCAGGGCGGCTTGCCGCCGGCATCAGGCCGGCTCTCGTGACGCTTACCGCCGGCGCCAGGGGTTGTTTGCCGCCTGTGGGTTTTCCGCTACCCGATCTTTCCACCGTTAATCGTTCGTGCGGGAAATCTAAGAGTTTGGAAGGATCTTTGGCCGTAGATTTCGAGATAATCGTTTTCGGTCTCACCAGAGAGTGGATATTCCAATTTGAGAAAATCTCGTATAACTTCTTTTCAAATTATCCGAGACTTTTTGTTTCAAGAAATACTTTCCAGAGACTTTCAGTCATTGATTCCGTCGTGACCAATTTTGACACCAACAGAGTTTGTTACTGAAGAGTCGCTGGAGGATGAGGAGAAGCAACGGGTTTTTGCTGAGGGTTCCTTGCGGGTCAACGAGGTTTTGCCCTTTGAACTTCTTAACCGTATTTTTGAATCTGCATATATGTATGTTTGTTGATCTTGAATCTATGCAGGGACTAAGAGTGTTTAGCAATGTGCTTGACTCAAGCTTCCGCAAGTCTAGGATTGCTAACTTCAAGACCAAAGAAGCTGAGCGAGAGCTCTTCCGATTCCGACAAGAGGTAAAGGCGCAGAACGCAAAGCAAGCTGAGCTTCATGCTCGAGCTCTTGTTCGGGCGGAAGGGAGAGGAAGGAGGATGGTCGCGGCCGAGGTGGCGAGACGGGCGGAATCGTTTCCTGCTGAGTTTCAATGTTTTAAAGAGGCTCAGGAGTTTGTTGGCGATTTCCGCGAGTGCCGAGGCTCGGTCGTAAACCTTTACAAGTCTCAGAACCCGGATTTCTCTTTTGATTCCGAGATTGCTGAGATGAAGGACTTCATGGCCGAATGTGCTCATGCTGAGTCCTTGGTTCCTCCAGTCGAAGAAAGAGTCTGGAGACTATGGGAACCTATCGAGATTTCCGAGGATACGGTGGAGGCCGGAGCCGATGAGAACGCCGAGGGTGGTGGGAATGCTCAAGGCGTGAACGAGGAAGTGGACCAGCCTGC
This sequence comes from Brassica juncea, assembly GCA_018703725.1. NCBI lineage: Eukaryota > Viridiplantae > Streptophyta > Magnoliopsida > Brassicales > Brassicaceae > Brassica > Brassica juncea. Next base: position 42,126,893 of record CM031940.1, read on the forward strand.
AGGTTCATTCGGGATTTCCGCATCTGGGTTTCTCGATGTTGTCTTTCTTTTGTGAATCGTTTGTTTTGGCCGTGTGTGGCCGTTTTTTTAGGTGTTTTATTCTGCGACCGTTGGAGGTTGCATTCTTATGTTTTGGGACTGGCCGTTGGTGGCTTAGAATCCCGCCGTCTTTGCGGCCTTTATGAATATGAAAATTTGTGAGATTTTGTCTTTTGTTTTGATTTATACTTTCGTCAAGTGTAGAGGAAAGAATGCGAGTAGTCACTTCGTATCCTAACTCTTGTTTGTCGCTTGGTCCGTATGCTACTTTTTAGCGAGCGTTTTTAGGTGTAAGCGATAAGAGACATGTTTTGGGATCTCGTATACGATACTATGTCTGTGAGATGTCAAGATCCAGCAAGACTGGGTTTAGGGCAAGACTGGGTTTAGGGCAAGACCTAGGCTTACTCTCAGCTTTAAGGCTGTGCGATGACTGATCGGCTTTCGTTTTGCCTGTTACTGATTTCTTCCTGATTCTTTTCGTTTAAAGTCCGCGACTAGTCGCCGGCTTATATGACTTGTGTTAATAGAATCGAGCTATCTTCAGAGTTTATCCGAGATGCTAAACCAAAATTTTGGGTTTCTTGTATAGCGCGCTATGATATCCTTGTCGGATGTAAGAGGACCTTGTAGGTCTGACTACGGGTTTGTATTGAGTGAAACGTTTCTGTGTGCGTCCGTCGGGGCCAATCGACGGGCGTAAGTTTTTTAAGTCGCGGGTGGACTGTTTTAGCGGATGATACGAGTTTTGTTATCTTTTCAGAAGTTGCGACGTCTCGCGTTTCTTTTGAAGATATGATTTTCGTTTTTCCGAAGTGTTTATGCGTTAAGTGATCATAAAAAATAGAAAGAATTTTATTAAAAATTTCGAAAAGTTCGAGTACATGTGCGGATATTTCGCGTTTTTGTGGGAGTATAGGAGTATACGTACCCAGTCCCCCCCCTTTTTGGTGAGGGGGATAGCTGAACTCGCCGGGTTTCGACGAGCTGCCTACGTACCTCTTTCGAGGATCAAGCAATCTCGTAGTTCTGATAGTTGCCGCAGACGTTTTTACTCCCCGTGCGTTGCCGTTCCGATTGTGCTGGTTGGATCGGTGGTTTGTGCGGGGGTCGAGCTGACTGCTTTTACGGCGGTGGACTCAGAGGCTTTGTCGCTGTCTTGAATCGTTGCCTGTTCGGATGATTCTGGATCATCTTTTTTTGAGTCTTCAGGAATGTTGTGTGATTCCTTTGCTCGTTTCGGGTTGGCCGCTGGGGCGTTCCGATCTTTTCGCAGTTTGAACTCGGCTAGGTAACAGAGTCTCGATTGTTTCTGACTACCCTAGATGACTGCGGTTCCGGTGGGAGTCGGAAATTTGATGCCGAGGTGATATGTGGATGGTACTGCCTTCATGGAGTTGATCCAAGGGGTTCCCATGATGGCATTGTAGATGGCCGGGTTGTCGACTACTGCAAACTCGACGATCTTTGTGACTTCCTTCGCCATGACCGGGAGCTTAATTCTCCCGAGGGTCATTGAAGTGACGCCCGAAAACCCAGTCAAAGGTTTTGGCTCAGGGACGACTTCCCCAAGTGGGATCTTCATCCTGTAGAGGGTGTCGGCGGAAGATAACGTTGACCGTACTTCCTGTATCGACGAGGATGCGGCCGACTTCAAGATCCTGGATTACCAGGTCGATAACCAAAGGATCGCAATGAGGTTTGTCGATTCCGACAGTTTCCTGTTCCTCGAAAACGATCGTTTGGTTAGGAATATCGCTATCCAGAAACCAGTTGGAACTCGTCTCGGCTTTTCGCCCGTAGGCTTTTATCGACGAGACAGAGTCTTGGTAGAACTGCGATCCTCCGATGATCATGTTTACCCTCTGGCGAATATTCTAGAATCTAAGGTCGTCCTGTCTCCTTCCGCGCTTTTCACCTTATTGATTTTCGGTCGCGCGGTCCTCGGAGACAGTTTTGTTGGTCTTTGGGCGGTCGGAGTCCAGGAGCAAGTCCTTTATACTCTTGACCTTTGACAGTTCGCCGGTGAGGAGCTTTGAGGCGAGCCGGGCGCCGAGAACCTTGCAGTTGGCAGTGGAGTGACCTCTGGTTTCGTGGAACTCGCAGTAGGAATTATCCTTGTACTGGTTCCTGGTCCAGGTGTTTCCGGAGGTTTTGCCTTGCTCCGAGTTGGATGCGTATTTATGCTCGCCTTGGACGTCTTCCCCTTCGTGATGGACGTACTTGTCGTTACGAGAGGGTTTCTTCTTTGAGGACGTTTTCTGTGGTCTGTGCTTCTGCGATAGAAGTTTCATCTCTTCCTCCATGATGATGAAGTCTATTGCTTTGTGGAGAGTATCCTGGATTGTCCGCGGCTTTTCTAGAAATATCCACTTTCGGAACTTTGACTTGTACCAGAGAGTTTTCCTCAGGGCGTCGATTGCGACATTGTCGCTGATGCCTGTTACTCTGGCCATCACCAGTTTGAATCTTCGCATGAAGTCGCGGAGCGACTCGTCTTCCTTCTGAGCTAGACTCCATAGGTCTACGTCAGACGTTTCTCTGTCCATGAACATGGAGTATTGTTTGAGAAACGCCGAGGCCAATTGGCGGAAGCTTCCGATGGAGTTCCTTTTGAGCCGGGAGAACCATTCGAGTGCAGCGCCTTTGAGGTGCTCGACAAAGAGAAGACAATGACCCGCGTCTCGTTCACGCTCCGGGAGTTTGCATCTACCCATTGCGATATGGAAAGACTGCAGGTGCGCCTTAGGATCCGTAGTACCGTCATAGACCGGGATTTTGATTTTCCCTGGGTCTGAGATGTGTGTTTCCGTGATCCGAGCGGTGAATGGCGTTTTCCGTGCTTCCTCGAGAAGTCTATCGATCTCGGGGGCGGAACTGGTCGCCTGGTGGATTTGCGATTTCACCGCTTTCACTTCGGCCACGGTCTTTTTGAGAGATTCGCGGAGATCATGGATCTCGCTATTGCTACCGGCAATCCTCCGAGTTTGTCGGCGCTGGTCGCGATGGATCCGAGCTTGATCCTCCGTGAGTTCTTCTTGCTCCATCCAGTAGAGTTCTTCCTCCTCTTCTGTCATGGGCCTCTCGAAGGATATCGTCTGCCGAGCGGACTGGCTTCGGGTCCTACTAGGGTGGATGTCAGCATCTTCATTGGAAGGATCCGATTGGTTGCTGATATCCAGATTGATGCACTCGACGTCGCTTTCCTTGTTTCCCGTAGCCGGGGGTGGAAGGTTCTGCGAGGTCGTTTGCTGTCCTTTTGGAGCCGTTTCCTCGGGAGTGGACTCTTTCGGGGTATCTTTTTTTCGTTCTCCGAGAGATCCAAAGTCGAGTCTTCTGCCGTGCCGTGCCTTGGTGGATCCGCGCGGCAGCTTGCTCCTCGCAGTTAAGGTGTCGACCTGTTTTGCGAGCGAGGTTATCAGCTTGTCCTGTTGTTCCGCCCACTCCTGGGCGGAGGCGAACAGTTCCTTCATCTGTCTGAGCGTCTCAGTGTTTGCATCAGCAGTGACTGTGGACGTATCTCTAGTTGGAGTCTTCTCAACGTTGGCATCGACGGGTGTTCCGTCTAGCGTTGGCTGGTCTTTGGTGACGTCAGTAGACATGATCGAGCGTGTGCAGTAGCGAGATAGATAGATACGTAACCCCCCCCTCCCTCTAGCGCCAAACTGTGGGAACCGAAATTCACGCCGTCAATTTCTGATAAACGATTTGTGGAGGAAAACCGAGTTAACCCGATCTTCCTTAAAGGTCCCGGATATCTGCTGGGCCGCACACGATACAATCAATGGAGATAAAAGTTGCGAAAATAAAAATCGTAAAAGTTGAGCGAAAGAGATCTTATTTCTGAATTCTCGTTTGAGCGTGTACAACAAGCAAAGAAATCGGCTGTAAGAGCTGTCGAAAAGTCCGCTAGTCCGGTCGCCTAAGTCTATCCTAGTTGAGTCGTAGCTCGCTAGTGAAAACAGAAAAGAATGCTAAATTGCTCTAAGTGCTAAGTGCTCTGAAAGTTTGTGATGATTTGCTCCTCGCCCAAAGCTCTTCTTATATACTCCTCTTAAGACGGTCTATCTTCTTGCGGGCTGAATCGGGCTTTTTCCATTTTCGTCCATCTTCGTGTTTATCGGGAAACTTGACATTTATCTTCGGAAAACTTGACATTTATCTTCTGGAAACTTGACATTTATCTCTTATGTGAGGATAAGGATAAACCGTCATAGTTATCCTTCCTTTTCGGAAAATCGTAAGTGGGCTGTTTTGGTCATGTCGGGCTACTTAGATGCTTTTACGGTTTTTCGAAAGAATAGTCTTTGAAGGTTTCGGCATTTCCGAAGGAACCCCAATTCCTCGTATAGTCGAGATGTTTGGTGTTTAGAATAACCGTGATCGTTTTATACGACGCATTTAGATCTATTCATCGTTCGAACCTTTTAAGATCTTCCGAGATTCCTCGAGTATCGGGATCGAGATGGACTTGGATTCGTAGACTTTCCGTCTTCAAGGGTTTGAGTAATGAGGCTTCGAACTTAGAAGTTCAAAATATGAACTTTTAAACAATCGAGAAGGCTTTGCGGAAGAATCATTGTAGTTCTTGGACAATCCGGACATGGGTTTAAGGGACCAAGATGCTGCCGTTGCCCGAGATCACGAGATGATTGCACAGATGGGCGCCAGGACCCTTGCCGCTGGCGCCAGACGGGAGACGACAGGCCTGCCGCCGGCGCCAGACGGGAGAGGACGAGCCTGCCGCCGGCGCCAGGCACGGCGTGGGCGGCCTGCCGGCGCCAGGCGTGGCGTGGGCGGCCTGCCGCCGGCGCCAGGCGCGGCGTGGGCGGCCTGCCGCCGGCGCCAGGCGTGGCGTGGGCGGCCTGCCGCCGGTGCCAGGCACGGCGTGGGCGTCCTGCCGCCGGCGCCGGGCGTCCTGCCGTCCGTGCCGTGTCCCGCGTCTGCCGGTGCATGCTGTTGCTTGCCTTCGTTGATCCCTGGGGCTCGCGGTCCGTTCATGCCTTCCCGTGAGTTCATCGAGTGACGACCCGTTTCTTGGTTTTGATCGTCACTTAGTTTTCTTTCGAGGACTTTCGGGTGACAATTTCGTCGTTGACCGATTTTGACCCCAACAGTCCTATGCTGGTCACTTCGCCACCTTCAAAACAGTTTCCAAGATCCTCCAAGCCGGTTTTTGGTGGCCTACTATGTTCAGGGATACCCACGCTTTCATATCACGATGCAATGCATGCCAACGGATGGGAAGTATAAGCTAGAAGAACGAAATGCCTCATAACTATATCTTGGAAGTAGAAGTGTTCGACTGCTGGGGGATCGACTTCATGGGACCATTCCCAGTTTCTCACAAGAATGAGTACATCCTGGTTGCTGTGGACTAAGTTTCAAAGTGGGTAGAAGCGATTGCTAGTCCAACCAACAATGCACGTGTTGTAACCAAGATGTTTACCTCCATCATCTTCCCAAGATTTGGAGTGCCTAGAGTGGTTATAAGCGATGGTGGAACTCATTTCATCAACAAGGTGTTTCAAGGATTACTGAGCAAAAATGGCGTGAAACACAAGGTTGCAACCGCCTATCATCCCCAAACGAGTGGCCAAGTGGAAGTTTCCAACAAAGAGATCAAGAACATCCTGCAGAAGATAGTCAATACCACCCGTAAGGACTGGTCCCTCAAGCTTGACGATGCTCTCTGGGCATACAGAACTGCCTACAATGACCACTCCCTAGCATTTGGTCTATGGCAAGGCGTGCCATCTACCTGTGGAGTTAGAGTACAAGGCAGCTTGGGCTGTGAAACTGCTCAACTTCGACATCAAACCCGCCAAGGAGAGGCGGACAATTCAGATCCACGAGTTAGAAGAGATTAGGCATCTGGCCTATGAGAGCTCTAGAATCTACAAGGAAAAGACCAAGGCATTCCATGACAAACGGATCATCAGCAGAAGCTTTGCTCCGAATGATCAGGTCTTACTCTTCAATTCACGGGTTAAGCTGTTCCCTGGAAAGATTAAATCCAGATGGTCTGGACCTTTCACCCTCAAGGAGGTTCGCCCCTATGGAGCTGTTGTGTTGCTGGACACAAGAGGTGGAGAATTTGTTGTCAATGGTCAGCGCCTCAAGCCATATCTTGCTGACACAACAATCGCTGAAGGTGTAGAAATACCCTTAAGCGATCCCCCTCGAGCCTAATCGGCTCACTAAAGTCAAGCTAGTGACATTAAACAAGCGCTTGGTGGGAGGCAACCCACTGGTGAGTGTAAATATTGTTTCTTTATGTTTTTATTTCTTTAGACATAACTTGCAGGAAGAAAAACAAGAAAATTCGAGACCTTGTCAGGAGAACACTCCGGCGCTTGTTCCGCAGATTGTTCCCAGGTAAGTACTCGACAAAAAAAATAAAAAAAAATGAGGAAGGGGAAGCGTTCAAGTTGGTCTATTTAAGGCCCACTCACTCCACTTCCCCACTATCTCTCTCGCCGCAAACCACTCTCAGGAACCCTAAATCGCAATTCTCTCCTCTTTGATTTCATCTTCTCGATTTTTGATTCTCACCTCTTGGATTCCCTCGAGATCAGTTTGATTTTGCAGGAACAAACAATCCAGCCAAGGTAACTGCTCAAAACTCCTCCCCCATCGCGTATGCAATCCGCGATTGTGGAGTATCTCATCGGTTTCTCTATCCCTTTTGCTTGAGTTTTTGGCCCTAGATTGTGGTTATCGGTTTCAATCTTGCTACTAGGATCAAAATTGTGCTAATTGAAATAGGATAAGAGCCGATTGTTGAATATGGTGTCTTGTTCTCTTGAGCGATTGAGTTGTAGCGATTGACTAGAGTTGGAAGTTTGTAGGTTGTTTAGAAATCGATGGATTTGAGTAAACTTGAAGGATTGGAATGCTCCATCGTTTCTAGAACAACCATTGAACGGTGCTGATTTGGGATATTGGTTCTGTTTTGCAGATGCCTCCACGCACTAGGTACACTTCGGCTTCCAAGAGCTCTCGCGGAACTGCCGCACCCCTTCTAAGGGCAGTCGCTCCTTCCTCTTACCCGTGGCCGAATAAGGTTGAAGGCCAACCGATCAATTTCAACGACCCGTTCCTCCTTGACTACAATTATGAGGGATGGGACAAGGAGTCCGCAGCAAGGTACAACCGGCTTCTCGCTGCAGAGATCTTGCCCACACGCTTTGCACATGCGGAGACTCTGGCTGCCCTCGGCCTCGACACAGATGTGTTTGACGCACTGCAAGCTATAGGCATTGCTCCTCTCTGCTACAAGGCACAGGCTCTCTACCCAGATCTGGTCCGACAAGTGCTCGCAACCGCTCAGATCAGTTACCAGAACCCGACCGCACCCACGTACGAGAACTGCTCCTTCTCTTTCATGGCTGATGGCAAGTTCTGCTCGATCACTCTTCATGATCTTAACGAGCTGTACGAGATCGCAGATACGCCCAAGGAGGTATCTGTTGAGAAGAAGTTCACACCGGCAAACGCCTTTTGGGACCTCATCGCAGCCGGCCAATTCACTTCCCGCAAGGCCTATCAGTCGCAGATTCGGAACCCTTCTCTGAGACTCATCGCTAAGATTGTCTCAAAAATCCTGTTCGCAAAGGAGTACTCTTCTAAGGTTACCAATGGAGAGCTGCAGGTGTTGTTCACAGGAGTTGAGGACGAGATGCGCAGGGACAAGCTCATACCCATTCAGGCCGTGAAAACAAACCCAGGGTATCATCTCATCTCCATGTTCTATGAGAGGAGAGACTCTTTGCTCCGAACAGACGACAAGAAGGATCGATGCGGCAGTTTGCTCACTCCCCTGTTCCAGCACTTCAACATCAACCTCGGCTCCTACGCAGTCATCTCCGAGTTTGAGTACATTGACACTGCTTACCTGGTCACCTGCCACATTTTGCGCGATGAGAGCACTTACAAGTTCGCCGACAAGGAAAGGAACCCTCTATTCGCAAGCTAACTCTTCCAGGACTCACATATTTAATAACTTCAGCGAACATTGTGTTCCTGCCCGATCCAGAGCACTTATGCGAGGATCCCCGTCCGCCAGTTCCAGATGCGAACATGGACGATGTGGAGGATACTACTCCATACGCTGATAAGGAATACAACCTGGAGGATCTCGCCGATGTCACGGACGACCATGCTTACAGACGCTGGATGGTTGACTCCCAGAAGAAGAACAACAGCCTTTTGAAGAGGATCCTTATGGGAATCACGGGCGGCTGTATCAGAGGCCAAGGAGAGCAGACACAGCAGAGAACAAGGCGCTCAGGCAAGGAACCAGTCGGCACCTCAACTGGAGGAGAGAGACTTCCGAGGAACAGGAGGACAGCTGGTCACTCCGGCAGCGGCGATTCAGACTGAGTCCGAGAGGCTACTTCTATCCCTTGTCCCATCCATATGAACCGTTTATTTTCAAGTTATTTGTTACTGTTTGGTGTGTTTTAGCTTCCACTGATTTATTTTCACAACCAGGGATGGTGTGAAGTAAGTCTGGGGGAGCATTTGTCCTTGTGTCCTTTTAATGCTTTTATCGAGTCAGTCTTTAGGATCGAGTCAGTCAAAACTATTATGGGAATCTGGACCTTATTTTGTGATGATCTTTTAACCATCTCGTGCTTTGACCTTCTTATTCAGTGACCTTAGCAGTGATGAACGACCCACACATGGACCTGGAACACCCTGACCTATCTCATTTGACACTCCAGAAGTTCTATACCGATCAGGTTACACTGGGTAGACTCAACTCCACTTTACCTGAACCTAATCCGAACTTTAATTCTTCTTGTTATGGGCACTAGATCAGGGGAGAATGAGACATACACTCAGACCTTCTTATCCTTTTTTATCACTCTTGCTGTTCCTGAGTGGCTAGTTCATCTTTAGCTAGTTCCCACCTTGTATCCTAACCTTTTGTTCCACCCTCATGCAATTGCTTTTCTAGTACTTTATGTGCAGATATGTGCAAAAAGATCGGAGAGAAAAGGATCGACACAGTTCTTACTCATCAATGCTCACACATTCAGTGAAGGTGGACCACGGCAGACAAGGGAACAATCAGTGAGAGTGTTCTGATACCAGAAAGAACAATGAAGGACGGCAGTGGCTAGAACGAACAACGATGAATCACCAGTGGCATCATGTACATCACTTGTTACCTCCTTCCTCGTCACCCTCCCATCATCTTGTATTTGCTATATATATATCTCTAAAAAAAAAAAGAGAAAAGAAAGAAAATGAAAGTCTTTATTTTTGTTGTTTGCTGGTGACGAGAAGGGGAAGAATCTATAATGCATGCCACTGAGGAGGTTGAGAAAGCAATGGTGGTCCAGCGAAGTGTTCTGAAGGGAAATTGATTCGCGCAGAGCAGTCCTATGATCGATCTAATCGGAGAGCAGTCCGACTAGCAGAGATGAGTAAGGGCTGTGGACATCAATGGAGCCGTCCTCTCACGACCATTTTGTGCGATATCTTGCATCCACTCTTGGTAACCCCTAAACACTCTTGAGCTCCACCATAAAAATTAGCCTGTTTTATACCTAGCCTGTTCTCCCTGAGTAGAGCCTATGATAAGAAGCTCACGCTAATCTTAATTGAGCATAAGGAGTTTTGTCTCGAAAGTGTTGCCTTTTCAGGTTGAGATGTAGAGTAAGGAGCCGATCTTCGAACAGCGATCAGGAGGTTTCCAGTAAGTGTGTGTGGTCCTCATCTACAGCTTGTATGGTTCAGAGATTTGTGGTAAGAGTATGGTTGCTGAGAATAAGCGAGTTCCCACACTTTCAAACCTTTCTCCCTGTTCTTAATACTTGCCTTGTTCGAGGACAAACAAGGATCTAAGTCTGGGGGAATTGATATATGGTGTTTTTCACATCATTATATATATGTTTCCATTTGATTTGAGTCTCTAAACCGTGTCAGTCTAGTCCCTTTTGATCTTTTACAGGTCTGGAGTTGGTAGAAGAGTGAGGAGAAGGTGCATGAAGAGAAAATGTCTTTTTGGAGCAATCTTGCGGAGAACACTTAAGAAGAACAGTCCTGAGGCTGTTCTCATGCAGAACAAGCAGACGGATTGATCCCGAGGTTGTTCCCGACGAATAAGGAAACTCCTATTTCGGGAATTAAAGTCCTGTTGCCCTAATCTCTTTTCTACTTATTGGCGCCTCCATATAAAAACGCCATCTATCCTATTTTATTTTCTTACGCTAGTTTCTTTTTACAAGAGAACTATTAGCTTGTGCGATCTGCAACTGTAAGGGAGAAGAATCCATCCTCTCATCGAGAAGATCAACTGAACCCTTTTGTTTCTACTCTTGTTCTTATGCAATATTATTCAGGAATTATGTTTTTGATTGCTTGCATCATGATCGAGTAGTGACCTAGCTCGCCTAGGGTTTTTAGGGTGTTGAGATATGAGCTAAACATAGATAAGCGAACTCAAATAATTCTTCATTCATACTGTTCTTAATGCTTTCATTAATCTGATCACTTATTGTTGGATCCTAAGTTCATCACCTAGTTAACCGCATAGGAGATAACTTGACATGTATTGAATGAGCTTAATATCCCTAATCAACGAAAGTAGATATTAGGGTAGTAAGTGAACTAATCGGGCCTGTCCTCTAAAGCTTGCAATCGATTCTCATCTCAACGACAGTTAGATGGTGGGATCGATCTGCAAAGCGACCACCACCACGACAGTGGGGTGTTCCAGCTGAGTGATCCGAGTTCTAGAAGGCTTTTCACTGCGCTTGAATAATTGTTTGGCTCCAATTCAGCACCCGATGAAACACCCTAGGCTAGCTGTTTATTAATTTGAATCAATCTCTAGTTTTACTTGTTTCTTATCGGCATTCTTAAACCTAAAACCAAATCTTCTTCTTAGCTTGATTTCGAAACTCATAGAAATAAAGTGTAGACTGGTCCTCTGGATTTGAATCTAAAGTACTACAATTACAACTGTTAACTTGGCAGTAGCAAGGATTCATTTTTAGTGTATCAACATTCTTTTATGTAATTTTTAGTCGATCCATATTTTAATTTATTTTGTTTATTTGACTCTCAAAAAGAAACTATGCTATGTAGAATCTCACAAAAAATATTTAAGAGAATAACTTAAATTTAAAATATAAAAATTATATAAATGTTAACATAATTAAAGAAAAAATATTATGGTTTAATTTAAAGAAGTAAATGCAATCTAATATACTCAATTAAAACTAAACCGATTAGTTATTACATATATAAAATTACATGTTTAACTCAAATATAATATTACTAATATAAATTATACATATAAATTATAAAATTATTTAAATTGAAGTATAAATTAATTTATTATAATATATTTATTTTAAAAATATTTAAATCCGTGCATGAGCACGGGAGAATCACCTAGTATATATATATATATGTATATGTATATATATACATATATGTGTGTGCGCGCGCGCGCGTTTTTAACACATACTTATGTCTTGTATTGTCAAAACCAATCACACCTTTTTATATAGACATTTTGTAAAGATAATTTAACCACCATTAATCTGGTGTTACGATGTGTGTTTTTGAGTGTTTTACTCATTTTTGCTTCCCTAAATTTTCCTCTGTTTATTTCTTTTCATGCACTTTAATTTTAAGAAATCTCCAAGTAGTTGTTTTTAACAAGAAGCCATTTGGATTATATCCTAATAAGGTTTTGACATTATATGTTGCAAATGAATCAATAATTAAACCATTAGGCTGTGGAGGTGTTTTGATAAGAAAAATATATATATATTTTTTTTTTGGATCACTAAAACTTGAAAATGTATCTTCACGAGAGATGAGTCTCGTTACAAATCCTTGACAAAGGAGAAACTGAGATAAATACACCGTTTTTAAATTCCTTCTTAATTTCATCAACAACGAACTGTTTATATGACTCCTTAAATCTTCAAGTGATATTATACTTACCAAGATTCTGAAAGGTTCTTCCACGAGTTTCTCGCTAAGAAACCTCAGGAATATATTGGTATGTGAATTGAACAACTGCAGGAGATTATGGATTTTAGGTGCTAGTCTGAGCAAGCACAACTTATTGCAAAAGTTATTCAAAAACATAGATTTAGAGAACTCTTTTGCAATGCCAAACAATAAATCTTCAGGTTTAAACGGATATGCAAGTAAATTTTTCAAAGCTTCATGAGCAGTAATATGAAAGAATCTTGTAAAAGGATTTTTTCCTAAGGGTTTGAATTTGACGATTCTACCTCTCATATCGAAGAAGGATAACACAGTCGAAATAAAAGACTTTTGACCAATTTCCCTCTGCATTGTTCTATATAAAGTATATCCAATATTTATAGCAAATTTGCTCAAACAAATCCTTCCAAAATTTATTCCACATAAACAATCGACTTTTGTGAAAGACTTTGATAGACAACGTGCTACTAGCCATTGAAGTTGTTAAAGATTATCATAATGAGTGACTGTCACCTTGAGGAGATATGAGAATCGACATTTTAAAGGCTTAGATACAGTTCAATTAAGTTGTCTGCTGAACATCTTTTCTGCTCTAAAATTTCCGCGAGTTTCTTACACTGGATTTGTCTTTGTATAACCACACCTTCTTTTCTGTCCAAGTGAATGGCGAGCTAGCGGGGTTTTACAGAAGTGAGAGAGGACTACGTCGGGGCTCCCTCTTTCCTCATTTTTTTTTCTTTATTTGCATAAATGTGTTATCGAAACTGATTGATATAGCGGCTATAGAGAGGAGAATTGGCTATCACCCAAGTGCAAACATATTCAGCTGACCTACACATATTCAGCTGACCTACCTTTGTTTTGCTAACGATCTCATAATTTTGTGAAAAGAAAGAAGAGCTCAGTGGAAGGGGTAACTGAAATTTTAACACATTTGGAGAGATATTTGGTCTCCATATAAGTATAGAGAAATTAAATTTATACCTGGCAGGAGCAAACCATGCCAACAGAACAGAAATTACGGGGTCGATTGGTTGGATTGTAGCTGTAGAAAATTGACTGTAGAATTTTTTGATGTAGCTGTATCTAGTGTAGCTGTAGAAATTAAATGAGAAAATGATAAAAAGGAAATATATTCCTACAGCAATATTTTAAAAAGAAAATAAATTTCTACAGCCATATTTTTTGCTTTAAAAAATAAGGTTTTTTACAGCCATTTTTTATTTTATTGATTTTAGCTTTAAAAACTGGTTAAAGCATGATTGGTAACTAAGTGGTTGTAGATAGAAATTAAAACTAAAGTCACTAGTTACAATCCAACCAATCACCCCCAACATCATCTTTCCCATTCGCCACTAGAGTTCGTCCAATCATGTATCTCAGACTTCCCCTTCTAACAAAAACAATGATTGCACATGATTATCAGCCTTTGGTGGAGAGCCTTCGAACAAAAATCAGATCATGGAGAACAAGATTCTTGTTCTATGTGGAGAGACTCTAGTTGATTAACTATAACTCAATAATCCTCGTCACTATTAACTTCTGATTACAACATATATATTGCCAAACGAAAGAATTAAAGAGCTGGATAACCCTTGTTTGTCTTTTCTCTGGCCAAGACCAGACTTGAATCCAAAAAAGCACAACTGTCATGGTCCAAAGTCTGTACACCGAAAAAAGAAAGGGATTGGGTATTAGATCGATCAAAGAAGCCAATCAAGTCATGCCTCAAGTTGATATGGAGAATCTTGTCCTCTTAAAACATTTTGTGGGTTAAATGGATTACGCAAATCCATTTAAAGAAAGATAACTTCGGGACTGATAAGGATACTACCAACACTGGTTCTTGGATGTGGAGAAAGATACTCAAATACAGAGACAAAGCTCGAGAGCTTTACAAAGTCAAAGTTTACAACTGCCAATACACTTCGTTCTAGCATGAGAACTGTTGTATAAAGGAAGACTCATTGATATCACAGGGTCAAGGGTTCATAGACATGGGAATATTGCCTCTTGAGATAATTGCTTCAGATATGCAGAGCACAAGAGCAAGGCGTCACATGGTATCAGCTCTAAACGAAAATAAAGAAGAGTTACGACAACTAGACAAACATGATAATCAGAATGATGTTGCGCTTTGGAAGGTTGGAGACAACAAGTACTCAAAAGTTTCTTTCAAAACCGACATGGAACAATGTAAGAGTGATCCATTCAGAAAGACTGGCACAAAGGTATTTTGTTTACAAACTCAACGCCAAAGTGCTTGTTTCTTACATGGATAGTGGCTCACAATCGTTTGTGATAGAGCACAGTACACTTTGTATTGTAAAGTACTCTTTATTTCCTCTTAATACTCGAAGTATACAAGTACTAAGCCTAATCTCAAAAGAGAATCCCAATTACAATTCACCAAATGGCCAAACGTAAACAAAGCATTAGCTCATACATTTATACTAATGACTTCACACCATAACTTCCTAACGGCCATAACTGCCTTCTGTTATAGCTGAGTCTTCTTATCATATCATATGATCATTCCCGCACTTGATCTGTAGCTTCACTGATCAACGCATTCTTCTTCCTCTCTGAAATAGACTCTCCAACTCTTATAATTACCCCCCCTCGATAAGAGAAAGCTTTTCCTTAAGCTCAAAGGTTGGGTACTCTCCAGCAATGTCGTTCACCCGAAGCCATGCACACTCATGGTCAGGCAAGCCCTTCCAATGAACCAGAGATTCCAGATGCCTTTCTTCATCATAACGAATGCTCTGTATACGTTCTGGCTCTAAGACGAACTCCTCCGACTCCTCCAATATTGCTGGTAAAGGTAACACCTCATGCTGCTTACCTAAAACCGGTTTCAACTGGGACACATGGAAAACAAGATGGATACGACACTCTGTTGGAAGCTCAAGCCTATAAGCCACTTCACCCACTCGCTCCAACACTCGAAATGGCCCATAGTATTTAGCAGCGAGCTTCTGACAAAAGGTCTTACTCAGGGAAGTTTGACGATAAGGTCTCAGTTTGAGGTAAACCAAAGAACCAACCTCAGGGACCAAATCACGTCGTTTTTATCAGCATTGTTCTTCATCTGCGCCTGAGCTCGTAACAAATGCTCTTTAGCGTCCTTGAGAATAGCATCCCGTGTCTTCAACATCGACTCTAACTCATGATTTTGAGTCGATCCTTCTTCAAACCACAGCATATTCGGTGGGTTACGTCCATAAACCAACTTGAATGGAGTCATGCAGAGAGAAGTATGATACGATGAATTATACCAAAACTCAGCCCAAGCTAAGTACTTATGCCACATCTTGGGGTGAGCTGATGTAAAGCATCGTAAATAAGACTCCAAGCATCGATTGAGAACTTTTGTCTGGCCATCGCTTTGTGGGTGATATGTAGTACTAAACTTCAATTTCGTACCTGCTAACTTGAAACACTCGTGCCAGAACTTGCTCAGA
Organism: Brassica juncea; assembly: GCA_018703725.1. Classification (NCBI taxonomy): domain Eukaryota; kingdom Viridiplantae; phylum Streptophyta; class Magnoliopsida; order Brassicales; family Brassicaceae; genus Brassica; species Brassica juncea. Next base: position 42,142,381 of record CM031940.1, read on the forward strand.
AATATCCCGTCTTGGTCAGATATTATCGAAGCTGGATAGCCATGAAGCTTAACAATCTCTCGAACAAACTTCTCCGCCACTGTCGTTGCGGTAAATGGATGTGTAAGACTTAGAAAGTGAGCATACTTGCTAAGTCTATCAACGACCACCAATATCACGTTTACCCCTTCAGACTTCGGTAAACCTTCAGTGAAATCCATGGAGATTTCAGACCATATCGAAGACAGTAGAGAGATTGGCTGTAGAAGACCCGCTGGATTCAGAGTGCTATACTTGTGAGTTTGGCATATATTGCACTCTGAAACACGCTTCTTCACATCCTCTTTCATCTTGGGCCAATAGAATAACTGTTGGAACCTCTTTATTGTCTTCAATATACCCGAATGTCCTCCTAACACGCCATCGTGGTACTCCGTCAATATATGAGGAATAAACTGAGTTTCTCGTGGTAAAACCAGTCTTCCTTTATACATCAAATGTCCCGAGACAACTTAACATCCCACTTTCTCAGCTTTATCCAACATGACGTCTTTGATGGTTTGATTTATTGCCTCATTCGCGTCAAGCTCATCGAAAATCTGTTGCATTTGTATTGATGATGACACTGTTAATGCACATAGCAGACCATCAGCATTCATCTGTCTGTCTATCATTACTCTCGATAAGCCATCTGCAACCTTATTTTTGACGCCTGCCTTGTAAACGATCTCGAAATCATAGCCTAAAAGTTTCGTTAGCCATTTTTGATAATCCAAGAGAGATATTCTCTGATCCAACAAAAACTTGAGGCTTTTCTGATCCGTATGAATGATAAATTTCTTCCCCATCAAGTAATGCTTCCACTTTTGTACTGCCATGACTATATCCATCAGCTCCCTCTCATATATAGGTTTCAACTGCTCTCTGTTTGACAACCCTTTGCTGAAATAGGCTATCGGTTTTATATCTTGCATGAGTACTGCCCCCAATCCGTACCCTGAAGCATCTGATTCAACTGTAAAAGGAATATTGAAGTCGGGCATTGATAAAACAGGTGCGGAGGTCATCGCATTCTTTAACTCCTCAAACGTTTTCTGCTCCTTGCTAGACCACTCAAAGTTATCAGCCTTTAACAAATCCGTAAGCGGTCTCACTAAAAATCCATAGCCTTTCACAAATCTTCTATAATATCCGGTTAACCCCAACACTACAAGAAAACGTTGCTTTAGCGACCAACAATTACGACCAGGAAAAGTTGGTCGTAATTTTGGGTCTAATTTACGACCAACTTACGACTAGAAAACAATTAGTCGTAAGTTGGTCGTAAATTTGCAACTAAGAAGGCTAGTCGTAAATGAGTCGTAAATTTACATCTAATTTACGACTTGTATATTCTTTAGTCGTAAATTAGATGTAAATTTACGACTCAAATACGACTAAATATCAGAGTCGTAAATTTACATCTAATTTACGACTAATGCTTCATGTAGTCGTAAATTGGTTGCAAATTTACGACTTATTTACATCCAATATTTTATACATCTAATTAAAAACTAATGTACGAGCAATGTAGTTGCACTTTGGTAGTTAAGATATGATTAAACGTAAATTCGTTGTAACATTGCTACCTACCAAAATCGAAATTTCTCTATAAATATGATGTTCTCCCTCATTCTTAAGATGCACCAAAAAAAAAAAACGAAAAAAGGAAAAAAAAAAGCAAAAAGAGAAAAAAAAAATGTCTGGAAATATTTATGAGGTTCGGAGTTGGATGTATGCGCATAAAGATTCAAGGGGAAGAGTAACTGACGAATTTCTCAACGGAGCAGAGATATTCATGTACCAGGCCGGACAGACGCCTCTCACAAAGAAAACGGGTAAAATGTTATGTCCCTGTCGTAAATGCAACAATACGAAGTTTGCTGCTAGTGAAACCGTTTGGAAACATATAGTAAGTAGAGGATTTACTCCACATTACTATATTTGGTTTAACCACGGAGAGGGTGATAATAGGAACGAAGCTAGTAGTAGTAATCAGGTTGAAAATGTTCGTAACAGAGATGAACCACATTTGCCTTCTGAAAGTGTCATTCAAGAAGATCATATGGTAGATCATGATAGAATGCATGATATGGTTACCGATGCATTTCGTGAAACAACATCAGTAATAGAGGAGGTCGAAAATGTAGAGGGGCCTAACTTGGATGCAAAAAGATTTTATGAAATGCTAGCAGCAGCTAATGAGCCAATTTATGAAGGTTGTAGAGAAGGTCTTTCTAAATTATCATTGGCAGCTAGGATGATGAATATCAAAACTGATCATAACTTACCTGAAGTTTGTATGGATGCATGGGCTGAGTTGTTTAAAGAGTATTTGCCTGAAGTGAATTTGTGTGCTGAATCTTATTATGAGATTCAGAAACTTGTTCATAGTCTTGGCTTACCTTCAGAGATGATTGATGTGTGTATAGACAACTGTATGATATACTGGGGAAAAGACGTAGAATTGTTAGAGTGTAAATTTTGCAAGAAGCCACGATATAAACCGCAAGGACGTGGGCGGAATAGGGTGCCGTACCAGCGGATGTGGTACTTACCTATTAAGGATAGATTGAAGAGATTATATCAATCTGCGAAGACGGCAGCATCGATGAGATGGCATGCAGAACATGATCAGAAGGAAGGAGAGATCAATCATCCCTCTGATGCAAAAGCGTGGAAACACTTGAATTCGGTGTACCCTGATTTTGCAAGCAACCCCCGCAACGTTTATCTTGGGCTCTGCACAGATGGCTTTAGTCCATTTGGAATGTCTGGAAGACAATACTCGCTTTGGCCAGTCTTCTTGACGCCATACAACCTTCCACCAGAGATGTGTATGGAAAAAGAATTGCTTTTCATGAGTATATTGATACCTGGACCAAAACATCCTAAGAGGTCCCTTGATGTTTTTCTACAACCTTTGATAGAAGAATTGAAGGAATTGTGGTCAACAGGCGTGCAGACATATGATTGTTCAACGAAAACAAACTTTACAATGCGAGCAGTTATATTGTGGACTATTAGTAACTTTCCTGCATATGGGATGTTGTCGGGTTGGACGACGCATGGAAGGCTATCTTGTCCATATTGTATGGGAAGCACAGACGCATTTCAGTTGAAGAATGGTAGGAAGACGTCCTGGTTTGATTGTCATCGGAGATTTCTTCCCATTAACCATCCATACCGAAGGAACAAGAAATTGTTTCGGTCAAAAAGGGTTGTACGGGACACCGCTCCACCATATTTATCTGGAGAGGAAATCGAGAAGGATATTGATTACTATGGTGGACTAAGCACAGTCAGCAAAGGTGGTAATTGGCATACTCCTCCAAATATGCCTGATGGTTACGGGACTCAGCATAATTGGCACAAGAAGAGTATATTTTGGGAACTTCCATATTGGAAAGATTTACTTCTGCGCCACAATCTTGACGTGATGCATATAGAGAAGAACTTCTTTGACAACATCATCAATTCATTGTTGAACGTCCCCGGCAAGACAAAAGATAACAAGAACTCAAGGTTGGATTTGCCGGGATTATGTTCTCGGATTGAGCTGCATATTAGAAACGATGGGAGAATTCCAGTTCCCATTTTCAGATTGTCAGCAGAAGCAAAAGCGGCGTTGTTCAAGTGGGTGGCATCAGACGTGAAGTTTTCTGATGGATATGTTTCAAATCTATCAAGATGTGTTGATCATCAGGGACAAAAGTTTTCAGGGATGAAGAGTCATGACTGTCATGTTTTTATGCAACGACTTCTACCATTTGCATTTGCGGAGTTGCTTCCAAAAAATGTTCACGAAGCACTTGCAGGTAACAAATAATTAAAGTTAATTAATTATTAATTCTATCTTGTTGGAAAAAAACTTATAAGTGTAAATTATTTGTAGGCATCGGAGCTTTTTTCAGAGATCTTAGTGCACGCACCTTAACTGTAGATGTCATCAGACAACTTGATGAGAATATCCGGATCTTGATGTGCAATTTGGAGAAAATTTTTCCTCCTTCATTTTTTGACGTCATGGAACATCTGGTTATCCACCTTCCGTATGAGGCACTGCTTCGTGGACCTGTTCATAATGGATGGATGTATCCTTACGAGCGAGCTATGAAATATTTGAAAGGGAAAGCAAAAAATCTGGCAAGGGTGGAAGGTTCAATAGTTGCTGGGAGTTTGAATGAGGAAACATCTCACTTTACGTCCTACTACTTTGGGTCACAAGTCCGGACACGGAAAAGGACTACGAGCAGATATGATGATGGTGGTGTTATGCCGACATATTTTGGTGAAGATGTTCCAGACATATTCTGTCAGATTGGACGTCTAGGTGGAAAACTGAAAGAAGTTTGGTGGTCGAGTTCAGAAGACGCTCATAGCGCCCACACATATATACTCCTTAACTGCGAGGAGATTGAATTATTTGAAAGGTAATTTAATTAATTATTTTGCTATTAAATTTTACCACACACATATATACGTACTTTAATGATCATTTTGTTTTAAAACAGCGATTTTGTTGCCCAAGTCGAAGAAGCTATTCCAGGAATATCAACCAATGATCTCAACAAAAGGAAAGACCAACACTTTGTGAAATGGTTAAAAACCCAGGTATACATATCACAATTTATATAATTAACAAATATATTCAGTGAAGTTATATATTTATATATATATGTTGATGTTCCAGGTTGAGTATGATGATCAATTTTATTCTCAGTGGTTTCACGAATTGATACAAGGTCCGGTCGGTAAGGTCACGACAGCATCTATGTATTTCACACGAGGATACACATTTCACACTTACGAATATGGAAGTCGGCGAGCAACAATGAATTATGGAGTATGTGTAAAAGGTGAAACAGATTTCTATGGAATCTAACAAGAGATCATCGAAGTGGAGTTTCCCGGCGTAGTAAAGCTGAAATGCGTTCTCTTCAAATGTGACTGGTTTGACCCAACCGTCAATAGAGGTGTTCGGTATAGCAAGTTTGGTGTTGTTGACATAAATGCTACACGGAGGTACAACAAATTTGAACCATACATTTTGGCTTCTCAAGCGGACCAAGTTTGTTTTGTTCCATACCAGAGGATCAGACAATCAGGAATATCTTGGTTAGCCGCAATAAAAGTTACACCTCGGGGCCGAGTATTGAGTAGTGATGAACAACCCCCTTTACAAGAAGATGCCGTGAATGAAGTATAAGTACCCGAACAACCTACAGATGCTATCTTACTTATTGATCCACATAATCCGGGATATGAAGAACTTCCAGATGATGCAACGGACGAAGCCAACGAAGATGAATTTGAAGAAAATGATGAAGTGGATGATGTTTCTGATGATGACGAGTGATAAAGTTTCATTGTGTTTTACTATTATCAATTAAGTTTCTTTGTATTGCATTTCAAATAATATATATAACTTATCATCATGTTTGCTCAATTATATATGAATTTAGTCTTTTTTTTTAAATTGTATTTTGGAGTATGAAAGTGTTTAAAAGATGTTTGGATTTGGGGTTTGGGGTTTGGGGTTTGGGGTTTGGGGTTTGGGGTTTGGGGTTTTGGGTTTGGGGTTTAAATGTACGAAAGTGTATAAAACTTAAGAGGTTTGGGGTTTGGGGTTTAGGGTTTAGGATTTGGGGTTTAGGGTTTAGGGTATAGGGGAAAATGAAGCTCATTGGTTGTAAATGTACCACCAATTTACGACCAATGACATGCTTGGTCGTAAATTGGTGGTACATTTACGACCAATGTACGACCAATCATGGCTGGTCGTATATTCTTGGTAAATATACGACCAATGTACGACCAAGCATGTCATTGGTCGTAAATTGGTGGTACATTTACCACCAATGTACGACTAATTTCTCTCTTAATTTCCTATATATACCCACTAATTATTTTCTCAAATCATAGAAAAATATTTAGAAATCTTATTAAAATAAAGAAAAGAAAGATCTGGAATCAGAAGTGGAAAAAGACTTCGTAGATTTCGTCTTTTCTATTTCCACTTGTGATTCCAGTATCTTTCTTCTCTTTTTTTCGTAAAATTTAAAGTGGACCGTTGTTCATTAAGTGGACCGTTGTTGATTAAGTGGACCGTTGTTCATAGAGGTTTATCATGACTTTTGATAAACCTCTTCTCATTTTTCGAAATACACTTTTAGTCACAAATTGGTTGTAAATATAAACTTGGTCGTAAATGGGTTGTTAATTTACGACCAATGTAGGACGAATAGTCCTTCATTGGTCGTAAATTAACAACCCATTTACGACCAAGTTAATGTTTAGTCCTTCATTGGTCGTAAATTAACAACCAATTTACGACCAATGCTTCGTTAGTCTCACATTGGTCGTTAATTAACTACCCTTTTACGACCAATGCCACATTAGTCTCTCATTGGTCGTAAATGTACGACCAATGTACGACCAATAGTCCCTAATTGGTCATACATTTACGACCAATGAGAGACCAAAGCAAAATTCTATATAAAGCAAGCAAATCGTAGCCATTTGGTTGCTCACTCCCATCTCTCTCCCCTCTCCATTACAACCATTTGCCTTCTCTCTCAAGGTAATTTTTTTTTTGTTTTAGTTCTAGGTGGTTAGTTAGGTGATTAGATTAGGTTTGGAATTAGTTTAGGTGATTAGATTAGGTTGGAATTAGTTTAGGTGAGATTACATTTTTCATAATAATAATAATTATTTGAATTTTTTATAACCATTTTTGTTTTTTTTAATTTTTTTTTCAGATTGACGCTATTGTAGTTATGGCTGGCGGTAGAAGCAGACTTAGAAACCGTGGCAGAGGGACCTCTTACGGGAGTACATTTCTCGGTCAGACGGATCCATCTGCACCTTCTACCTCCCGCACCCCAGACAATGTCCCCGATAGCCAAATTCCTAGCGTTCCGCAAGCTGTCGATCATGTAGCTCCATACATTCCGCAGTATGATGATGCTGCATACTTTACTTATGAGGAGCCTCGGCATGATCAGCAGCCACATGATCCGCAGACGCATGATCAGCAGCCGCCGCATCAGCAGCCTCATGATCAGTATCATCCACAGCCTGCTTCACAGCCTACTCCACAGCCTGCTTCACAGTCTGCTTCACAGTCTGCTTCACAGCCTCCTCCATACCAGCCTCCACACCAGGTCCCACAGCCTGCTGCATACCAGCCTCCACACCAGGCTCCTGCAGCTCCAGGTCTTCATCCAGATTTGTTGGTGCCACCGAATGCACCGTATGCAAGATATTCCGTGGAAGATATTCTCCAGATGCCGGGACGAGAAGGTTTACCCATCCTTGATCCAGATCTACGACCCAACACAACTTGGTAATTAATTTTAAATTAATTAAATATAATTTTAAATTTATATATAACAATTAATTCTATATATATATTCTTTCAAATTTTGTAGGTTTAAAGCGAACAATGCGGTGGGCCAGAGCGTTGGGAATGTCATCAGATCAAACTTCCGGGAAGCGCATCCAAACTGGACTCTTACACCGGACCACGTTCGCATAACTTGGTTCAAGTGCTTCGCGGTTAGTTATAATTTTTTATAATTTAAATAAAAATAATCTGGTTAAGTAATTAATATTTTTTCATTATTTTTTTGTAGCAAAAATGGAATTGGTCTATTGGGGTCAATGAGACGGTGAAGGCAGCATTCAACAAAAAGGCGATGGCTCGCCTTAAGAACATTGTTGGCGACTGGAAGGAGAAGTGGAAGTATTTGGGGGATGACGCAAAAGAGACCTACCTCAGCGATGAGGTTTGGACTGGTTTGAAGGCCTATTGGATTTTGCCTGACTCAGTCCAAAGGTCTCTCACTTGCTCTGCGGCCCGGATGACCCGAGATGCTGATGGTAACCTGCCAATACCTCATATTTCGGGACAGACTCCACACGCCAAAAGGGCACTGCAAATTGTAAGTTTTAGACATTTCTTAATTTTTATTACATGTATAATAATTAAATTTTATTAAATGCTATATTTTTATTCATTTGAAATTTATTTTTTAATATAGGCTGCCGAAGAAGGAGCACCACCGACTCTGGCCCGGCTTTACAAGTTGACTCACCAGCATGCCGATGGCACTTTCTCTCATCCTCGAGCAGAGAAGCTCTGCAACGATGTAGAGGCTCGGATTCAAGAGGTCCATACTCAGCTGACGCAAGAAAATCCGGACGGTGCACCGGTTCAGCTTTCTGCCATCGAACAAGACAGAATTTTTGAGCAGGTAAAATATTCGATCTTTTTAATTTATGTTTACATATATTTTTACATATGTACTAATTAATATCTATTTATAAATTGAAGGTTGCTCCGAAGAAAAGGGGACGTATACCAGGAATCGGGAGTGTGAACGATGTCCCAAGGGCGAGAGTTGAATACGCTGCTAGAAGGGAAGAAGAGTCCTCGCTCCGGAGGGATTTGGAAAATGCGAACCGAGCCATAGCCGAGAACAACGACAAATGGAAGGCTATATCAAGCGTTTTCGATATGATGATAGCCTCAACCCCCAACGTCAACCCGTCGGTTACGTCAGCGTGGCAGACCCTACGTTCGAATTTTGCCGTCTCCGACCCTACTCCCGAAGAGCAAGCGGATTTGCATCGGCGTGCGGAACAGAGGAGTTCTGAACTTTTAGATGAAATAAACCTAAATTCTTAGTTTTTTTCGGTTTTAAATATTTTGTATTTGAATATTTTAATTTTATGAATGTCATATATTATGTTATTATGGAATTTTATCAATTTCATAAAAATAGATAAAATTTTAAATTATTAATTTTTTATTTTATTTTTTTTAAATAAAAAATTTCGTAAATAAATTAAGTAAATTGTCATAAATTAACGACTAATGTACATCTCAATTAGATGCACAATAGTCGTTAATTTACGACTGATTTACTTCTGCAATGGATGTAATTTAGTCGTAAATTTATGACTATATTACATCTAATTTACGACTACGTTTTTAACTACTAATTTACGACTACATTTTTTACATCTAATTTACGACCAGCGTTGGTAGTCTTAAATGTACATCTAATTTACGACCATATCTGGGAGTCGTAAATGTACAACTAGTTTACGACCAATTATGTTAGTCGTACATTTACGACCAAGTTACGACCAATTAGTGATTACGACCAGCGTATAACGACCAAACACAATTGGTAGTAACTTGGTCGTAAATCCCTTTTTACGACCAATTTACTACCAATTGTGTAGTTGTTAAAGCCCTGTTTTCTTGTAGTGCAAGAAGCTTCTCAACTCCTTCACTGTCCTCGGAGTAGGCCAGTTTTTCATTGCAGCTGTTTTACTCGGATCTATAGCGACGCCAGCAGAAGAAATAATGTGGCCCAAGTATTCGACTTGTCCTTGTCCAAAAGAGCATTTCTTTCTGTTAGCGAACAAGTGATGCTTGATCAGTTGTTGTAGAACCACAACCACTGTTAAGTGTTTTTGATGCTCTTCTACCGATTGTCTGACCAATATATCATCAAAAACACACAAGAACGAATTTGCGCAGGAAGGGTTTGAAGATATCGTTCATGAGTGCCTGGAAAGTAACAGGTGCATTGCTTAGTTCCAAAGGCATCACGACGAATTCATACTGTCCATCATGTGTCTTGAACGCCGTTTTCTCAATATCTGATTCTACCATTCTGATCTGGTGATAGCCGGAGCGTAAGTCAATCTTGGAGAATATGACCGCACCATTCAATTCATCTAACAACTGGTAAATGACTGGGCTAGGGAATTTGTCTGGTATAGTAGCACGGTTGACTGCTCTGTAGTCTACACAAAACCGCCATCCACCATCTTTTTTCTTCACGAGAAGCACTGGACTAGAGTAGGGACTTCTGCTGTTTCGTATGACCCCTGCTTTGAGAATTTGTTTCACCATCTTCTCAATTGTTACCATGTGTAAGTGAGGGTAACGGTATGGTCTTAATGAGATCGGTTTAGTCCCCTCCCAGAATCGTATCGAATGCTCAAATCCTCGGTTTGGTGGAGGTTCTGTAGGTTCAGCAAAGACATCCTCAAACTTCCTCAACACTTCTGTGACACACGATGGAGCCACAGATACTGATTCTGATGTAGCTGTAAACATTGTGATTGTAGTCCAATTCCAATCCATACCTGAACATTCCACAGACTGATCCTGCAGTACCCCTTCTGTCGACACATCTCCTTTCAAAGTTACTCTGCCTAATTTCGTCATGAAAGACAACTCATGATTCTGCCAATCGACCTCACATTTTCCCAGAGTTCGTAACAATTGTACTCCTAATATAACGTCTGCACTCCCTGGCTCAAGCACGATGAAGTCCATGGTCACCAATACTGACTGTAACTGTAACTCCACTCGTCTGCAGATGCCTGAACAATTTACTGATATTCCTGTCCTTACCATTACTGTTAGGTTACATCCCGACGATGGTTGCAAACGAGTCTTCTTTACAACTTCTGGAGAAATAAAATTGTGGGTAGCTCCGCTGTCGATCAAAACCACCACACTTGTCTTCCCAATCTTGCCCCTTATCTTTATTGTTGTTAGCAAAGACCATCCAAAGAAAGAATAGAGAGACATTTCTATCCGCTCTGTACTTTCATTTCCTTCCTGTGCCTCAAAAAATTCTTCCTCCACCAACTCCATCTCATATCCTTGGCTGACCACCATTATTTGTAACACTTTATTTCTGCAAAATAGTGCTTTGGACCATCTCTCTCGACACTTGTAGCAGAGACCAATTTTCTTCTTGTAATCGTATTCAGCGTCTGAAAGTTTTAATGGTGGATTCTGCTTCTCCATTATCTTCGTCTGACCTTGTTTATCGTCCTGTTCTGTCCTGAATCCAAAGTCTGCTGCCTCAGTTTCCAAAACTGATAACCAGAGCGCTGTGTTGTCTTTGTTAACTGCTTCCCTGTCTTGCTCTCTTGAACTTTAAGTAAGGCAAACATTTTGCAAAACTCGCTATCTTCCATCTTCATCACAGCCCCAATGTGATCAGGAAGCGTCTTCGGTTCTTTCATCTTGATCACTCCTTTTATTTCTTGTTTCAGACCGTTAATTAATGTTTTTAAAACCGGACCGGATACCGACTCGGTGTAGCTACTGGTTGACTGGTTGGACCGGTTCAACCGGTCCAACCGGGTTTTCTGTCTATGAAAACTTATATATATAATTATATATTTATATTATATAAACTTTACTTCTACATATAATACATTCTCTATTTTTTTCTATAATTAACTAAATATAAACAATAAACATAAATCTAACTGTATATATAGTAAAATAAAACTGAATAGTAAATACTATGTAAACTAAAATTGATAAAATCATATGATTTACAATTAAAATTATCATATTTATTTATTTTTGCAACTAAATCTCAAATTTTACGAATACTAGATCTTTTTTCTGCGCTACGCGCGGATTATGTACTTATATTTGTTAAATTTCTAATTTATGTATTAATAATTTTGCATGTCTTATATTGTACCTTCTCATTTCATTAATCGTGTTATTTGACTTTTTTTTGTTACATGAAAATATCATTTAAAATTATACATATCTTAACACTTAGTATTTATTATGATCTTATAAATATGTTAATCATCACAATGACTATTAACTAAATAGATGTAATTATTAGGGGTGCAAATATATTTAAAAATTTTCCTTAATTTATGTGAAGATTGTTATAACTACATTTTAATGAAATTGAAGAAGTATTTATTTTAATTTTTATAGTATTTTTGTGTTGTCCGGTTTCAACTAATTTTCTTTTACCATTTATGTTTTAATTTATTGGTATAAATGGATAATTTTGGTTCATTTCCCCCACTATAACACGAAGTTAAAGTTTTTGTAAAACAGATTTTCATTATATGAAACCAAAAATAGATGAAGAAGGCAGTTTGTGGTGGTTATTTTTTTCTGTTTTGTTAAATTAATAATATTACTTGTGTATAAGACTTTAATAATTATAGTTGAAATAAATGAAATTTTGTCATAAATAAATGAGAAATTCTCTTAGATAGCATTTTTAATTTATTTTCACAAAAATAGCTTCCCAAAAAGGAAAATGAGCAAAATAGATTTTATTGAAGGTTAAATATGCATTTATAATCATTGGATTAACTAATCTAACACTTATGGTTTAGAGCTAAAGGGTGGGTTTTAGGGATGTCTTCAAATTTTTAAAAACACAAAATATATATTAAAATTTTCAAAACAAAAATGAGTTATTTTGGTCATTTTATTTTTTGAGGTTTATTTTGGTGACAAAAACTTAAAATAAATATTTAAGGGAATTTTCCTAAATAAATCTATTAGAAAGCAAAAACGCACTTCACAATAACTTTTTAGGTTTATGTCAACATTTTAAAATCTTTTTTTTTTTGTGTGATCAGTTATTAAAAAAAATCAGCAGATGAAACCAGAGTTGCTAGCAGCAGGGCTGAATCCTCAGCCATCAACAATATCTTCAGGATCAGACCATAGGAGGCATCGGCTCCATCATAAGGTATTTCTTGATTCAGGTCTCTTGATAAATGTATTCCAAAAGGAAAAGGTCTCTTGATCTGCCATCGATTTGTTAAACACGTTCGTAGCAGTAACGTCTGAACTATATCAGTATAGAGGGATAACACGTTCTATTAACTTGATCAACATACATAACATCTGGAGAGAGACAGCCATGAACATATAACTTATTCTCAACAAAAGTTAAATGACTTTATACATATAAAAGGAGTTGCATCAGTGCGGTGACTGACTAACTCATGTAAAAAATGTTGGTGCAGTATCTCCAAACATTTACAGAGCCATACTTACGTACATACTCTTCGTACAATTAGTAAATCTGTTAAAAGCAACGGTGTAAATAGTCTATATATATGTTGACAAAAAAATAGTCTATATATATATTTAGACAGCACCAATTTGATGATGAGACTGCAATCGTGAGTTGCATGCTTCTTGGGTCTGTGTATCTAACCTGGGAATATCAAAACAACCCATTTAAGTGATCCTAACTTGGGAACACAAAAACAATCCATTTAAGTGATTCTAAACCCCATTAGCAGAATAAAATATGAAAAGAAACACTGTCGAACAAATACCTTCTGAGTATTACCTTGAGAGGGAGTAGAAGTAACGTCTCAGTGACTTACTGCAGTGTAACAAAATCTCCTAATAGATGGTCTTATTGCAATAACTCCAACTTCGAAAATCTACATCATGTCATAGAACTGCTTCGAATGGTTGCTAAGCCGAGATATATTCCCTTTATATGTAGCATGAACCACTACTTTCTCACGGATCTTGAACAACTGCAACACAAATCCTTCCCTTGGTTAGAACAGAGATAAAGAGAGAGAGAGAAAGACATAATTGTGGAGATAAAGGGGAAATAGTCTCAACTCATATAGCATGTCTTCCCTTCTAAGGCCTGCACCGGTACATCTCATCTATTCCAGACTTTATTTAAGAACCTGAAACAAAATACAGTTTCTCATCATTCACTTCTTCACAAACAGCTAAACCCACGTTCATATATGGGCCTGTCTACGTACCATTTTTCCACCTTGGATAATTCTGCTTGCAATGTATTCCAGACTCGATCCATTTCTGTCCTTTGTGGTATGAAATATACTTCTTAGATTTGGTAATGATAACATACTTGTGATTTGATAATGATAATAAAAAAAGAAACCGTAGCGTAAAATCTCTTTAAAACAACAGAGAATGCTTGCCTGCAGCGAATACATGAGAGAGAGCCTTCTTCTTCTTTTGGTAATTTGCGAGCAAGAAACCCTTTTCGTCGCTGCAAGTTTCAATCAAAATTAACTTACCAATCCAGTTACTAGTCCATGTGGATTGAAGAGGGTTGAAACTGAGAAATAATTAGATTGCGGAGACGAAAAAAACAGGAAGGAAAAACAGAAGGAAAAATAACGCATGAGATTTCATAAGACGTTAAAAAAAAGAGATTCATATAAGACAACAACCTCAGTGCTATGAAGGCTGTATCATGCGGTCTTTGCTTGAGAGCTTGTTGCAGCTCTAGGAAGGATAAACAACATGATGTCTTTTAGTATTGAAATAAATGACAGGCACGGTCAATGTTATCCCTCGTTCCCTCTCATCAGCACTATCATCCAAACCCTTTGTCCTGAACGGATTAGGAACACAAGGTCAAGCAAACAGTGCAGAATTATGTATTTTACCATCTCTAGAACCCAAAAAAAAAAATAACAACAGAATACCTGCAACATTGCTTCTTTCTCAAGCTAATTATGAAATTGCTTTTGAGATATTCTTCCCAGTAGATGCAATATTCGACCTCAAAGTTTTGATTTACAGGAATCAACATGTCAAGCCTACAATCAGATTATGAATTATCAGTAATCAACATTTAAAAATCGTTAAATAATCGCCAGAAAGGGATTATCATGTTAATTCAAGAAAATACAAAGAAGGTCGAACAGTGAAAAAACAATGATAATTCACCGATCATCTCATTCAAAAATGGATTACCCGAAGCTGTAACTCAGATGATCCTAGTACATGTTGTTGAAATACATGGCGACGGGAGATTTTCTGAGACTTCATGGTAGATTTCATTGCCATAGATGTAGTTTCTGCAGAGGAAGTTTTTTTTATTTACGATGGATTTAGGTTCAGAGAGAGAGCTTTATATAGGAGAGTACCAAAGGGAGGTAGAACAAAATTGAAGAATTGCTTTAACATCGTCATTGATTGAGAAGGTTACGGGGGAAATCAGAGATTGGAGAAGATGAAGTGGAAGAGTCGAGGGAGAGAGACTCAACGCTTGAAGACGAAACAGATTTCTGGGTATGGGCTCGGATGGGCCGACTGATAAACCTAAATACACGTTTGAATAGAGCCCAAGAAAATAGAGTCTTCTGATTGGTGACGTGTCAAAATAGGGTGTTTTAATTGGATGATTTTTCCATCTGACGTGGACAGTCTATCTAAGGCTCATATTCCCCTTTTATTATTGTTTGATGTTAAAATAAAGATAGTATATGAAAGTCAAAATATATTTTTCACATTGTTTCTTAAGATAATAAAAAATCAATTAAATAGTGATAGTTGAACACTAATTATAAAATATTAAATTTTAGCTAGTAATAATTGAAACACTTAATTATATGTTAATTTTATGAACCGGGTTTTAGAATTGACCCGGGTCATCGGTTTTAACGGTTTTCAGCCGGTTTTACCGGTTTTTTTAAATCCGGGTTTTAAACCGAACCGGACTCGGCTTCTTCTTCGACCGGCCGGTCTGGTCCGGTTTTCAAAACACTGGCGTTAAAGAAGATATCTATCAATTTCTCTTCCGCTAGTTTCATTTGATGAGCTAGCTCCTGAAACTCTCTGACGTACTTTGAAGCTGAACCAGATTGCTGCAAACTGAACAGTCTCTTCCCCGGAGTTTTCTCAAACGATTCTGTTAACCGAGCCAGCAACAGTCGTTTGAAGTCGGACTAATCCGTGAAAGGTCTGTATTCTAGCTCGTAGTTGAACCAGCTCAGAGCATCTTCGATAAGGCTCAACGAAACCAACTCCATTTTCCGTTCTGGATCACTGTGCGTAACACGGAAGTATCATTCCGCTTGTGCAATCCAATCAAACGGATGCTCACCAGCAAACAAAGGCATCACAACTTTCTTATATCTTCCTTCTCTACTCTCAGATCTATGAGCTCTACACCGATAACCTAGTTCAACATCATCCCGATTTTGTTCCAGATACGGATTGTTTACCTGAGATCTCGTGCTGATGATTGGATCCGGACGAAGTTCATCGCTCGATTCTCCTTGAAACTGTCTTGGATTGAATGCCGCGATGAAGGAATTTATCGTCGATTCCAATCTGTCGATCTTTGATTCGGCGTTATTCACCGTTGCTGTAAGCGATGAGGTGTTGACTTCGCTCGTTGCTGCGATTTTTTTTAAACTTCTCGTCTAACGCATCGAATCTCCTATTCAGATCTGCGACGGATTGATCCAAAACATTGAGTCGTTGCGACGTCTCTTCTATCGTCGTCGATTTCGTCATCGTCGCCGCCGATTATGTTGTTACGTAACTCGAAGTGCCTCACCGCACCAAATGATAGAGCACAATACACTTTGTATTGTAAAGTACTCTTTTTTTTCTCTTAATACTCTAAGTATACAAGTACTAAGCCTAATCTCAAAAGAGATTCCCAATTACAATTCACCAAATGGCCAAACGTAAACAAAGCATTAGCTCATACATTCATACTAATGACTTTACACCATAACTTCCTAACGGCCATAACCGCTTTCTGTTATAGCTGAGTCTTCTTATCAGATCAAATGATCATTCCCGCGCTTGATCTGTAGCTTCACTGATCAACGCATTCTTCTTCCTCTTCCTGAAATAGACTCTCCAACTCTTATCAGTTTGACAACTGGAGACAAATGCCAACTTGGAATGCTGGAAAACCATTAGTCTGTGTTTTTTGTGGATTCCAAGAAGAATCAAGACACCATCTATTCTTTACTTGCCTATTTTCATCAAGAATCTGGGAAAAGCTGGCCAGTACCCTGCTGAGAAGACAATTCATGTGGGACTAGGATGTGTTGATCAAGCTTTTGTCCGAGCAACGCTTGGATAAGATAAAAGCTATTTCTGCTGAGATATGCATTTCAAACCACTCTGTATCATATCTGGTGAGACGTAACCAGAGAAGTCATGGAGAAACTCCAATTCCCATGGACACATTGGTAAAATCGACAGAGGTACGAAATACCGTCTACTCTCAATAAATACGAATAAGAAGGAAGAATCACCAGAAAATCTACTTAGATGGCTAGAATACACAACAAAAAAAGCTAAAAGAAAGATGCTTCTAAGATTCTGAGTGAAAGTTCTTAAAACTTACTACATTGTAACATTAGTTGGAAAAACTTTTTTGATCGAATAAATTTTATATTCATTCAAAAATAAATATATTATATTTGTTCTCCAAACAAGTGTTATTGCAACTAACAAAGAACATGATACTTATCTTCTTTTACAGTAATCTGTGAGGAGTCCTTAGCATTTTCTTTTTTTTCTTAGTACATTTCTACTCTTCCAACAAATTGATGCCTTTACAAACCCTAAAACTGAAAACTGTAACATTGATTTCCAGTTCATGTTTGATCGTTTTGTGTTGGATCGAAAGATAGACCTATATGGTATCAAAATCTGCAGTATTGTATCTGCAGTATGGTATCAAATTCTGCAGCCCCTTCAACGCTCAGGAAGGTTGTATCTCAAGCCGTAACTCTGCCCTGACAACAATGCCTTCCCCTTGGCTCATCACTTTCAAATCCACCGACAGAGATATAAGCAAAGCAACACCATAATCGCGAGAGGACACAGGAGCAAAAAACATTTCTCTGACGTATCTTTGTATTAGGTGAATTCATTGAAATCATTGAAGTTCATCATTTGTATCTTCCTTTTTTTTTTTTTTTCATTTTTGGCAAAGATACGCTTACATAGACTATTGTAAACAGTGGTGGAACTACAGCTTTGTGAGGGTGGTCATATGACCCACATGAATTTGTATCAAAAAAAAAATTCTTTGTATTTTCTAGAACAATTATTGAAGAATTAACATATTGCCCATATAGCATATGTTTATTATGCAATTGACCTATGTAATAAGCTGAGCTGGCTCCGCCACTGATTGTAAATCCTAACTTTATATTATAAAGATATTAAGTTATTAACATTTTAGAAAAACAAAAATATCTGCAGTGTTGGTTTCAAATTATTCGATTAAAACAATTAAAATATAATTACAAATTAATGGTTCAAAGAAGTACTTTTGCCAATAAAGAGAAACTGCACCAAATTTTAGCAGAACAATAAATGAAGAGAAATTGCATTTTAATTTTGAATGATTGTTCCCGTTTTAGAATATAAATCTTGGAATTACGTCACTCATTTTTTATTTTTAAAATTAATTATATTTATATGTATAAAGTAAATACTAATTTACATGAATGGCAGAAATTTGACCGTTTGTGCATGATTAAAAATGTTAACATGTTAATTTTTTAAAAATAACTTATAGGTATTGTTTTATTTGTGTTAACTAATAACTGATAAACAATAGAAATAAAGGGCAATTCTCTAAAAAGAATGAGTTTTTTTTATTGAAAGAGCACATTAAAAGAAAATGACCAAAATTTTTTTATTAAAGAAGTAAAAGAATCTTCTATCTAAAAATAAATAATTATTCAAAATAAATAGCTAAAAATAAAAAATAAAAAATAAAAAGTAAGAATTTTTAGTTATAACTTTTGAATAATAAGTCTTTCAGTTCATATATTTATTTCTTTTTCAAATTATTATTATTTTTTGAAATTTTATTTTAAAATTCAAATTGTTTTTTGAAACTATTTTTAAAATTAGATTTAAAACTTAAATATTTATTTATTTTTAATTCTAAATTTTGTTCTCCAAAATTCTATCCCTTAGGTTTTGATACACTAAAACTGAACATTTACTATGTCAAATTACCGGTAGTAGTTGTAATACTTTAGATTCAATCCAGATGACCAATCTATACTTTATTCTTATGAGTTTTCAACTTAGCTAAAACGAGATGGTGGTTTTGATTTAATAGGTGACGTGCAAGTTAAGTAAATGATGGCAAATGTAAATTCAAATTAAGGAGAAGCCAGCCTAGAATTTCTTCATCGGATGTTGATACTGAGCCAAACAATTATTCAAGCACAATATAGAACAATCTAGAACTCGGATCACTCGTGTAGGACAGCCCACTTTCGTGGGGCTGCTCCCTTTGCGAATCGACCTTGACACCTAAACTCTTGTTTGGATCAAGGATTGATGACAAGCAATAGAGATCAAGTCATAAAATAGAGATAATGACGTTTTTGTATGGAGGCGCCGTCGACATCAGAGGAGAGAATAAGTGATTAGGGCAAATCTTCAAAAGATATGAAAACTTCCATAAATGTCGGAACAATCGCATGACTGCTCCTGGTGGGATCAGCTGTGAGACTGCTCCGCATGATTGTTCTGCAGGGAAAGACTTCAATTCATGCACCTTTCTTCATGCACCTTCCTTCAACTCTTTACCCTACTCCAGACCTGAAATGACTCAAAAAAGACTAGACCAACTCGATAAAACATTTGAAAATCAGTTGGAAAACGTATGTAGAATGGTGCCAAAAACACCATATATCGATTCCCCCAGACTTAGATCCTTGTTTGTCATCAAACAACAGCAAGTATCAAGAACAGGGAGAAAGGTTTGAAAGTGTGGGAACTATCCTATTCTCAGCAACTATCCCTTAACCACGAATCTCTGAACATAATCAGTAAACTAGGACCACTCACCCTTACCAGAACCCCACTGATCGCTGTTCGAAGTTCAGCTCCATACTCTACATCTCAGACGTGAAAACCACACTATCGAGACAAAACTCCCTACATTCATTAAAGAGTAGCGTTGAGCTTCTCATCAGAGGCACTATTCAGGGTAGACGGGCTACGTGTGGAACATGCTAATTTTATGGTGAAGTTCAAGAGTGTTTAGAGCTACCAGATTTCGTAGTGGATGCAGGATATCGCGCAAAATAGCAAGAGAGGACGGATCCCTGGATGTCCACGTTTTGGTAACTCTGGAGCGATTGCTCCAATTGTCCACCTGTTCTCCACATTCGATTTGGTACCAACTCCTTTTGTTTTACCTTCCCAGTGGCTCACGTTTTGCATGATTCTTCCCCTTCTCCATCATTGTGATCCCATTAAAACGATAGAAAGAGAATATACAGTTTTTTTATACAGAAGATACAGAAGACGAGATCAATGATGATGATATGACGGAGAAGGAGGTAATATGTGAAGTAATTGGGTGCCACTGGTAGTTCTACTTGTTCGACCTTGTTCCCCACCTTTGTATGGTGGTGACTGCTTAGGAGCAGCTGCTCAGTCCTCTGATTCCAAATTGACTGTTCTCCTTGTTCTGAGTGAAACTTTGCAGCAGTAGCGAGTAAGAGGCTGCGTCGATCCTTTCCTCTCCGACCTTTTTGCACATATCTGCACATATGAAACTGAAAAACAGAATGCGTGAAGGTGGAATAAAGGTTTAGGTACAATGTAGAAAATAGCTAAAGATGAGCACTCAGGATCAGCAAGATTGGTAAAAAGGATAAGAAGTCCTGAGTGTAGGTCTAGTTTCCCTGATCAAGTGCCCATAACAAGAAGAATTGTAGTCAATATTAGGTTCAAGTTAGGTGGAGTTAAGTCTACCCTGTGTAACCTGATCGGTTGAGAACTTCTGGATATTCAAGTGAAATAAGTCAGGGTGTTCCAGGTCCAGATGTGGGTCTTTCGTCACTGCTAAGATCACTGAATAAGATAATTAAAGCACGAGGTGGTTAAAAATCATCACAAAATATGGTTCTAATTCCCAAAAGAGTTTTGACTGACTCGATCCTAAGACTGACTCGATCCTAAAACTGACTCGATAAGACATAAGGACTGACTCAAACAACAAAAGAAACAAGGGAGATTAGTAGCACACAATCGCCTCCCCCCCCCCCCCCCCCCAGACTTACTTCGCACCATCCCTGGTTGTGAAAATAAATCAAGGAAGACTAAAAAAAACTAAACAAAGCAAATAAAAGCATGAAAAATAAAGAGCTCAGATGGATAAGACAATGGGATAAGATAATGGGGGCGGATCATTCCGACTCCCCGCTCTCGGAGTGACCAGCTTTCCTCCTGTTCCGCGGTAGTCACTCCCCTCCTGCTGATGATCCAGCCGGTTCCTTGCCTGAGCAATGTGTTGGCTGCTGCTTCTGCTCCTGCAATGATGCTCTCTCCTCCTGACCTCCGAAACAGCCGCTGGTGATTGTCTTGAGGATCCTCTTCATGAGGCTGTTTTTATTGCGCTGGGAATCGACCATCCAGCGGTGTGGGAACCGAAATTCACACCGTCGAGTTTTAGTTGATCGGAGGAAAACCAAGTAAACCTAGTTTCCCCTGAAGGTCCCAGTTATCTGCTGGGCCACACACAACACGATCAATATGACGAAAATAGCAAAGTAGTAAATCGTAAAAGAAAAGAGAGTAAAAAGATCTTATTTCCGAATCCGCGTTTGAGCGTAAACAACAGGTGAGAGCCTCGGCTACGAGAGCTGTCGGCAAGTTTGCTAGTCTAGCAACCTAAGTTCTTACCTAGTTGAGTCGCAGCTCGATAGTATGATGTCTTGCATATTTACATGTTTTTAGCTATCATATCTTATGCATTTTTGCTCATTTAGATTAGGCATTAGGCATCTTTAGGCTCATTTTGCATTCATAAGTCCCTATTAGGTGTTGGAGCACACTTTGGAGATATTGAAGATGTTTGGGAGTTTTGTGATGAAAAAGAAGGGTTTAAAGATGAACATGGACAGAGGCCTTAGGAATACCTTCTGATGCTAATATTTGGTGGAGACATGGCATTCTGAGTTAGCTTTCCAATGGAAGTGGTTTCAAGACATTTGGAGCCATATTGGAGGAGTTATGATCAATTGAGTGGAAGCATGTCAAGCAACCCGGGTGAGCACACCCGAGGCCAACCATCAAACCTCGCCTGGACAAGCTCAGGACGCGGCCAGGACGACCCGGGGACAAGCACCCGCACGTCCTGATTGTGCTGAACGCCTAGAACGGACGCGGTCCATACCACCCGAGCACAAGGACCCGCACGGGACGGACGGACTGGACGACCAAGGACGCACCCGACCTTGCCTCACCCGCGCACCAGAAGACACCCGACAGCACCTGCCCGACCTGGACGACCCGCACGTTCTGATGCTAGACGAGCTCCGGACGCGTCCAGCACCACCCGGACCAGGACACTCGGACGTCCCACAGTTCCTCCTACCCGCGTACCAGCCTGCACACCCGACTAGTATCACCCGGCCACACACACCCGCACGTCCTACCACCAGCTGGACGCCCACCACGCGGCCGAACACACCCGGCCTAGAGAGGCCGCACGGCCTGGACGCCGGACGAGCAGGACATACCCGGCCTGGGCATACCCGGCCTGGACAGGCACTAGCTGACCCGGGTGGCTCAGTTTCTTCCTTTCTCCTTGCTTCTCATTGGTCGAAAATCACTTGGCCAAGGGCTTTTTAGACTTTCTCCTTTATGTTTTTAAGGGTTTCCAAGCCCCATATAAATACTCTTGTATCCCCTTTGAGGGACTTATCTCATTCTCTATCTAAGAACACATAAACCTCTTGAGTAAAGTTTCATCTTGATTCATAATCTCATCTTTGTCTTTGTGTTCTTGATTGTTTGATTTCATATCCTTTCTTTCTCTATATGTTTGAGCTTGAATCTATCATGGGTTTAAGAGTAAGCATGTGGATTAGTGAGTAGATCCTTCTAAGATCCATGGGTTAGGGTGATAGAGAGTGATTAAGTTAGATCCAAGGTGTCTATTGTTAGATCTATCATTTCCTTGCATAGATTTGGTGTTTTTAAAGCTATATTTGAGTTGGCCTCTCAAGCATAGAGCTATAGGCATTTCATGCCCGGAAGGTGTTCTATGAAATGCCTGAACCAACTCATCTATGCTTTTAGCTTGCTTTGCCTAAGGGATTAGTTGTCAAAGGAGCTAGGATTGCTATTAGACTCATTCTCCATGTTTGCTTTGATCATTGCAGCCAAAGGGATTTGGTGTACTTGGGTGATCATTGCAAAAGAGCATTCATCTAGGGATAGAGCTTGCTTAGTTTTGTTGTCTAGGCATAAGGATTAGATTGATTGGAAAGTTAGCATCTTGGATTGAAGCTTAATCATTTGATATCAAGTCCCTATACCCATGGGTCTCACTCTCCTCATAAGAAAGAAAGTTCAATCTTTTATTGCATTTTTAATATTGTCTTAGTTTCACAATCATCCTCTCATCTTGATAGACTTAGATTAAGCATGAACTTGCATTCCCTTTGCATTAGAATCTCTTAGAATTGGATTGACATCTTGTATTCTACAACATTTGATTAGGACCTGAAAAGGCCTGTCATCAAATTGGCGCCGTTGCCAAGTTCTAAGTTGATTTTGACATTGGGATTTAGTTATTTGCTTGAGACTAAGTCATTTTTCTTTTTATTGTATCTTGTGATATTGGTTCTTGTCTCTTCTATCTTTGACTTTCAGGTGTATGATCACAAGAAGCAGAGGGGCATCCAACTTGGTTCCTACTGTTGAAGAGATTGCTGCACTTGAGAGGGAGATAGCTAGACAAAGAAGAGAAGTAGAGCAACAGGCTCATCTTCAAAGGTTGGGGTTTGAGATGGAGAATCTGCCTCAAGATGGTAATGTCCAAGGGGACAATGGTCCAAGAGCTGACAATCCTAGACCACCACGCCAGCCACATCACCAACCACGCCAAGCAAGAGCCATTGGAGCCTATGACCAGCCTCACATTCATGGTCATAGGTTGGGATTCAGAGCACCAGCTGTGGAGAACAACAACTTTGAGATCAAATCAGGGCTGCTGCATTTGATTGAGAACAACAAGTTCCATGGCCTTGCTGTGGAGGATCCCCTTGATCACTTGGACACATTTGATAGCTACTGTAGCTTGTCCAAGATTAATGGAGTCTCTGAAGATGCTTTCAAGCTGAGGTTGTTTCCATTCTCTTTGGGAGACAAGGCACATCTATGGGAGAAGGCTGTTCCAAGTGACTCTATCACTACTTGGAATGAGTGCAAGAGAGCATTCCTAGAGAAATTCTTCTCTACCTCAAGAACAGCCAAGATCAGAAATGAGATCTCTAGCTTTCAGCAGAAGAACCTTGAGAGCTTTAGTGAAGCATGGGAGAGGTTCAAGGGTTATTGGTCTCAATGCCCACATCATGGCTTCACCAAGGAGAGTTTGCTTAGTACCTTCTACAGAGGTGCTCTACCAGAGTTCAGGAGCAGATTGGACACAGCCAGCAATGGGTTCTTCTTGGGCAGAACTGAGCAGGATGCTGAGGAGCTGGTGGAGAACATGGCCAGGAGTGACTCAGTCTACAGTGAGGAGCATGATAGGGCCAACAGAGGCACTGATGAAGATGATCAGCACACAAGAAAGACCCTGAAGTCTCTCCAAGAAAAGTTGGACAAGCTTCTTGTAGAGAAGGCTAAGCAAGAGCAGCTTAACTCCATTGGGAACCAGCAACAGAAACAGCCTGCTAGAACTACTGAAGTTCATGGTGTAGAAGGTCAAGAGGAGCTGTGCTTCATCAATTCTAATGGCACATGGTATAGGAAAGAGCCCAACTTCCAATACCAAAACAACTACCAGCAAAGACCTTACTACAACAATCACCAAGGAGGTTACCAAGCAAACCAGCCTACTCAGCCCCAAGGAAGCACTTCTCCAGCTCAGGCTCCAAGTTCAAATTTGGAGTCCATGTTCAAGCAACTCTTAGAAGCTCAAGAAAGAAATGCTAAGACCATTGGTGATGAGTTCAAGAACATCCATGCTAAGATTGATGGAACCTATTCTGACCTCAACAACAAGTACATGCAACTTGCCTCTCACCTCAAAGCTTTGGAGAGCCAAGTTGCATCCATGTCTTCATCCTCCAAGAATCCAATGGGATCTCTACCAGGGAAAGCAGAAAAGAACCCTAAGGACACTTGCAATGTTATCATCTCCACTTCTTCAGGGATTGCATTGAGTGATCATAAGAATGATGTTGATGAGATTGAGAGGCTAGTGCTTGGAAATCAGATTGACAATGATAAGAGACTGGTTGTGGCCACAGCTGAAGCTAGAGTTGTGAAGAGAGCTGATAAGAAGGTTCAAGGAAGGATTGATGAGCCTAAGATTGAGACACAAGTTGAGAAGAGTGCTAACCCCAAGCTGAAAGAAGTGAAGGAAGAAGACAATGAGGTTGAGCTATCACCATATGATAAGCTCCCTTACCCTCAAAGGTTCCTCACCAAAGCTCAGAAAAAAGTGGTCTCCAAATTCAGAAAAGACCTCAGTGATATTGGAGTCAAGCTTCCAGAGATCAGCAATATGCATGCTGCTCATGTCCAAATGATGCTCATAAAGGACATTCTCACCCACCAAGCTGACGTGGCTGAACTTTTGGATATCTCACTTCTGAAGATTGATCCACCAATCCCTCCCAAGTCCCTCCCTAAGCTTGAGTCTCAAGGGAAGTTCACATTGTCTTGCTCTCTTGGTAAACTAACTATGGATGATGCTCTTGTTGATAGTGGAGCTAGTGTGAATGTCATCTCCTTGGACATGGTGCAGAGTATTGGGATTGAAAGCATGGAGACAGATACTCCTCCTCTCACCTTTGGGGATTCCTCTTCTACAACCCCACTTGGCATAATCAAGGACTTTCCCTTGAAGATTGGATCCTGCACCATACCTATTGACCTCACTGTTTTGAATATGGCATCTGCAGAAAGAGTCCCTTTGATCCTTGGCACTCCTTTCCTCACAACAGTTGGAGCTTGCATTGACTTTCCCAACAAGAAGGTCACTCTCATGCATGTCAACAAAGCTGTCTCCTATCCTCTCCAGTCCCCACTCGAATCAGACTATTGTGGGACAATAACTCGTGCTGCACAAGCTGTTGAGAAGCCCCAAGATGAAGAGGGTGTTGGTAAGAAAGAAGGTCTTGATGGAGAGTGTTCTAAGGAGTTGTGTGTTGAGCACTTGGAAAGTGCTAAAAGAGAAGGGATGGGTGGAGCCTCAAAGGCCACTCATGGCAAGAAGAAGATAGTGAAAGAGCCTCATCCTCCACCTCTTGATTTGCTCTCACACACTCTCACTCTCCATCCAAAGAAGCTCAAGGATGGAGCCATTGAGTACAAGATCAAGCATAAGGGCAGGTCCACACCATTCTCAAATGCTAGAGCCATCATCACTCCTCAGCTCCAAGATGACCCTATCAAGCTTCAAGAGCTTCTCTCTCAAGTCCTCACCATCACACTTGAAGGTGGGAAGGATCCTCCTTCTCACTAGTCAAAGAGAAAAGGTAGTCAAGCTAAGTGACTCAAAACAAGCTCACTTGGGAGGAAGTCCCATGGTTATCCTTGTATATAGCTTTGCAATTTCGAATTTCCTTTTTAGTTTTTAATAAAAGTGGTCAAGATTTTCAGGTTGAGCAAAATACTAGAGGCGAGAAGAATGGTGGTGAACCACTTGAGCCCCATGATCCATGTAGCAGCCTCCTCTAGTTGCTATGAACCAAGCCAGCTTCTAGTCATGACACAAGCACCATGCCCAAATCTCCTTGTGTGGTATTACTCCAACCCTTCTTGTATATACATTTGATTTTGCCTTGTTGAGGTATCTCTTACTCTCTTACTCACACAGGAGACTGTGTGATTTAAGTGTGGGGGAGGTACCAGACATTTGATCATGTTTGCTTTGTGATCTTGAGTCTCATGCATTGCATTGTACATTCATAAGTGCATAGAAAATCAAAAAAAAAAAATTTAAATTTTTGAATCATGTAGATTGCATCACTTGCATCCTTAAGATTGAGTCTAGAGCATATAGGTTGCATTCATTTGCATATGGAGCATTGCCTTGTAAAGAACACTCGTTTGCACTGAATTTGACACCCTAGTTAAACATATCAAGTAGCTTAAGCATCTTTTGAAAAGCTTGCATGCTTTGAGCCTTGAAAACTCTTCTTGAAACTTGCTTGCTTGCTTGATATTGGCATTGTTCTTAAGACCAGCTCCATCCTGAACCTAGACTTGAATGAACTTAATCTCTCTTGCATATGGGCATTTGCATACTTGATCATGGATCTCATACACATTTGGGTTATCTTTTTCCATTGTACCACCCTTTGTTAACCCAAATGGCACTCCCTTACCCTTGAACCCTATCCATTCTTTGAAGCCTACATTGATTTGCTTGAGTGAGGCCTCTTTTGATAGCTTGTCATGTGCAAAATCTTGAGAGTATTGGGAGCGACATGGATTTGTTCTCATCTCTTGCTAGCATAGGGTCATCATTTGAGCTAGCTTCTAGGATGGTGAGTGAAGGGCTTGTCACCTAATTGTTTACATTTTGGGTTTGGGGATGTGGCAAAGTTGAGATTGATGAACAAAAAATTTTGATAAAGAAAAGCCCTAGGGACCTAGAAATAAAAAAAAATGAATGAAAAGCTCTTAGTTGAAGTCTTTGACCTTCCCCCTCATGCATATATAAAAAAAAAGAGAAAAAGAAAAGAAAAGAAAAGAAAAAGAAAAAAAAAAAAAAAAAAAAGATTCAATAAGATAGTGGGGAAGGAAATATTTAAGAGTTAGAGTTTAGAATGTGAATAGAGGTCCTTAGAGGTAGCATCATGAGAAAGAAAATGTTCATTGGGTGAGTGATGTGAGTATGTTTTCATTTTGGGTTATGGGATGAATTAAGAGGGGTGTAGAACTTGTAATCACTTAGGATTTGGGTAGAATGATGAGGATGGATCCATGTATGCATGAATTGCTCCTAGTCTTAGATAAATTTTGCATAATGATCAAGCTCCTTGATTTTTGAGTGATTGCCACCTTAAAATGATGCATTGAACCCTCCTTTTCATCCATATTAGACCATTTGATCACCTAGCCAAATGATTGAGATCATGTGCCCATTTGTGAGACTTCACCTTGTGTGTGTGTGTGTAAATCAATGTGAGGGCTGGATAAGAGAACATGTTGGTTGATAGGCATTGCATCTTGTGTAGAGGCATAAGAGTCATTGATAGGCCTTGTGAAGCTAGAGCATAATGAGAAAGTTTTGCTCATGCTATTTGCTATGTTTCTTTAGGATGTCAGGTTGAGTGCTATGAGTGTTTCCTGTGGCTTTGTACCCATCCTTGCATCCACCCCCCTTGTGTTTGAAAAGTTTACTTGAGGACAAGCAAAGGTCTAGTGTGGGGGAGTTGATGTCTTGCATATTTACATGTTTTTAGCTATCATATCTTATGCATTTTTGCTCATTTAGATTAGGCATTAGGCATCTTTAGGCTCATTTTGCATTCATAAGTCCCTATTAGGTGTTGGAGCACACTTTGGAGATATTGAAGATGTTTGGGAGTTTTGTGATGAAAAAGAAGGGTTTAAAGATGAACATGGACAGAGGCCTTAGGAATACCTTCTGATGCTAATATTTGGTGGAGACATGGCATTCTGAGTTAGCTTTCCAATGGAAGTGGTTTCAAGACATTTGGAGCCATATTGGAGGAGTTATGATCAATTGAGTGGAAGCATGTCAAGCAACCCGGGTGAGCACACCCGAGGCCAACCATCAAACCTCGCCTGGACAAGCTTAGGACGCGGCCAGGACGACCCGGGGACAAGCACCCGCACGTCCTGATTGTGCTGAACGCCTAGAACGGACGCGGTCCATACCACCCGAGCACAAGGACCCGCACGGGACGGACGGACTGGACGACCAAGGACGCACCCGACCTTGCCTCACCCGCGCACCAGAAGACACCCGACAGCACCTGCCCGACCTGGAAGACCCGCACGTTCTGATGCTAGACGAGCTCCGGACGCGTTCAGCACCACCCGGACCAGGACACTCGGACGTCCCACAGTTCCTCCTACCCGCGTACCAGCCTGCACACCCGACTAGTATCACCCGGCCACACACACCCGCACGTCCTACCACCAGCTGGACGCCCACCACGCGGCCGAACACACCCGGCCTAGAGAGGCCGCACGGCCTGGACGCCGGACGAGCAGGACATACCCGGCCTGGGCATACCCGGCCTGGACAGGCACTAGCTGACCCGGGTGGCTCAGTTTCTTCCTTTCTCCTTGCTTCTCATTGGTCGAAAATCACTTGGCCAAGGGCTTTTTAGACTTTCTCCTTTAGGTTTTTAAGGGTTTCCAAGCCCCATATAAATACTCTTGTATCCCCTTTGAGGGACTTATCTCATTCTCTATCTAAGAACACATAAACCTCTTGAGTAAAGTTTCATCTTGATTCATAATCTCATCTTTGTCTTTGTGTTCTTGATTGTTTGATTTCATATCCTTTCTTTCTCTATATGTTTGAGCTTGAATCTATCATGGGTTTAAGAGTAAGCATGTGGATTAGTGAGTAGATCCTTCTAAGATCCATGGGTTAGGGTGATAGAGAGTGATTAAGTTAGATCCAAGGTGTCTATTGTTAGATCTATCATTTCCTTGCATAGATTTGGTGTTTTTAAAGCTATATTTGAGTTGGTCTCTCAAGCATAGAGCTATAGGCATTTCATGCCCGGAAGGTGTTCTATGAAATGCCTGAACCAACTCATCTATGCTTTTAGCTTGCTTTGCCTAAGGGATTAGTTGTCAAAGGAGCTAGGATTGCTATTAGACTCATTCTCCATGTTTGCTTTGATCATTGCAGCCAAAGGGATTTGGTGTACTTGGGTGATCATTGCAAAAGAGCATTCATCTAGGGATAGAGCTTGCTTAGTTTTGTTGTCTAGGCATAAGGATTAGATTGATTGGAAAGTTAGCATCTTGGATTGAAGCTTAATCATTTGATATCAAGTCCCTATACCAATGGGTCTCACTCTCCTCATAAGAAAGAAAGTTCAATCTTTTATTGCATTTTTAATATTGTCTTAGTTTCACAATCATCCTCTCATCTTGATAGACTTAGATTAAGCATGAACTTGCATTCCCTTTGCATTAGAATCTCTTAGAATTGGATTGACATCTTGTATTCTACAACATTTGATTAGGACCTGAAAAGGCCTGTCATCATAGTAGAAACGGAAAAATGCCTAAATTGCTATAAGTGCTGAGGTTGCTCTGAAAAGTTCTTCTTTGCTCTTCGTCCCAAGTCCTCTTTATATACTCCTCCTTTAGTTCGGTATACCTCCTCTCGGGCCGGACTTGTCGCGGAACGGGCTTTTCCATATTTCTTTTTCCTTCATGATTATCTTCGGAAATTTGACATTTATCTTCGCGGAAATTTGACATTTATCTTCGGGGAAACTTGACATTTATCTTCGCGAAACTTGACATTTATCTCTTCACGCGAATGAGATAAACCGTCATCCTAATCTTTGGGCTCAAGTCTCTTAGGATCGTAGGTGGGCCGTTGTCCACAATTCGGACCCTCTTTGGGCCGTATTGAGACTTAAGCGTTTTTTACTCGCGAAGTATCCGTTGGCATTGGTATGATCTTCCTAATGGAACCTCATCTTTTTGCATAGCCGATGTGGTTGATGTTGAATTAATCGTGACCCGTCCTATCACGAAGAGTGGGAAAC
Organism: Brassica juncea; assembly: GCA_018703725.1. Classification (NCBI taxonomy): domain Eukaryota; kingdom Viridiplantae; phylum Streptophyta; class Magnoliopsida; order Brassicales; family Brassicaceae; genus Brassica; species Brassica juncea. The sequence goes on from CM031940.1 coordinate 42,172,747, forward strand.
CATTTGAGAGACTCAACCTTCCCAATTTCTCGAAGGCTTTTGAAGATATTTTTAGACAGAACATCGGTGTTATGTCCATGGACCCGAGGATTGAGTTACGGAAACTTCGGACAAAGACGCATGGTCACGAGATAAGACCGGGTTCAGAATAATCGCCAAAAGGCTGGTCGCGCTCGCCGGGCGAGCTCTCCTATGCCTTGGCCGAGCTCGCCTGGCGAGCTGACCCATGACGGGGTCGTACTCGCCGGGCGAGCTGACCGATGTCACGGCCGAGCTCGTCGGCGAGCTGAACCGTGGTGCGGTCGTGCTCGCCGGGCGAGCTGAATTGTGCCACGGTCATGCTCGCCGGCGAGTAGACCCGCAGCACTGTCGTACTCGCCCGGCGAGCTGACCCGTGCCTTGTTCGAGCTCGCCGGCGAGCTGTCCCTCGCTACGTTCGAGCTCGAGGGCGAGTTGACCCGTGCTAGCCGGGCAAGCTCACCCTTGCTATGGTCGAGCTCGCCGGCGAGTTGGCCCGTGTTCGCCGGGCGAGCTCACCCTTGCTATGGTCGAGCTTGCCGGCGAGTTAGCCCGTGCTCGCCGGGCGAGCTCACCCTTTCCATGGTCTAGCTCGCCGGCGAGTTGGCCCGTGCTCGCCGGGCGAGCTCACCCTTGCTATGGTCGAGCTCGCCGGCGAGTTGGCCCATGCTCGCCGGGCGAGCTCACCCTTGCTATGGTCGAGCTCGCTGGTGTGGGAACCGAAATTCACACCGTCAATTTCTGATAAACGATTTGTGGAGGAAAAACGAGTTAACCCGATCTTCCTTGAAGGTCCCGGATATCTGCTGGGCCACACACGATACAATCAATGGAGATTAAAGTTGTAAAAATAAAAATCGTAAGAATAGAGCGAAAAGAGATCTTATTTCTGAATTCTCGTTTGAGCGTGTACAACAAGCAAAGAAATCGGCTACAAGAGCTGTCAAAAAGTCCGCTAGTCCGGCCGCCTAAGTCTATCCTAGTTGACTCGCAGCTCGCTAGTGAAAACATAAAGAATGCTAAATCGCTCTAAGTGCTAAGTGCTCTGGAAGTTTTGTAATGATTTGCTCCTCGCCCAAAGCTCTCCTTATATACTCCTCTTAAGACGGTCTATCTTCCTTCGGGCTGAATCGGGCTTTTTCCATTTTCGTCCATCTTCGTGTTTATCGGGAAACTTGATATTTATCTTCGGAAAACTTGAAATTTATCTTCTGGAAACTTGACATATATCTCTTATGTGAGGATAAGGATAAACCGTCATAGTTATCCTTCCTTTTCGGAAAATTGTAAGTGGGCCGTTTTGGTCATGTCGGGCTACTTAGATGTTTTTACGGTTTTTCAAAAGAATAGTCTTTGAAGGTTTCGGCATTTCCGAAGGAACCCCAATTCCTCGTATAGTCGAGATGTTTGGTGTTTAGAATAACCGTGATCGTTTTATACGATGAATTTAGATCCATTCATTGTTCGAACCTTTTAAGATCTTCCGAGATTCCTCGAGTATCGGGATCGAAATGGACTTGGATTCGTAGACTTTCCGTCTTCAAGGGTTTGAGTAATGACGCTTCGAACTTAGAAGTTCAAAATATGAACTTTTAAACAATCGAGAAGGCTTTGCGGAAGAATCATTGTAGTTCTTGGACAATTCAGACATGGGTTTAAGGGACCAAGATGCTGCCGTTGCCCGAGATCACGAGACGATTGCACAGATAGGCGCCAGGACCCTTGCCGCCGGCGCGAGACGGGAGACGACAGGCCTGCCGCCGGCGCCAGACGGGAGAGGACGAGCCTGCCGCCGGCGCCAGGTACGGCGTGGGCGTCCTGCCGCCGGCGCCAGGCACAGCGTGGGCGCCCTGCCGCCGGCGCCAGGCGCGGCGTGGGCGGCCTGCCGCCGGCGCCAGGCACAGCGTGGGCGTCCTGCCGCCGGCGCCAGGCGCCCTGCCGCCCGCGCCAAGCGCGGCGCGGGCGGCCTCCCGCTGGCGCCAGGCACGGCGAGGGCGGCCTGCCGCCGGCGCCAGGCACGGCGAGGGCGGCCTGCCGCCGGCGCCAGGCACGGCATGGGCATCCTGCCGCCGGCGCCAGGCGCGGCGTGGGCGGCCTGCCGCCGGCGCCGGGCGTCCTGCCGCCGGCGCCAGGCCCCCTGCCGTCCGTGCCGTGTCCCTTTTCCGCCGGTGCATGCTGTTGCTTGCCTTCGTTGATCCCCGGGGCTCGCGGTCCGTTCATGCCTTCCCGTGAGTTCATCGAGTGACGACCCGTTTCTTGGTTTTGATCGTCACTTAGTTTTCTTTCGAGGACTTTCGGGTAACGATTTCGTCGTTGACCGATTTTGACCCCAACAGTTAGCCCCCCAGCTAGCTAGGAACCGTAGTGCCTTTCGGGTCCTGGCTTGCGGTATGGCCGTATGGGAAGGTGTAGAGACGTAATCGTTTGCCGAAAGTCGGGGTAAATAGTGATTTTACCTCCTTAATAAGGATGGAGTAAGAAATCTCATTCATTCTTACTTTATCATAAAAAGTTCATCTCTCTCAAGAATCCCTTCTCTCTCTGTAAGAACAATGTCTTCAAGATCCTCCAAGAGAAATTCTTCTTCCCATTCATCCTCGGATGACTTTCCTGCCCATGTGATGGTGAAGCAAGAGGAGTTAGTCGAGGAGGAAGCAAAGAATGCGTATTACCGAGCCCTTGTGGGTTCGGCTCCATCACTGCCAGATGTCCCTGTTCCGAGGAGACCTTTGAGGATGCTGGGTGCTTCCTTTACGCCGAGCTTGGTTTCACGTAAATACTTCGGGACTCTTCAGGATTTCTACCAGATTCCCGATGGAGTCAAATTTTGGATCCCTGTCGGTAACGAGAGTGCGAGGAATCCTCCGGAAGGTTTCTTTACATGTTACGAGGCTTTCCTTACGTATTGCCGCATGTGGTTCCCGATCCCCGGTACCATTGTTCGTGCGCTTCGTCACTTCGAACTTTCGATCAGCCAGCTCAGCGTTCCTGCCTTAGAGAGTTGGCTTGGCGTACTGATCGCAAGTTATGAGCTCGGGATCGATCTCAGTCCCGATGATTTCGAAGGTCTTTGGAGCACTCGCCCAACGGGGAGCGACGGTTACTACTCCATGGTGCCAAAGGAAGATATGGCCATAATTCAGGGGACTACTTCGAACCCTAAGTCGTGGCAGGAGCGTTTCTTCTATGTCCGAATAGATGGTGAGTCTGTCGAGGAGAGCTGCCTCCATCTATTTCCGCACGCATGGAACTTCAACCGAGGTAATACGATGAAAACCCGTTGTCTATTCTATCATTCCGGAAGTGCGAGTTTTTAGTGAAAAAGTTTTGCTTTGTAGAGAACGGGGCTGTTGCGCATTTGCATGGTGATCTTTTTGTCAAGAGGGATCTCCTTCGTCAAAGGCCGTTTTTCTGGAAGTCCTTCACTCTTGAACGGGTTCGAGACGCAGTAAGGCTTTACCGGTCCCGAGACCCTGTCCCGACATGCGATGCCGAACCGGTTATCGAAGCCCCGACTCGGAGGCGTAAACAGAGATACCGTAAAGGGAAAGAAATCGACGGTGGGGAAGGTTCGGAAGATCCTTCACCGTTGGGGGAAAAACCTAATTTTGTTCCAACGGAAAAAGGCAGAGCCAGCGATTTTCCACTTCCCAACAATTTCTTTGACGGCCTTCCTCCGGAGTTTGTTACTGAAGAGTCGCTGGAGTATGAGGAGAAGCAACGTTTTTGCTGAGGGTTCCCAGCGGGTCAACGAGGTTTTGCCCTTTGAACTTCTTAACCGTATTTTTGAATCTGCATATATGTATGTTTGTTGATCTTGAATCTATGCAGGGACTAAGAGTGTTTAGCAATGCGCTTGACTCAAGCTTCCGCAAGTCTAGGATTGCTAACTTCAAGACCAAATAAGCTGAGCGAGAGCTCTTCCGATTCCGACAAGAGGTAAAGGCGCAGAACGCAAAGCAAGCTGAGCTTCATGCTCGAGCTCTTGTTCGGGCGGAGAGGAGAGGAAAGAGGATGGTCGCGGCCGAGGTGGCGAGACGGGCGGAATCGTTTGCTGCTGAGTTTCAATGTTTTAAAGAGGCTCAGGAGTTTGTTGGCAATTTCCGCGAGTGCCGGGGCTCGGTCGTAAACCTTTACAAGTCTCAGAACCCGGATTTCTTCTTTGATTCCGAGATTGCTGAGATGAAGGACTTCATGGACGAATGTGCTCATGCTGAGTCCTTGGTTCCTCCAGTCGAAGAAAGAGTCCGTAGACTATGGGAACCTATCGAGATTTCCGAGGATACGGTGGAGGCTGCAGCCGATGAGAACGCCGAGGGTGGTGGGAATGCTCAAGGCGTGAACGAGGAAGTGGACCAGCCTGCAGGTTCATTCGGGATTTCCGCATCTGGGTTTCTCGATGTTGACTTCCTTTTGTGAATCGTTTGTTTTGGCCGTGTGTGGCCGTTTTTTTTAGGAGTTTTATTCTGCGACCGTTGGAGGTTGCATTCTTATGTTTTGGGACTGGCCGTTGGTGGCTTAGAATCCCGCCGTCTTTGCGGCCTTTATGAATATGAAAATTTGCGAGATTTTGTCTTTTGTTTTGATTTATACTTTCGTCAAGTGTAGAGGAAAGAATGCGAGTAGTCACTTCGTATCCTAACTCTTGTTTGTCGCTTGGTCCGTATGCTACTTTTTAGCGAGCGTTTTTAGGTGTAAGCGATAAGAGACATGTTTTGGGATCTCGTATACGATACTATGTCTGTGAGATGTCAAGATCCAGCAAGACTGGGTTTTGGGCAAGACCTAGGCTTACTCTCAGCTTTAAGGCTGTGCGATGACTGATCGGCTTTCGTTTTGCCTGTTAGTGATTTCTTCCTGATTCTTTTCGTTTAAAGTCCGCGACTAGTCGCTGGCTTATATGACTTGTGTTAAAAGAATCGAGCTATCTTCGGAGTTTATCCGAGACGCTAAACCAAAATTTTGGGTTTCTTGTATAGCGCGCTATAATATCCTTTTCGGATGTAAGAGGACCTTGTAGGTCTGACTACGGGTTTGTATTGAGTGAAACGTTTCTGTGTGCGTCCGTCGGGGCCAATCGACGGGCGTAAGTTTTTTATGTCGCAGGTGGACTGTTTTAGCGGATGATACGAGTTTTGTTATCTTTTCAGAAGTTGCGATGTCTCGCGTTTCTTTTGAAGATATGATTTTTGTTTTTCCAAAGTGTTTATGCGTTAAGTGATCATAAAAGATAGAAAGAATTTTATTAAAAATTTCGAAAAGTTCGAGTACATGTGAGGATATTTTGCGTTTTTGTGGGAGTATAGGAGTAAACGTACCCAGTCCCCCCCCCCCCCCCCCCCTTTTTGGTGAGGGGGATAGCTGAACCCGCCGGGTTTCGACGAGCTGCCTACGTACCTCTTTCGAGGATCAAGCCATCTCGTAGTTCTGATAGTTGCCGCAGACGTTTTTACTCCCCGTGCGTTGCCGTTCCGATCGTGCTGGTTGGATCAGTGGTTTGTGCGGGGGTCGAGCTGTCTGCTTTTACGGCGGTGGACTCAAAGGCTTTGTCGCTGTCTTGAATCGTTGCCTGTTCGGATGATTCTGGATCATCTTTTTTCGAGACTTCAGGAATGTTGTGTGATTCCTTTGCTCGTTTCGGGTTGGCCGCTGGGGCGTTCCGATCTTTTTGCAGTTTGAACTCGGCTAGGTAACAGAGTCTCGATTGTTTCTGACAACCCCAGATGACTGCGTTCCGGTGGGAGTCGGAAAATTGATGCCGAGGTGATATGTGGATGGTACTGCCTTCATGGAGTTGATCCAAGGGGTTCCCATGATGGCATTGTAGATGGCCGGGTTGTCGACTACTGCAAACTCGACGATCTTTGTGACTTCCTTCACCATGACCGGGAGCTTAATTCTCCCGAGGGTCACGGAAGTGACGCCCAAAAACCCAGTCAAAGGTTTTGGCTCAGGGACGACTTCCCCAAGTGGGATCTTCATCCTGTAGAGGGTGTCGCGGAAGATAACGTTGACCGTATTTCCTGTATCGACGAGGATGCGGCCGACTTCAAGATCCTGGATTACCAGGTCGATAACCAAAGGATCGCAATGAGGTTTGTCGATTCCGACAGTTTCCTGTTCCTCGAAAATAATTGTGTGGTTAGGAATATCACTATCCGGAAACCAGTTGGAACTCGTCTCGGCTTTTCGCCCGTAGGCTTTTATCGACGAGACAGCGTCTTGGTAGAACTGCGATCCTCCGATGATCATGTTTACCCTCTGGCGACTGCTATTGTTCCCTTGGTCGTCCTGTCTCCTTCCGCGCTTTTCACCCGATTCATTTTCGGTCGCGGGGTCCTCGGGGACAGTTTTGTTTGTCTTTGGGCGGTCGGATACCAGGAGCAAGTCCTTTATACTCTTGACCTTTGACAGTTCGCCGGTGAGGAGCTTTGCTGCGAGCCGGGCGCCGAGAACCTTGTAGTTGGCAGTGGAGTGACCTCTGGTTTCGTGGAACTCGCAGTAGGAATTATCCTTGTACTGGTTCCCGGTCCAGGTGTTTCCGGAGGTTTTGCCTTGCTCCGAGTTGATGGCGTAGTTATGCTCGCCTTGGGCATCTTCCCCTTCGTGATGGACGTACTTGTCGTTACGAGAGGGTTCTTCTCTGAGGACGTTTTCTGTGGTCCGTGCTTCTGCGATAGAAGTTTCATCTCTTCCTCCATGATGATGAAGTCCGTTGCTTTGTGGAGAGTATCCTGGATTGTCCGCGGCTTTTCCAGTAATATCCACTTTTGGAACTTTGACTTGTTCCAGAGAGTTTTCCTCAGGGCGTCGATTGCGACATTGTCGCTGATGCCTGTTACTCTGGCCATCACCAGTTTGAATCTTCGCATGAAGTCGTGGAGCGACTCGTCTTCCTTCTGAGCTAGACTCCATAGGTCTACGTCGGACGTTTCTCTGTCCATGAACATGGAGTATTGTTTGAGAAATGCCGAGGCCAATTGGCGGAAGCCTCCGATGGAGTTCTTTTTGAGCCGGGAGAACCATTTGAGCGCAGCGCCTTTGAGGTGCTCGACGAAGAGAAGACAATGACCCGTGTCTCGTTTACGCTCCGGGAGTTTGTATCTACCCATTGCGATCTGGAAAGACTGCTGGTGCGCCTTAGGATACGTAGTACCGTCATAGACCGGGATTTTGCTTTTCCCTGGGTCTGAGATACGTGTTTCCGTGATCCGAGCGGTGAATGGCGTTTTCCGTGCTTCATCGAGAATATCGATCTCGGGGGCGGAACTGGTCGCCTGGTGGATTTGCGATTTCACCGCTTTCACTTCGGCCACGGTCTTTTTGAGAGAATCGCGGAGATCATGGATCTCGCTATTGCTACCGGCGTTCCTTCGAGTTTGTCGGTGCTGGTCGCGATGGATCCGAGCTTGATCCTCCGCGAGTTCTTCCTGCTCCATCCAATAGAGTTCTTCCTCCACTTCTGTCAGGGGCCTCTCGAAGGATACCATCTGCCGAGCGGACTGGCTTCGGGTCCTTCTAGGGTGGATGTCACCGTCTTCATCGGAAGGATCCGATTGGTCGCTGATATCCAGATTGATGCGCTCGACGTCGCTTTCCTTGTTTCCCGTAGCCGGGGGTGGAAGGTTCTGCGAGGTTGTTTGCTGTCCTTTTGGAGCCGTTTCCTCGGGAGAGGACTCTTTCGGGGCATCTTTTTCTCGTTCTCCGAGAGATCCGAAGTCGAGTCTTCTGCCGTGCCGTGCCTTGGTGGATCCGCGCGGCAGCTTGCTCCTCGAAGTTAAGGTGCCAACCTGTTTTGCGAGCGAGGTTATCAGCTTGTCATGTTGTTCCGCCCGCTCCTGGGTGGAGGCGAACAGTTCCTTCATCTGTCTGAGTGTCTCAGTGTTTGCATCAGCAGTGACTGTGGACGTATCTCCAGTTGGAGTCTTCTTAACGTTGGCATCGACGGGTGTTCCGTCTAGCGTTGGCTGGTCTTTGGTGACGTTAGTAGACATGATCGAGCGAGTGTAGTTGCGAGATAGATAGATCCGTAACCCCTCTCCCTCTAGCGCCAAACTGTGGGAACCGAAATTTACACTGTCAATTTCTGATAAACGATTTGTGGAGGAAAACCGAGTTAACCCGATCTTCCTTGAAGGTCCCGGATATCTGCTGGGCCACACACGATACAATCAATGGAGATTAAAGTTGTAAAAATAAAAATCGTAAGAATAGAGCGAAAAGAGATCTTATTTCTGAATTCTCATTTGAGCGTGTACAACAAGCAAAGAAATCGGCTACAAGAGCTGTCGAAAAGTCCGCTAGTCCAGCGGCCTAAGTCTATCCTAGTTGACTCGCAGCTCGCTAGTGAAAACAGAAAAGAATGCTAAATCGCTCTAAGTGCTAAGTGCTATGGAAGTTTTGTGATAATTTGCTCCTCGCCCAAAGCTCTCCTTATATACTCCTCTTAAGACGGTCTATCTTCCTTCGGGCTGAATCGGGCTTTTTCCATTTTCGTCCATCTTCGTGTTTATCGGGAAACTTGACATTTATCTTCGGAAAACTTGACATTTATCTTCTGGAAAATTGACATTTATCTCTTATGGGAGGATAAGGATAAACCGTCATAGTTATCCTTCCTTTTCGGAAAATCGTAAGTGGGCCGTTTTGGTCATGTCGGGCTACTTAGATGTTTTTATGGTTTTTCGAAAGAATAATCTTTGAAGGTCTCGGCATTTCCGAAGGAACCCCAATTCCTCGTATAGTCGAGATGTTTGGTGTTTAGAATAACCGTGATCGTTTTATACGACGAATTTAGATCCATTCATCGTTCGAACCTTTTAAGATCTTCCGAGATTCCTCGAGTATCGGGATCGAGATGGACTTGGATTCGTAGACTTTCCGTCTTCAAGGGTTTGAGTAATGAGGCTTCGAACTTAGAAGTTCAAAATATGAACTTTTAAACAATCGAGAAGGCTTTGCGGAAGAATCATTGTAGTTCTTGGACAATCCGTACATGGGTTTAAGGGACCAAGATGCTGCCGTTGCCCGAGATTACGAGACGATTGCACAGATGGGAGCCAGGACCCTTGCCGCCGGCGCTAGACGGGAGACGATAGGCCTGCCGCCAGCGCCAGATGGGAGAGGACGAGCCTGCCGCCGGCGCCAGGCACGGCGTGGGTGGCCTGCCGCCAGCGCCAGGCACGGCGTGGGCGTCCTGCCGCCGGCGCCAGGCGCCCTGCAGCCGGCGCCAGGTGCGGCGTGGGCGGCCTGCCGCCGGTTCCGGGCGTCCTGCCGCCGGTGCCAGGCGTCCTGCCGTCCGTGCCGTGTCCCGCGTCCGCCGGTGCATGCTGTTGCTTGCCTTCGTTGATCCCCGGGGCTCGAGGTCCGTTCATGCCTTCCCGTGAGTTCATCGAGTGACGACCCATTTCTTGGTTTTGATCGTCACTTAGTTTTCTTTCGAGGACTTTCAGGTGACGATTTTGTCATTGACCGATTTTGAACCCAACAGCTGGCGAGTTGGCCCGGTCTCGACGGGCGAGCTCATCCCTGCTATGGTCGAGCTCGCCGACGAGCTGACCCGTACTCGCCGGGTGAGCTGACCCGTGCTCGCCGGGCGAGCTGACCCGTGCTACGGTCATGCTCGCCGGCGAGTAGACCCGTGCCCGTCGGGTGATCCGTTTCGGTTATTTGTTTTCATGGGTTTTGAAGTTTTGACCGAGATTTCGTTTTTCCTAGGACTTTCGGGTATCGATTCTGTCGTGACCGATTTTGACCCCAACAAGCGGCGGTATGTTGCATCATCAGCGTCATCCTCCAGTGGGCCCAGATCATAGGCAGCCTCATCGTCAGGCGTGATGTCCTCTACATCATCCATGTTGGCGTCTGGAGGTGGGGCTCTCGGGTCATCGCATAGAAACTCCGGGGCGGGCAGGAAATGGATGTTCTCGAACGTGTTGAAGTTTGCAAGGTTGGGTTGCGGGAGCTTGCAGTACTGCGTGTTCCCTTCCTTGTCTGAGAACTTGAAGGTGTTCTCGTCGCGAAGGATGTGGCATGTGATCAGGTAGGGTGTGTTGATGTACTCGATCTCGGAGTTGACCGCGTATGACTGGAGATTGATCCCAAAATATTTGAACAGGGGTGTGAGCAGGCTGCCACAGAGATCCTTCTTGTCCTTTGTCCTCATCAACTAATCCCTCCTCTCGTAGAACATCCAGATAAGATGGAATCCGGGGTTAGTTCTCACCGGCTGAATTGGGATCCAATCCCTTTCCCTGCTAATCTCATCTTCAACACCCGTGTACAGCATGTGCAACTCTCCATTGGTGACTTTTGAGGTCTGTTCCTTAGCGAACATAGGGTTGGAGATCATCTTGGCGATAACCCTTAGGGTAAGATTTCTGATCTGCGACTGGTACTCCTTGCGAGACTGGAATGTTCCATTTGTGATAAGATCCCAAAAGGCATTAGAGGGCGCAAACTTCTTTTCCACTGCTACCTCCTTTGGTTCGTCTGCAAGCTCATAGATGTCGTTGAGTTTATCAAGGGAGAGCAAGCAGAACTTTCCGTCGGCCATGAAGGAGAAAGAGCAGTTCCTGTAGGTGGGCTCGGAAGGGTTCTCGTAGCCGATGTGAGATGTGGCGAGCACTTGCCTGACGAGGTCTGGGTAGAGCTCGTGTGTTTGGTAGCAGTGGGAAGAAATGCCCATGGCTTGGAGCGTGTTGAACACGTCCGTGTCGATCCCGTGTACAGAAAGGGTTTCTGCATGACCGAAGCGGGTGGGATGGATCTCGGTAGCGAGTAGAGCATTGTAGTTTGCCAATGATTCCTTGTCCCACCCTTCAACGTTGAAGTCGAGGAGCAGTGGATCATTGAGGTTGATCGGTTGATCCTCTTGCTCTCGGGGCCAAGGGTATGAACCCAGACCATTGTGGTTTGGCGGGGGCTGGTAGTTCTCGCGGGTCGGTCTTGGTGACCTCACTGCGAGGCGTTTGGTGCGAGCCATATGCAAAAGAGAACAAGCAAAATATGTATTAGCAGGGTTCGTGGGTTGCTACAGAAAAGATGGAACTCTAACCAATTTCAAGTAAAACAAGTCCATTCATTTCCAAACAACCCGAAATTATCACGCAAAAGTAAAGATCCGTGATTTCATATCATCAACCCTAATTGAACAACCGATTCATATTCTCTAGTGAACAATTTCAAACCCACAATATCTAGAATGTGAACAGTCGAGTCTCTTAATCAAACACACTCAAACAATCGGAACTAGGCGATTCAAATTGTATCTCATTTTCGATTCTTCTATTAATCTAGCAACCTAGGATGGATTGATTCAAGGTTATCACTAACTAGAATCGATCTATTGAATCACGAGAAGAAGAAAAGATATTCATCATAAATCGCGAATTGCATACGCGATTGTGAAGGTGTGAGAGTTGCTTACCTTGTTCGAGAGAGAGAGACAACTGCAAAAACAGATAGAACTCAAAATTTAAAGGAGATTAGAACCGTAAACCGTGAAAAACAGTTGAGAATGAGAGAATTTAGGCTTTTAGTTCTTATCCCTAAGGGGGAGAGTTCGCCAGAGAGAACAGTCTGGTAATTGTTCCCTCGGGAAATCTCGGGTTTTCTTTTTCCTGAAACAAAAAATTCAAAACAAAAGATGGAAAAATAAAGGAAAGAGCATATTTACACTCACCAGTGGGTTGCCTCCCACCAAGCGCTTGGTTTAAGTCACTAGCTTGACTTTGGTTAGCCGATTAGGCTATGGAGGAATCGCCTAAGGGAATTTCTTCACCTTCTGCGATTGTTGTTTCAGCAAGGTATAACACGCTGATCATTTACAACAAATTCTCATCCATTTGTGTCCAGAAACACAACTGTTCCATATGGTCAGACCTCCTTTACGGTAAGGGTCCGGACCACCTTGATTTCAGTATTCGAGGGAACAGCTTCAGCCTGGAGTTGAAGAGCAAGACCTGATCATTCGGTCCAAATCTTCTGCTGATAATCCGCTTGTCAGATATGCCTTGGTCCTCTCTTTGTAGATCTTGGGGCTCTCATACGCTAGATGCCTGATCTTCTCCAGCTCGTTGATCTGGATGGAACGCCTCTCCTTGGCTGATTTGATTTCAAAGTTGAGAAGTTTGACAGCCCAAGCTGCCTTGTACTCGAGTTCCACAGGAAGATGGCAAGCCTTGCCATAGACCAGGTGATAGGGAGTGGTCCCGATTGGTGTCTTGTAGGCTTTTCTGTAAGCCCATAGTGTATCGTCTAATTTGAGCGACCAGTCCTTGCATGTGGTTCCGTTTGTCTTCTGCATAGTGCTCTTGATCTCTCTATTAGATATTTCCACCTGGCCACTCGTTTGAGGGTGATATGCGGTTGTGACCTTATGCTTGACATCATTCTTCTTCAGGAGTCCTTGGAAAACCTTGTTGATGAAGTGGGTGCCTCCATCGCTTATTACCACCCTAGGTACTCCAAACCTTGGAAAGATGATTGATTTAAACATCTTGGTCACGACCCTCGCATCATTAGTGGGGCTGGCAATTGCTTCAACCCACTTCGAGACACAATCCACCGCGACTAGAATGTACTCGTTCTTGTAGGAAGGTGGGAATGGTCCCATGAAATCTATCCCCCAACAGTCAAACACCTCGAGGCTTCTCGTTCCTCTTGCTGATGTTCCCTTGTCGTTGGCACGAGTTGCACTTGGAGATATAAGCTTGAGCATCACGGAACATAGTGGACCACCAGAAACTGGCTTGCAAGATTTTTGAGACGGTTTTGAATGCTGCAAAGTGCCCGGCGTAAAAAGAACCGTGACAGTGATGTAGAATCCCTAGAATCTCATCTTATGGAACACACCGTTAGAACACTCTATCCATGCAGTGTCGATACAGGAACGGTTCATCCCAAAGTAATGTTTTACATCCCTCATAAACTTCCTCTTCTCATTACCAGTAAACTCCACTGGTTCTTTCTCAGCCGCCAAGAAATTGGCTATCTCAGCAAACCAAGGTAGATGGGAGTATTTTTTCTTGATCGCAGCCGCAAAATGTTTCGGCTCTGCAGAACAGTCCGTGTCAAGAGTAACCTGACTGCTCTCGCCATACAGATCAATCGCGTAGATGTGCTCCTCAGGAAGACTGTCATCAAGAGCAGTCTCTTCGCCAATCTTCATTCTGGATAAGTGATCTGCGACCCTATTCTCAATTCCCTTCTTATCCTTGATCTCAAGATCGAACTCTTGGAGTAATAGAATCCATCTTAATAGACGCGGTTTAGTGTCTTTCTTGGTCAACAAGTATCTCAAAGCTGCGTGGTCCGTATGCACTATCACTTTAGAACCTACTAAGTAGGACCTAAACTTCTCGAAAGCATAGACAATAGATAAAAGCTCCTACTTAGTCGTGGCATATCGGCACTGAGCTTCGTCCATCATCTTGCTCGCATAGTTGATCATGTGCAGATTCTTATCCTTTCAATATCCCATCACTTCTCCAGCTGTGAAATCACTTGTATCTGTCATGATCTCGAAAGATAGATCCCAATATGGAGGTTGCACAATCGGGGCACTGATCAAGGCTCCTTTTATCGTGTGAAAGGCAGCCAAGGAATCACTATCAAACTCGAACTTGGTGTCCTTTCAGAGCAGCCTAGTGAGTGGTCTTGCGATTTTCGAGAAATCCTTGATGAACCTCTTGTAGAACCCAGCGTGTCCCAAGAAGCTTCTGATTTCCTTGACGGTAGTTGGCGGCTGTAAGCTCATCATCATCTTGATCTTTGCCTTGTCAACCTCGATTCCCTTCTCAGAAATTTTGTGCCCGAGAACAATCTCATCTTTCACCATGAAGTGGCAATTCTCCCAGTTCAGCACCAAGTGTTTCTCCTCGCACCGCTGCAACACCCTTCACAAGTTTTTCAAACAAACAGAAAATGAGCTTCCATAGACACTAAAGTCATCCATGAAAACTTCCATTATGTCTTCAATCAGGTCAATAAAAATAGCATCATGCAACGTTGAAAGGTCGTAGGAGCATTGTAAACATCGTCTTCTCTTGATCATCTGGGTGGATGGGTATCTGAAAGAAACCTGAATAACCATCTAAAAAGCAATAGTATGGGTGGTTAGCCAATCTCTCAAGCATTTGATCAATAAAAGGAAGTGGAAAGTGATCCGTGCGAGTCGCAGCATTTAATTTACGAAAATCAATACACATGCGATGTCCAGTTACAGTTCTTGTAGGGATCAATTCATTCTTTTCATTTGTTATGACAGTAATTCCCCCTTCTTTGGAACTACATGAAGAGGACTAACCCAATTGCTATCAGAGATGGTATAGATTACACCAGCTTCTAGAAGTTTCATTATCTTTTTCTTTACAACATCTTTTAGATTCAGGTTTAACCTCCTATGATATTCTACAAAAGTCATCGATTCATATTCTAGATGTATTCTATGCATGCACAAATCAGGTGAAATGCCAGGAATGTCAGCTAGAGAATACACTAATGCTTTACGATATTTTCTTAGCTCAGACAAGAGTTTAGCAGTTTACACATTATTCATCTCAAAGTTCACAATGACAGGATAGGTGTAATTGAGTCTCAAATATGCGTACATGTGTCCCGTTGGGAGGGATTTAAGCTCGATCTTTGGAGCTTTCAGCTCGCTCCATGGATCGTTGAGCTGACTGTTCGACGCAGGTGTTCTTTTGGGAACGGTTGCTCCGGCTAGACTGCTCTGTTCGTGTTCGTCCTCTCCCCCAGACTCAGATAGGTGACTAGCTTTTCCATGCTCCTGGAAGAGTCTAGCATTGTGTTGTACCCATCAGCATCCACACTTGAGATATTGTGCTTGGTTTCAGCTCGGATCAGGGCAAGTTCGAGTGGGTCATCGGTTAGGATTTCCTCGATCACTCCTTCTTGAGGGAATAGTGCCTGATTCTTGTCTTCAATTGAGTAGGTCTGTCCATCGATCATCGGCTTCTTTAGCAACTTTTCCATCTCAAACTTCATTGTAATATCTCCGAGGTGGAGATCAATCCTACTGTGCCGAACATAGATGATTGCACCATCTGTACATAAGAATAATCGACCCGGGATAAGTGGGTATTTTGGTTCTTCATCAAGCTCTAGACCACAAAATCAGCCAGAACAAGAGTATTGCCGGCTTGGACATGGAGATCTTCTAAAACATCAACCGGCATCTTGACTGATCCTTGTTGGTTTGATGTTCGTGAGCCCAAGTCGCTTTGCCACAAAATAGGGTATGAGGTTTATGCTGGAACCGAGATCACACAGAGAGCATGCAAAAACAGTCCTTCCGATCTGTATCGAGAGAACAAACCTGCCCGGATCACCCAATTTCTTAATCGGCCTGTTTTGGAGTACTGCACTGCACTCCTTTGATACCAACATAACATCACTGTCTCCAGTTATTTTTTCTTAGACCAATCCCTTCATCAGACTGCGCATAGAAAGTATCATCTGGATCACATCAATCAGAGGTAACTTGATAGTTAGATCCTCTAGCATCTTCCTACACTTCATCTTCTCTCGATCCTTACGGGACTTCTTTGCTGGAACCGGGTATGACACATTGGGGGTATAGTCGCGCATAGGAACAGGCTCGACAGGCGTGGCGGTAGGAGTTGGATCAGCCTCAGCAGGCTGTTTCGTTTCATCTTCGGAGAGATGAGAAGCTTCAGTTTGCGGTTGCTCGCCTTCCTTCTGCTTACCCTTCTCTGCCGCAGTAAATTTCTTTGGGACTGGATCTGGTAGTCTCTTCCCATTTCTTAGTTAGACTGCACTGCATTCCATAGGGTCTTTGTCTGTCTTTCCAGGGAGAGTTCTTTGCTACCTCTTAACATTCTCAGCAGTTTGAGTGATCTGAATGTCCATCTGCCGCATATGGCTCGCAACATTGTCATATTTGGTGCTCAGGTATTGAACATGTTGTTCATTCTGGTGTTGATGTCAGTAGTAACCTGATTCAATGCTTTCCCTTGGATTTGCTGACCTTGGAGCAGCTGATGCATCATCATCGCTAAAATTTTTAGTTCATCTTGCGGAGCAGTTGTGTTGGCCGGAGCAACTTGCTGAGCAGTCTGTTGCTTCTAGTTCTGGAACTGGTTGTGCTGCGTGTGGGAACCGAGATTCACACCGCCGAGTTTTAGTTAATAAAATGGAGGAAAATCGAGTGAACCCGATCTTCCTTGATGGTTCGAATTCTCTGCGTAATCACTTTAGAACAATAAGAAGATAGATAGCAAGGCGGAAATAGATAGTCGCTCAGAGGCGTTTTATTAATTGAATAGTATGAATACAAGATTTCTCCGAGAGGAGTAGAGATATGCTAACAACAGAACAGGAGGCAGTCAAGACGTCCTAAGCTTTGCCGTGCTAGTCTAACCACCTAAGTCCTACGTTCTCTAAGCTAGCAGAAGCTCTCTAAGTCTAAATTCTCGGATCCTCTTTTCTTCTACCCAAGCTCTCCTTATATAGTTGCTTTAGGTCGGTGGCCCATTTATTCCTTTGTCTTCGGGCCAAAGTTTATTTCTTTTTGGGAATATTCCTTTTTCCGTTGATCTTCGTAATTATCCTCTCGAGTCCTGACATTTATTTTCGGAAACTTAACATTTATCTTACGTCCGAAAGTTAGGATAAACTATCATAATCCCTATGGGCTCGGATCCCCTCTGAGATCGTAGGTGGACCTCTAGACAAGTTTAGATCCTTGGGTTCCGTCTTTAGACCCTTCGAGCGTTTATACGATTTTCTCGGTTTTAATCATAAAACTTCGAGAATAACTTCAATCGAAACGAAGCGAGAAGTATGTTGTCCCCAAGGTCGGACGTCACAGCGATACGGAAAGTATGGGGATCAAAGTAAGTTGGACAGGCCGGGGTTAGGTCAGCTCGTCGGTCAAGCTGACCTGCGTGCTGGTCGAGCTCCCCCGGGGAACACACCCATACCAGGGTTGAGCTCGCCGGCGAGCTGACTCGCATGTTGGTCGAGCTCACCCGGCGAGCACACCTATACTGGGGTTGAACTCGCCGGCGAGCTGACCCACGTGCTTGTCGAGCTCGCCCGGCGAGCACACCCATGCTGGGGTTGAGCTCGCCGGCGAGCTGACCCGCGTGCCAGTCGAGCTCGCCCGACGAGCACACCGATACTGGGGTTGAGCTCGCCGGCGAGCTGACATGCGTCTGGTCGAGCTCGCCTGGCGAGCACACACATGCTGGGTTTGAGCTCGCCGGCGAGCTGACCCGCGTCTGGTCGAGCTCGCCCGGCGAGCACACCCTTGCTAGGGCTGAGCTCGCCGGCGAGCTGACCCGTGTCCGGTCGAGTTCGCCCGGCGAGCACACCCCATGCTGGGGTTGGGCTCGCTGGCGAGCTGACCCGCGTCTGGTCGAGCTCGCCCGGCGAGCACAGCCGTGCCAGCACTGATCTCGCTGACGAGCTGACCCGCGTCCAGTCGAGCTCGCCCGGGGAGCACATCCATGCTGGGGTTGAGCTCGCCGGCGAGCTGACCCGCGTCCGGTCGAGCTCGCCCGGCGAGCACACCCGTGCCAAGGCTGAGCTCGCCGACGAGCACACCCACGCCGGGGTCGAGCTCGCCGGCGAGCTGACCCGCGTCCGGTCGAGCGCGCCCGGCGAGCACACCCAAGCCGGGGCTGAGCTCGCCGGCGAGCACACCCGTGCCGGGGTCGAGCTCGCCAGCGAGCTGACCCGCGTACTGGTCGACTCGCCCGGCGAGCACACCCGCGCCGGGTGTGAGCTCGCCGGCGAGCTTACCCGTGTGCGGGTTGAGTTTGCCGGTGAGCACACCCGTGTCGGGGTCGAGCTCGCCGGCGAGTGCCTTTTGTACGGGTTTCGCTCGTTTGTCAACTTCCGATTTTTCCTTCAGCGAATGTTTTGCGGAGAATCCGCGACTAGAAAATAATCTTAGCCTTTGATTTCGAGATAACCGTTTTTGACCCCAACAGTTTGTCCCCCAGACCGTAAGGCTCGGAGACGATTTTGCGGGCGAATAACGTAAATTAAAAATCAAAATCTTTGGTTAAGAATATTTACTGCGGAAATCCACGTCACCCCCATATTTTTATAAATAGCAAACCACCATTCTTCATTCTTCACATCTCTCTCTCTCTCTCACATTCTTCTTTCTTCAAACTTCTTATCAAGAATGCCTTCCTCCCCAAGCGAAAAGAAGAACTCAGCGCTTCCGACTCCGGCCATGCATGAAGCCACCCTGACCTTCGTCGCCGGGTTTCTTTCTTTCAAAGAGATACTGTCCAGACGCTGTGCGGAGAAGGAAGCGACCCGGGACCATTCCGAGTTGCTGGCTGTCCCTTCTTCTTCTGCAATGTCGTCCTCGGCTGAAGGGAAGAAATATCCCGTCCACGCCGCGCCCGTTGTTGAGGCGGACGCGACTCTTGTGATGATCCCCGAGGTCCTAGTTCAACCTTCCGGTTCTTCTACTACTCTGGCCCTGGTTCCGAAATAAGAAAAGGCGATGGAGCTGATGCCTCCACCTTTGGACAGGAAGGAGATCGTTCTAGGGCTTCCCGCGGCTGGTTCCCCTCCCCTGCTTAAAAGTCGCAAGAGGGGCAACTCCGCGACCGAGGCTGCCAAAAAGAGGAAGTGTACCAAAGGCGCTGAAGGGAAACCTTCAGGGTTTTTCACACACCATCGAACCAAGGTTTTTCTTGAACATTCGGCATAGAATACTTAGTCTCTCGTTTTTTTTTTTGATGATTTTTTTTTGTATGCAATTTGTGTCGCTGATTGACGAGATGCTCGGCGACTGCAGCTCAGAGATAGAACGCTTGACTGAGGACCTAGCCGAGTCACGGGAAGCAAAGAAGAGGTCGGAGGATGCATTGAAATCCATCGAGGAAGCTCAAGCTGGTGAGGTCTCTCGATTGGAAACTCAGGTTAGCGATCTGGAGCGGGATCTTGGGAAGTCGGCGAGTGCTTTTTTCAAGTTGAAGATGGAGAAAAAGAAGAAGGTCTCCGAAGTTCATCGTCTCCAGCGTGAAATCCAAAAACGAGAAGAGTCCGAGGTCGTCGTCTCGAGCGATGATTTCCGCGCTCGTCTAGCGAGGATGGCTGCTCTGTTTGGTTCCCTCTTGTCGGTTCACGAGAGAGACTTGGCTCTAGCGAACATTGAGGGAAGCCTGAGCGAGATCCGACTGCTTGAAGGCGAAAGGGCTCCGACTTTAGACTCCGAAGAGGCTCGGCTACTATCTCGCAAGGGGGAGCACAAAATTTCCGAGGGATATTTTGACTCGGTCATCTATCAGCTCCAGTCCGAGTGCACCTTTACGCCGTGTTTGGGAGATCCCAAAGGACGAGATCCGGTGGTCGGAGAGGGCGAGGATGATGGGTCCGAGAGGTGAAGTTGAAGCGAAGGATGACGACATGGTTCCAGGTTCTGTTGAGGTTGAGGATAGAGGCGGTGCTCCGAAGAGTACCTAGGTTTGTGATCCTTTCGAGGATTTTCATTTTATTTTGGCCTGTTTAAAAGGCCGCGGATTGTATGTTTCGGGACTGGCCATTGGTGGCTTTGAATCCCTGCCCTTCTTAGGGCTTTTTGTAAGATGGCTGGCTCAATCTATAAAACTCTTTTTCGGTTATTACAAATTAAGAGAACTTTGGGTTTTTCGAAGTTAGAGGGCGAGGATATGAGTTGTCGTCTCGCTCCTTGCCCCCTGATGATCACTGTATCTATCGTTTGTTGAGTGCGCGTTGTTTTTGCTTTACGGGAAGGTTCGTGAAAACGATCAAACTTACGCGAAGAGACAAGTTTTGGGATCTCATATCAGGGTGCTGATATTATGCCTTTGAGATGTCAAGATCCAGTAAGACTGGGTTTAGGGCAAGACCTAGGTTTACTCTCGGACTAAGGCTTTGCGATGACAAGTCGGCTTTCGTTTTGCTTGTTTGCGATTTTAACCTGATTCGTACCGATTTAAAGTCCGCGAATTGTTATCGGCTTATATGACTTGTCTTGGCCAGAATCGAGCTACTTCCAAAGACCGTTTGGAGGTGCTAACCAAAATTTTGGATTTATTGTATAGCGCACTATGTTATCCTTGTCGGATGTAAGAGAGCCTACCCTTTCGAGGGCAGCTAATGTCTGTTTAGGACGTTAGAGTTAGTTTGTTATGATCAGCAACAACGAAATGATACCATGTTAGAGGCATGTTTGGACCTGTTCCACGAACGAGAATGTTGTTTCTGTGGATGGAAAAATCGTAACTTCGAGCATGCTGCGACGTCTCTCGATGTCAGAAGTAGATTTTTTTTTATGCCGCATTTTTTGTGGGCTTTTGTTAGGTGAATACAAGGTTACTAGATTTAATGGTGAAAAGTTTCGAAAATGTCGTTTTCATTCGAAATTTTATGGGAGTATGGGAGTATACGTACCCACTCCCCCCCCCCTTTTAAGGTGGGGGATAGCTGAACTCGCTTGGCGAGCTGCCTACGTACCCTTTTTCCGGGGATCAAGCCATCTCGTAGTTCTTTAGAGTCCACGTTGTGATTAGTGGTAGCATTTCTTAAGATGCATCGCGTTCCAGGTTCTTGGGATCTTGACGTCTTGCATGTTCGCGATTTGATACGATCCGGGTCGGACTACCTTTATTACTTTGTGTGGTCATTCCCAGTTTGCTCCCAGTTTTCCGGCGTTACGTTCGGCCGTGTTTTGGAAAACTTTTCGTAGAACCAGATCGGCTTCTTTGAACCTGCGGTGGCGGATGTTCGAGTTATAGTATTTAGCGGCAGCGTGCTGATAATTTTGGATTCGTATGAGCGCTTGGTCTCGTCGTTCGTTAATGAGATCGAGCTCGTCCAGCAGCATCGCGCTGTTAACGTCTTCTCATTTGGGGAGGAATCTTCTCCGTACTCCGGGAAATTCTACCTCTGCGCGGATCATACATTCCGTCCCGTAAACGAGGGCGAATGGGGTTTCACCCGTAGCCCGTCTCGGGGTCGTACGTTGTGACCAAAGGACTCCTTCGAGCTCTTCTGCCCATCGCCCCTTTTTGGCTTCTAAGCCCTTTTTTAACCCGTCTAGGACGGTCTTGTTGATGGTCTCTGCCTGGCCGTTACACTGCGGGTATCTGGGAGTTGACTTGCTCACTCGTATCTTCCACTTCTCGCAGAATGCTTCGAATCGGGTAGAGATAAACTGAGATCCGTTGTCTGTTACGATTTCGAAAGGGACCCCGTGTCTTGTGATGATGTTCATCCATACGAAGTTCTTGACTTGTACATCTTTGATTCTTGCGTAGGAGTCCGCCTCTACCCACTTTGAGAAGAAATCCGTGAGGACCAGGAGAAAGCGTTTCTGCTTCGAGTTATGCAGTGGCCCGACGATATCCATGGACCATCGCATGAAAGGATACGGAGATGAGATGGAAGAGAACACTTCTGCGGGTTGATGGATTTTCGGCGCGTGCCTTTGGCATTTTTCGCACTTTCGTGCGAACTTTTCGCAGTCCTTGATCATAGTTGGCCAGTAATTACCATGGCGCTTCATTTTGACAGCGAGAGTTCTTCCGCCGGAATGGTTTCTGCATGATCCAGAATGGACCTCCTACATGACTCTCCTCGCTTTCCCACCTTCGGCGCAGGTCATGAGTGGGCCGGAGAATCTCCATTTGTAAATTTCTCCTTCTACCGTTACATATCGTGCGGCCTGGGTCTTAATTTTGCGGGACGCCCATTTCTCGATGGGAAGCGCTCCGTTGATTATGTATGCTCGGACCGGCTCTAGCCATGGGCTGTCGCAGCCGTATTCCGACTGATCCACGTTTTCTTCTGGTGGGTCTTCGATTTCCTCCGCATTTTCGATTTGTGCTCGAATCAAGTTAGCGATCACTGGTGGTCCGATGCTTGGATGTTCGATGAACTCGACGGGGATTACCCGTCTCAGTCCAGAATCCGAACTTGACGCGAGTGCGGCCAAGGCATCTGCCTGAGTATTTTCTGAGCGAGGAATCCTAGTGAGGGTGAAGTGGTCGAAGTCTCGGGAGAGGTCTTGGATGAGTTTTAGATATGCATCCATTCTTTCGTCCCTCACTTCGTATTCTCCGCTGTACTGATTTGCGACCAACTGAGAGTCACAGTAAGCGTGGAGATTGCGGATCTTGAGCCCGTGGGCTAGTCGTAACCCTGCAACGAGTGCTTCATATTCGGCCTCGTTGTTTGACGCATGGAACTCTAATCGGAACGATTGTTCCAAGACTTCGCCGGTCGGGGACGTGAGTCGGATTCCGATCCCGGATCCTTGTTTGGATGATGATCCGTCGACGTGGAGGATCCAAGTTGAATCTGGTTCAATGTTTGTCATATCCCCCATGGGCAATTCTACCAAGAAGTCCGCTAGTACTTGAGATTTTGTGCAGGTTCTTGGGCGGTACTCTACGTCGTACTCGCTTAAATAGATTGCCCATTTCGCGAGTCGTCCTGACTGACTTGGACTGTGCAATATTGTTCGCAGGGGGAAGGTGGTGAGGATTATAGTATGCGACTGGAAGTACGGCCGGAGTTTTCTTGCCGATGTCACAACCGCAAATGCTAGATTCTCCATCAGGGGATACCGGGTCTCAGCGTCCAGTAACGTTTTGCTTATGTAGAAGATTGGTTTTTGCTCACCGCGTTCTTCTCTAATCAATACGCTGCTCACCGCTGTCGCGGAGACTGCGATGTACAGGAACAAGGGTTCTCCCTCTACTGGTTTTGCAAGGACGGGAGGAGTGGCCAGGTAATGCTTTAGCTGTTGGAAAGCTTTTTCGCATTCTTCTGACCATTCGAATTTCTTATTTCCTTTCACTGTGTCGTAGAAAGGGAGGCACTTGTCCATTAAGCGTGAGATAAAACGGTTTAAGGCTGCGACTCTTCCGATTAGTCTCTGGACTTCCCGTTTTGTCTTTGGCGAGGCCATTTCTATTAATGCGTTTATCTGTTTGGGTTAGTCTCGATTCCGCGACACGTGACGAGGTAACCGAGAAATTCTCCTGATGCCACAGCGAACCTACACTTAGCCGAGTTTAATTTCATGTTGTGTAAATTCAACTTTGCGAAGCACTCTTCCAAATGGGATACGTGATCGTGTTTGTCAAGGGATTTTACGAGCATGTCATCGATGTACACCTCCATAGTTTTTCCGAGTTGTTCGGAAAACATTCGATTGACGAGTCGCTGATAAGTAGCGCCTGCGTTCTTGAAGCCAAAAGGCATCACTTTGTAACAATACGTTCCGCTGTCGGTGATAAATGCGGTCTTCTCGCGATCATCCGGGTTCATCATGATTTGGTTGTACCCGGAGAAGGCGTCCATAAACGATAAAAGTTTGTTTCCTGCTGTCGCTTCGACCAATCGGTCGACGTGCGGAAGTGGAAAACAATCTTTTGGGCAGGCCTTGTTGAGATCGGTGAAGTCGACGCAGACTCGCCACTTGCCGTTTTTCTTTTTGACCACGACGGGGTTGGCGAGCCAGTCCGGGTACCTGACTTCCGTAATTGATCCCACTTTAAGGAGTTTTTTGACCTCCTCTTTTACCGCGGTGGTACGCTCTGGTCCTAGTTTCCGTCTTTGTGACGGATTTGTAGGTCGGGTCAATGTTGAGCTCGTGGCAAGTTATGCCGATGTCGATTCCCGGCATATCCTCCGCGGTCCAAGCGAATGTACTGAGGTTCTTTTCAAGGCAGGCTATGAGCCTTGTTCTCAAAGGCTCACGGAGGTTGGCCCCGATCTCGATGCACCGTTCCGGGAATGATTCATCTAGGCAGACCGAGATCACCGTTCCGGGAATGGTTCGCGCTTTCCATCTAGAGTTTCGACTCTCTGAGACCGCCGTAAGACGTCCGAGTCTTGTTCTCGGGTGCTCTTATCGGGAGTTAGCTTTATTTTCTTGTTGCGAGAGGCCTCGGCTGCCGAGTTCTTTCTTTTCAGCTCAGCGGTAAAACATACTTGTGCCATCCTGCGATCTCCTCGTATAGTTTCGACTCCACGAGGGGTCGGAAATTTAAGGCACAGATGGAACGTTGAGGGGATCGCTCGCATAGAATTCAGCCATGGAGTTCCGATGATCGCATTGTACGATGTTGGGCAGTCGACGACTAAGAATTCCGTGACTTTGATGATGCTCCCGGCTCTGACCACAAGGTTGATCGAGCTGAGAGTCATAGTAGCATCTCCTGAGAGTCCGAATATTGGGCTAAGTTCTTCCGTGACAGCGCACAGGTCGATCTCCATTCTCTCGAGGGTGCCTTTGTAGATAATATTGGCCGAGCATCCGGTGTCGACCAACACTCTTGCTACATCGATGTCCTGGATTGTCAGCTCGACGACAAGGAGATCGTTATGGGGTTTGGCCTGGTCAGCCGTTGCCCGGTCCTTGAAGGAGACGACATCGCTAGCTGCTGAATGGGACATCTGTATCCTTAATCGTTTAGTGATTTTTGAGTTAGAGAATTCGTTTCCCCCTCCTTCTAGCGCCAAACTGTGGAAACTGAGATTTACACCGTCGAGTATTATTTAATAAATATGGAGAAAAATCGAGTGAACCCGATCTTCCTTGAAGGTCCAAATTCTCTGCGTAATCACTTTAGAACAATAAGAAAATAGATAGCAAGGCAGAAATATATAGTCGCTCAGAGGCGTTTTATTAATTGAATAGTATGAATACAAGATTTCTCCGAGAGGAGAAGAGATATGCTAACAACAGAACAGGAGGCGGTCAAGACGTCCTAAGCCTTGCCGTGCTAGTATAGCCACCTAAGTCCTACGTTCTCTAAGCTAGCAGAAGCTCTCTAAGTCTAAATTCTCAGATCCTCTTTTCTTCTACCCCAGCTCTCCTTATATAGACGGTTTAGGTCGGTGGCCCATTTATTCCTTTGTCTTCGGGCGCAAGTTTATCTATTTTTGGGAATATTCCTTTTTCCGTTGATCTTCGTAATTATCCTCTCGAGTCCTGACATTTATTTTCGGAAACTTAACATTTATCTTACGTCCGAAAGTTAGGATAAACCATCATAATTCCTATGGGCTCGGATCCCCTCTGAGATCGTAGGTGGACCTCTAGACAAGTTTAGATCCTTGCGGACCGTCTTTAGACCCTTCGAGCGTTTATACGATTTTCTCGGTTTTAAACGTAAAACTTCGAGAATAACTTCAATCGAAACGAAGCGAGAAGTATGTTGTCCCCAAGGTCGGACGTCACAGCGATACTGAAAGTATGGGGATCAAAGTAAGTTGGACAGGCCGTGGTTAGGTCAGCTCGTCGGTCAAGCTGACCTGCGTGCTGGTCGAGCTCCCTCGGCGAGCACACCCATACCAGGGTTGAGCTCGCCGGCGAGCTGACTCGCATGTTGGTCGAGCTCGCCCGGCGAGCACACCTATACTGGGGTTGAAATAGCCGACGAGCTGACCCGCGTGCTGGTCGAGCTCGCCCGGCGAGAACACCCATGCTGGAGTTGAGCTCGCCGGCGAGCTGACCCACGTGCCGGTCGAACTCGCCCAGCGAGCACACCCATGCTGGGTTTGAGCTCACCGGCGAGCTGACCCGAAGTAAGTTAGACAGGCCGGGGTTAGGTCAGCTCGTCGGTCAAGCTGACCTGCATGCTGGTCGAGCTCCCTCGGCGAGCACACCCATACCAGGGTTGAGCTCGCCGGCGAGCTGACTCGCATGTTGGTCGAGCTCGCCCGGCGAGCACACCTATACTGGGGTTGAACTAGCCGGCGAGCTGACCCGCGTGCTGGTCGAGCTCGCCTGGCGAGAACACCCATGCTGGAGTTGAGCTCGCCGGCGAGCTGACCCGCGTGCCGGTCGAGCTCGCCCGGCGAGCACACCCATGCTGGGTTTGAGGTCGCCGGCGAGCTGACCCGCGTCTGGTCGAGCTCGCCTGGCGAGCACACCCATGCTGGGTTTGAGCTCGCTGGCGATCTGACCACCCGCGTCTGGTCGAGCTTGCCCGGCGAGCACACCCGTGCCAGGGCTGAGCTCGCCGGCGAGCTGTCCCGCATCCGGTCGAGCTCGCCCGGCGAGCACACCCATGCTGGGGTTGAGCTCGCCGGTGAGCTGACCCGCGTCCGGTCGAGCTCGCCCGGCGAGCACACCTGTGCCAGGGCTGAGCTCGCCGGCGAGCACACCCACGCCGGGGTCGAGCTTGCCGGCGAGCTTATCCGCGTCCGGTCGAGCTCGTCCAGTGAGCACACCTGTGCCGGGGCTAAGCTCGCCGGTGAGCACACCCGTGCCGGGGTCGAGCTCGCCGGCGAGCTGACCCGCGTACTGGTCGAGCTCACCCGGCGAGCACACCCGCGCCGGGTGTGAGCTCGCCGGCGAGCTGACCCGTGTTCGGGTTGAGCTCGCCGGCGAGCTGACCCGTGTGCGGGTTGAGCTCGCCGGCGAGTGCCTTTTGTACGGGTTTTGCTCATTCGTCAACTTCCGATTTTTCCTTCAGCGAATGTTTTGCGGAGAATCCGCGAGTAGGAAATAATCTTAGCCTCTGATTTCGAGATAACCGTTTTTGACCCCAACACTGCGCCTGGCTGAGAACATAGGTCTTTCCTTGGTATCCCCTCTGGTACCCCGAGTTCTGCCCTTGACTGCTCTGCACGTTTTCCCAAAGAGATGCGCGTCGTTCCTTATGTTGGGGTTCGGGTGGTAGTTCTTGAACTGCCATCCTTGTCCGTTGACATAGCTCACCTTTTGCTGGTCATCTGCATCGACAGCTGCCTCGAGTGTAGCTTCTGTTGCGCTTTTCTCACAAGACGCCTCTTCCATGATGAACACTTGACTCTGGTTGTTCTTGATTAGTTGATCAACCTTAGCGGTCAACTCATCTATCTTCTGGGTGTCCACGATGTTGATGTTTTGGGCACGGTCTGATTCCTTGTTCTTGTTGGCCGAGCTAGCTGCCATGTTCTCTATCAACTCAAATGCACCTTGCGTGGTTTGGGTCATAAAATCTCCTTTGCTAGCGGAATTCAAGGCATTCTGAAACTCATAAGTCACACCATCATAGAACACTTCCACGAGGTAGTCATCCTCAAACCCAAGCATCGCAAAAGGGTTCATCAGTTTTTTGTTTGAAGGAAGAGATCTTTTGCCTAAGAGTTGCAGTCTTGGACTTTGTGTAGAAGTGGCTCAAAAAAGCTGAGCGAACCTGCTCCCATGTAGTAAGGGAACCGGTCGGGAGAGAATCCAGCCAGCAAGTTGCTTTCCCATTAAGAGAGAGTGAGAACAAGGTGCATTTGATGTATTTTTTGGTAAACCATTTGTACGAGAGAAATCGCACTTTCTCAAAGTTCTCAATATGGTCTATCGGAATCTCCACTGCGAGACCATTGAACATTTTTTCTGCACCAGGTTGATCAAAAAAGGCTTGATCTCATAGTCTTGTCGAGTGTAGGAAGGGGGGTTGATGGCTGAGCGAGTAGCAGGGAAGTTCCGAGGAAGATTTCTTTCTCCGATGCGGCACCTTGTTGCTGTTGCTGCTGTGCAGCGAATTCAGCCGCTTGCTGTAGTGCTTTGACGATTTGCTGCATCTGCTGCAGTTGCTGTTACGTGAGTGCCATTGCAGCAGTGAGATCATCCTAATTGCCGTGATCACCCATTGTGGTGTCTTGTCGACCTTGGCTGTTGACGGTTTGCTCTTTCTAACTTTGCTAGCTCTTCGTTGGAAAGTGAATGTAGTTCTCCTTGTGCGTTTCTACGAGTATATCTACTGGTCATGCACCTAGAGCATTGCCTACAACGAAAAGGGGTAGAGCAATTTAGATGTTGTAGATTAAGTTAATTTCCAAAAAACAAAGGTAAAAAAGTTGGTCCCCGTCGCAACGTGATATACCATGGATTTGACCCACTTTCATCCATGGGATATTGGTGTTTTACTATATAATTATTATTTTTTCTAGCCTATTAGGTATGTTTTCAGGTTGAGGAGTGTTTGTTGGGGTCAAAAACGGTTATCTCGAAATCTACGGCCAAAGATCCTTCAAAACTCGAAGATTTCCCGCACGAACGACTAGCGGGGGAAAGATCGAGCAACGGAAAACCCACAGACGGCAAGACGGCCTGGCGCCGGAGGCACGCGGGACGCGGGCCGGCTTGGCGCCGGCGACACCGTCACGCGGGCCGGCCTGGCGCCGGCGGCAACCCACGGCCTGGCGCCAGCGGCACCCAGGGCCCTGGCGCAGGCGGGCACGCGGGACTCGGGCCGGCCTGGCGCCGTGGGCACCCCGGTTTGGGCGCCGGCGGCAACGCTGGGACGCAGGCCGGCCTGGGCCGGCGGCACCCCGGACTGTCGCCGGCAGCACGCGGGACGCGGGCCGGCCTGGCGCCGGCGGCACCCCGGCTGGCGCCGGAGGCACCCGTCACGCGGGCCGGCCTGGCGCCGGCGGAACGCGGGACGCGGGCTGCCTGGCACCGGCGGCCACCGGCATGGCGCTGGCGGCACCCGTCACGCGGGCCGGCCTGGCGCCGGCGGCACCCGTCACGCGGGCTGGCCTGCGCCGGCGGCACCGTCACCTGGGACGGCCTGGCGCCGGCGGCACCCGGCCTGGCGCGGCGGGGTACGCGGGACGCGGGCCGGCCTGGCGCCGGCGGCACCCCGGCCTGGCGCGGCGGCACCCGTCACGCGGGCCGGCCTGGCGCCGGCAGCACCCGGTCCTGCGCCGGTCCACGGCCCTCGTCCTGGTCTCGGTCCCATTGTGCTCGGTCGATCCCATCTTGGCTGTTCGGACGATCCTCGTGAGTTTGGTACAATCAAGGCTACGGAATAAACATCTTTCGATTCGGTTGGAATCATCTTCAATGTTTTACGATGGAAACTGGAGGGATTGGATTTCTCGTAGAAGATATCGTATAAAACAAAGATCGATTAACTTGAACATCGATCCTTTAAGCCATACGTTTTATTCTCCGAGAAAGATCATCTTTCCGAGAAATCGTATAAAACGTTTAACGACTTAAGACAAGTCCACAGACTTACTTACGATTTTTCAGAATTCAGGCCCAATCAGGCTATGACGGTTTATCCGATTTCCCGAAACGTCGGATAAACATCAAGTCATCGAAAGATAGCGGAAAACTCGAGGATGATTACGAAGACCGACGAAAATGGAACAGTTCCTGAAGAGATAAGCTTGGGCCCAAAGGCGAGGCCCGTCATCCTAAGGCAAGCCGACCTAGGAGTGGGTATATAAGGAGAGCAAGAGGAGAGTTGAAGAGCATCCCGAAAATCCGAGAATTAGACTTAGAGCATCCTGCAAGCTTAGAAGAACTAGGGTTTAGGTGGTTAGACTAGCGGAGCAAGGCTTAGGACGTTTGGCTGCCTGCAACTCAATCTTTTTCTTTAAATCGCAAATCTCTTTGTCTTTCGGAGAATCCTTGTACTCGTTTCTCTTATCTAATAAAACGCCTTCAGGCAAATATTTCAATTCCCATTTTTTGTCTTCTGTTTACTTTATCGATTTTGTGTGGCAACGCAGAGAATCCGGACCTTCAAGGAAAGTCGGGTTTACTTGGCTTTCCTCCGCAATCTTACTTATCAGAAATTGACGGTGTGAATTTCGGTTCCCACAGTTTGGCGCTAGAAGAAGGGGTGGGACGGATTCTCTAACTCGAAAACCACCGATCGATCGAAGTTTAGTATGACTTCTTCATCAGCCCGCATCATCGTATCTTTCGAGGATCGAGCAACGGCCCGTACGGCCAAACCTCACAACGATCTCCTCGTAATAGAACTCACTATCCAGGATATTGACGTAGCAAGGGTATTAGTCGACACCGGATGCTCGGCTAATATTATCTTCAAAAGCACCCTCGAGAGGATGGGCGTCAATCTAAGCATCCTTACAGATGACCCCAGCCCAGTATTCGGACTCTCGGGAGAAATTATGACCCTCGGCTAAACTAACCTCCTAGTCAAAGCCGGGAGCGTCGCCAAAAACACGGAATTCCTGGTGATCGATGGTCCAACATCCTACAATGTGATAGTTGGAACTCCCTGGCTAAACTCCATGAGAGCGATCCCATCAACATTCCACCTATGCCTCAAGTTCCCAACGCCTTTCGGGGTCGAAACAATACATGGTAGTCACGGAGCACCGCAGATCTACCTCGCTACCGAACTAAAACGGAAAAACTCCGAAATCGAGACCTCTCGGAAAAAGCAAACGATTCACGACTCGTCGGAAACCTTCTGGCAGTCCCAAAGAGCTGAGGCCCTGGAAGGGAAGCGTGAACCAACCTGCAACCGGTGGTCTCAATTTCTCTCGACGATTCTTTCCCGGAACGGTGTGTCGAGATCGGAGCTAACCTCCGCGAACCAATAAAAGCAGAGCTCATCGCATGCCCCAAAAAGAACCTCAGTACGTTCGCTTGGGCTGCGGAGGATATGCCGGGAATCGACATTAGCGTATCATGTCACGAACTTAATATCGACCCAACTCACAAACCCGTAAAACAAAAGAGACGAAAACTGGGACCTGAGCGTGCCACCGCAGTCAATGAGGAAGTCGAAAGACTCCTCAAAGTAGGGTCGATAACAGAAGTCAGGTATCCGGACTAGCTTGCCAACCCTGTCGTGGTAAAAAAGAAAAACGGCAAGTGGCGAGTCTGTGTCGATTTCACGGATCTGAATAAAGCCTGTCCAAAGGATTGCTTCCCGCTCCCACACATCGACCGACTGGTCGAAGCAACCGCGGGAAACAAGCTTCTCTCATTCATGGACGCTTTTTCCGGATACAATCAGATCATGATGAATCCCGACGACCGCGAAAAAACTGCATTCATCACAAACCGCGGAACGTATTGCTACAAGGTAATGCCTTTCGGTCTTAAAAACGCAGGTGCAACATATCAGCGACTCGTCAACAAAATGTTTGCCGAGCAACTCGGAAAAACTATGGAAGTATACATCGATGATATGCTCGTAAAATCTCTTGACGAACGCGATCATATAGCCCACCTAGAGGAATGTTTTGCACGACTCAACCAGCAAAACATGAAACTCAACCCGGCAAAATGTAGATTCGCGGTGGCATCGGGAGAATTCCTCGGATACCTCGTAACGTATCGCGGAATCGAGGCCAACCCTAAACAAATCGACGCACTGATAGAGATGGCCTCCCCGAGAACCAAGCGAGAAGTCCTGAGGCTAACCGGAAGAGTCGCGGCTTTGAACCGTTTCATCTCGCGCTCCACGGATAAGTGCCTACCGTTTTACAAAACATTGAAGGGAAACAAGAAGTTCGAATGGTCCGAGCAATGTGAAAAAGCTTTCCAACATTACCTGGCCACTCCACCAGTCCTCGCAAAACCGGTGGAAGGTGAACCTCTTTTCCTCTATATCGCAGTTTCCGCAACGGCGGTCAGTGGCGTCTTGATACGAGAAGAACGCGGCGAACAAAAGCCAATCTTTTATGTAAGCCAGACGTTACTGGATGCGGAAACTCGATACCCGCTAATGGAAAAATTAGCATTCGCCGTCATAACCTCGGCAAGAAAACTAAGACCATACTTCCAGTCTCATACTATAGTGGTTCTCACCACGTTCCCGCTGCGGATAATCCTGCATAGTCTGAGTCAATCCGGTAGGCTCGCAAAATGGGCAATCGAACTGAGTGAATACGACGTCGAATATCGCCCAAGGACGTGTGCAAAGTCCCAAGTACTTGCGGATTTCTTGGTAGAGTTACCCACTAGGAACATGACTAACGAGGAACCAAACTCAACTTGGGTCCTCCACGTCGACGGATCTTCATCCAAACAAGGATCCGGAATCGGAATACGACTCACCTCTCCTAACGGGGAAATCCTAGAACAGTCTTTCCGATTGCCTTTTCATGCTTCAAACAATGAGGCAGAATACGAAGCACTCATCGCAGGCTTGCGGCTGGCCCATGGGTTAAAAATCCATAATATTCACACTTACTGCGATTCTCAGTTAGTCGCCAATCAATACAGCGGAGAATATGAGGCAAGAGACGAAAGGATGGACGCATATCTAAAACTCGTCCAAGAACTGGCTAGAAATTTCGACCAGTTCGCCCTGACCAGAATTCCTCGCTCGGAAAACGTCCAGGCCGACGCCTTGGCTGCCCTCGCCTCAAGCTCAGATCCAGGGCTCCAAAGAGTAATCCCGGTCGAATTAATCGAGCATCCAAGCATCGGACCACCAGTGGTCGTCAATCTAATCCGAGACGAGATTGAAGATGCGGAAGAAGTCGAGGATCAACCGGAAGCGGATGTGAACTCGACCGAGTATGGCTGCGACAATCCTTGGTTAGAACCAATCCGAGCCTATATCGTGAATGGAACCTTGCCCGCCGAAAAATGGGCGTCTCGTAAAGTGAAAACCCAATCGGCACGGTACGTCATGATAGAGGGAGAAATTTATAAGTGGTGTTTCTCTGGTCCTCTCATGGCATGCGCAGAAGGGGAAAGAGCGAGAAGAATCATGAAGGAGGTCCATTCTGGATCATGCGGAAATTATTCTGGCGGAAGATCTCTCGCGGTCAAAATCAAACGCCACGGTTATTATTGGCCAACCATGGTAAAAGACTGCGAGAAATTCCGCCCGGAAGTGCGAGAAATGCCAAAGGCATGCTCCAACAATCCATCAACCCGCGGAGATCCTCTCCTCAATCTCGTCCCCCTATCCTTTCATGCGATGGTCCATGGACATCGTCGGACCTATGCACCCATCAAAACAAAAGCGCTTCCTCCTAGTCCTTACGGATTTCTTTTCCAAATGGGTAGAAGCAGAATCCTACGCAAGTATCAAAGACACACAAGTCGAGAACTTCGTATGGAAACATATCATAACTAGACATGGGGTCCCGTACGAAATCGTAACAGATAATGGATCTCAGTTTATCTCTACTCGATTCGAAGCATTCTGCGAAAAAAGGAAAATACGACTTACAAAGTCAACTCCCAGATATCCGCAATGCAACGGACAGGCAGAAACCATCAACAAAACTGTCCTTGACGGACTCAAGAAACGCCTAGACGCCAAGAAGGGGCGATGGGCAGAGGAGCTCGAAGGAGTTCTTTGGTCGCATCGTACAACCCCAAGACGGGCTACGGGTGAAACTTCATTCGCCCTCATTTACGGAACGGAATGTATGATCCCCGCGGAAGTAGAATTCCCCGGAGTACGGAGAAGATTCCTCCCCGAAAGAGTGGATTTAAACGACGCTATGATGCTGGACAATCTCGATCTCATCAATGAGCGCCGCGACCAGGCACTCATTCGAATCCAGAATTACCAGCACGCTGCCGCAAGGTACTACAACTCGAACGTACGCCATCGCAGGTTCAAAGAAGGCGATATAGTCTTACGCAAAGTCTTCCAAAACACTGCCGAACGAAACGCAGGAAAACTGGGAAGGACCGTACAAAGTCATAAAAGTAGTCCGACCAGGCTCATACCAAATCGCAAACATGCAAGACGTCAAAATCCCGAGAACTTGGAATGTGATGCACCTCAAAAAATACTACCACTAAACAATAAAACGTGGTACAAAAGAACTACGAGATGGCTTGATCCCTAGACAAGTGTACGTAGGCAACTCGCCAATTGGCGGATTCAGCTATCCCCCCAATTTAAAAAAAGGGGGGGGGGGAGTCGGTACGTATACTCGTATACTCCCACAAATTTTGAAGATTCTAAAATTTTCGAAACTTTTTCACGACTTTTTCAAAATCAGCCGAAACGGCCACAACAACGGATCTAGTATCCACTAAGCGATTATCACATCCAAAAACAAATCCCGGATGGCCAACACTTCACGAAGCACTGTGAATGTAGACGCTTCACCCTGGGTCAAACTTACGCGACCCCTTGGTCCCGCGTCCAAAACGGAAACAACAGTTTTCTGGCTACGAACATTTGCAAAAGACATCCCCAAAGCCCGCAAGCGTTTCAACACGAGATGCGGCATAAGGAAAAATCAACCTTCAGCACTGCGAGACGTCGCTAACGCTTTAAGGACATTTTTTCGGCAAAACATTGCAGTCGAAATCTTCGTCTCTGAACATACAAACGCACCTCAAAACGGTATCATTTCGTTGTTGCTGATCACAACAAACGAACTCTAACATCCTAAACAGACAAATAGCCGCCCTTCAAGGGGTAGGCTCTCTTACATCCGACAAGGATAAACATAGCGCGCTATACAAGAAATCCAAAATTTTGGTCTAGCTCTTCGTAAAGGAAGTAGCTCGACTCACGCCCAAACAAATCATATAAGCCGACAACAATTCGCGGATTTTAAACGGTACGAGTCAGGTTAAAATCGCAAACAGGCAAAACGAAAGCCGATTTGTCATCGCAAAGCCTCATTCCGAGAGTAAACCTAGGTCTTGCCCTAAACCCAGCCACGCTGGATCTTGACATCTCACAGACATAGTATGGTATACGAGATCCAAAAATTTGTCTCTTCACTTAAGCCTATTCGTTTCACGAGTTTTTCGCGTAAATCGGTAAACCGCGGAAAATCTCGCTTTATGCAGACAATAGGTACGGTGATCATCGGGGAACTAGGAATGAGACGAAAACTCACACCCTCTTTCTCATACTTCGAAAAAACTGAAGTTCATAAATAATCGAAAATGTTTCATAGATTGAGACTGCCGAAATTCAAACAAAACCCCAAAAAAGGGGCAAGGATTCTAAGCCACCAACGGCCAGTCCCGGTAAATACATCATGGCCTCTTAAACGGCCGAAACACATAAAAACAAAATTCCAGAAGGGATTGATAAACCTAGACGCTCCCAGGAGCGTCATCTTCATCCTCACTCGCGACAGGGACAGCCTCGCCATCGCCTCCCTCAGTCACATCACCACTAACCGCCTCGTCCGCGCCAACCTCGCAATCTTCTCCCGCGCACTCCTGATCTTCTGAGTTTTCGGAGGTCGGAGCTAGGGTGCATTCGGCTTGCAGGCCGGCGAGGATCGAATCGAAATCTCCCTCGGTGGCCGCCCACTCTCCTTTACAGGACGATAATCTGGCTTCCTCCAAGTCCAAAGACGGGGCCTCATTACCTCGAAGCAACTCGACCTCATTCAAACTCCCCTCGATCCCCGCTAAATCCAAGTCCCTCTTGCGGACGGCTATCAAGGACTCAAACAGGATGGCCATCCTCGTCAGACGACCAAAGAAGTCGTCGCTGGCATCGGCAACCTCCGAGGATCTACGGGCGTTCATCTCCTCGTGAGCCTGAACCTTCTCCTGAAGACGGCGGACTTCCGAGGATTTACTCCTCTTCTCTTTCTTCACCTTGAGTAACGAACTCGCGGTCTTCCCAAGGTCGCGCTCAAGATCGCTGATACGAACCTCAAGCTGGGACGTCTGGGCAGCATGGGTGTCCTCGACAGTCTGCAATGCAGCCTTAGTACGCTTCAGCGCTTCCTGCGACGACTCCAGTTCCTTCGATAGACGAATGACTTCCGACCCGCACTCGCCAAGCATTCCGTCAATCAGCGACACAAACTGCCCGCAAAAAGGAAGGAGTAAGTATCATCGTAAAAAAAAAAAAAACAGTTCGCAAGAATGCGGGACAAATTAGGGAACATCATCCTTCTCCCGTATTGTCCCCCCTCCTCCTCTCCTCCTTTCCCCCCCCCCCCACCCCATCCCCCTACTTCCACTCCTACTTCTCCTCCCCC